>JBBMOE010000017.1:10349821-10758865 GCA_037975065.1 Chaetodon trifasciatus | reverse complement strand
CTCCCCCCCACCCGCCTGCAAATGTAATAGACAAAGTGCTTGTCATTCAACACAGTTTCTTCTATGATGATCAGCTCAGAACAATGTTCGCACAGGTGGATGCAGCCTCCCTCCAATTAGCTGTTCTGGAGCTCCTTCTGAAGTTAGCAGCCGTTCATGTTCATCTCAAAACATCTGCTGTTTTTCAACGAATGCACAGTTTTTATTCTGTTGCAGAGCTGTGTGTCTGTCTGTAACTTTAGTGTCAGGAAAAATTATGAACCGACGGCATTTGAAAATCCACTTCTATCAGCTGATCATTATACAGCCCAGAGGAAGACAGTGAGCAGACCGAAACACAGAGGGTGAGCGGTGACATTGTTAGCACAACGCACTCAGCTCTAGTGTCATCACATGTCACTTTATACACAAAAAACACTGTGCTAAGAATGACCAGACATTGTCTGACTGATCATTGAAAATATGCACTTACAACTGACCTCAGATCCAAAATGTCATCACAGTTACTGGATCTGCTTTCCTGCCATCTTTATGAGATTCAGGCCTCTACTGACAGCAGGCCATTTATTTATAAAACAAAGTAAACGTGCTAAAAAGTGATCTACTGTGTAACTCAACAGCCATCATCAACAAAGAGAAAAAAAAGATAAAAGATATACACAGCCTTAAGGTCATTAGCATGTCAGGCCACCACAGATGGCACAATGTATAGTCTATGCTGCCGTCTCTGATTGTGGAGCAGAGAGTCATGGGAAGAAAGAGCAACAACAGAGCGGATTGTTGGAGAGTCACGTGATGCATCGGCAGATCGGATGAGACCGTGTGGTTCTGTAACTGTTACTGTACAGAGGTACACTCACCATACTGTCCCTCAACAGAGATAAGCAGGAAGCGCTTCCTGACGTCTCAGTACCACACATATGACACAGGACACAAAGAAGACCAATGTCCACTCTTGTCTACATCTACATACAACATAAGAGCCTGCCATGTCAGTACTGATGCAGTCCTATTGTATGTCCATTTCATGTAGATGTCGTACAGGGCAGAATGAGCAGTGCTGCATGGGATCTTCAAACTGTCCCAGTTGTTAATGATACAGTTCAAACAGGAAGCTTGAAAAGCACCACATCACCAGTCTTGTTATGTAATGGTGATAAAAACAAGTCATAAGGAGATTAGAAACTGATTAACGACATCATGAGACATAGAGGACCTGACCTGATCAGAACAGCATCATCTAACTCATGAAGCATTAGCCCTAGAGATGTTGATGTTCAGTCAGCGATGAGTCATCCGTGTTCACGAGGACTCTCTCTGGAGTTTTTTCTCCAGAGAGCATCCCTCGTGTTCATGTGGTACATTAGCAACACTGACTTATTGATGAAGCTGCAGTCACAAGCTCCTCAGGAGCCTGTTGTTTGGTAGACAATTTGATTCTTCTCCATTTTCTTAGGCAGCCGGCGCCCAGCCCTTTTGAATGATCTCACAGCTAAGATGAAACACCAGCTAAGCTAAGATGACAATGGACATACCCCTTTTAAGGATGTTGTGTTGCTGTGTTGCAGGCCGGAAGAGAATCTGTCTGCTGCCAGGTATCAGATTTATGTACACTTCAGATTTAAGCAAATGTAAGGGAGTGGCATCTATCTTTACAGCTCCCCTCCTTCAGTTAAAAAAAGGCTTTTCCTGGGAGCAGTCAAACTAAAACTCTCCACCAGTCATCTCCTTAGAGAAGGAAGTGTCGCCTTTCAATAACAAATTAGATTGTCAGTTGATGTAATGGATAATTACATTTAACAGTACTTGAATGGTATCAGTCACCTGCTGAATAAGCCAGATGGAGGGCAGCTCAATGAATTGCTCTGGGAGTCTGTCACCTGCTTTCTTATATTTATAGAAGAAAGAAAGACAGAAAGCTGCATCAATAGATTTTTTTGGCCTCTTGTAGGTAGTGTGAACAGCTTTGATATGACAAATTTGTCAGCAAACAGATTTTAATTTACACATCTCACAGATAAGTAGCAGCATTAGCATTTGAGGCAGTGATCTGGTCAGCTGATGAATGTTGAAAAGTCCAGTTTTCACTCTCTTTTGAGTTGTGTTTTGGTGAATGGGTTTATCAGATCTTTTTTGGAAACTGAGCTGATGAGAGTGGTGAGAGTAAAAAACAACATTAAAGCTGGCTGCCAGAAAAGCAAAATAACTACCTGAAAGATGCTATAAAGCTCCATAGAGCCATGGGGAATTGGATGATAAGTAGTGCTCCCTTTCTCATTATAGTCCTTTGATTCATTTCTAATTCAGAAATATTGATTCTCGCAACTTTAAGAAAATCTGGTGGGAGGTTTTCTGACCTGCAAAGTCTGTGCTCTCAGGCCTTACTAGAGCACCCAGATGTGCCGTCATTACTCTCCATTCAGCTCTGTAAATCTCTAGGAAATGTGGTCTTGAATAGACATAGATGCACCACTTAGTAGCACTCAGAGAGACGTTGATGGCCTGTGGTGACTTACCTGGCAACACTGGCTGCATGAACTCTAGGTTGGGAAAGCAATCTCTCTTCCTGTTTTCTGGGAATCATCTGAGCTGATTTGCATCAGGATATCACCTCCCTCCCACTTTGAAATGTATGAAACTAAGCAAAGCAACAGGTCATATTTTAAGCTATAAAGACTGTGTTATCTGATGCAGATGCTCCCTTCGTTAAGGAAGACATACTCCTTGTCACAGAAAGCAGAACTCCCACTAGACCATTAAGTCATAAAGGTTCTGCACCATCCTTTTAAGCACCCCCATCAAGGTAATTGACCATTATATACATCCACCCTTCTAGCTACTTCTGCCTAGCTCTGTTCTCTGCTCTACCAGTAAACATAAAAACCACAGTAAACAGGTTTGGCTTAGTGCTCTGGAGTTCAAAGTCTTGCTTCACATCTGCCCAAACATACACAATCATGCACAGACTTGACCAGAAAGCATTCCAATGAAATCATTTTCCCACCCAAATTGGTATTAACAATTAAAGTATTAATTGCTAAGCCTAAAACACACTCACAATCTTCTGAAAGCAACAATTCCCATAATGTTCACCATACACTGGCTCTGAAAAGGGTCTTGTGAATAGACCAGTGTGTTTTGTCCCTGTCTGTATCTCTGAGCCATGCACAGCAGATTACTTTGAACATTTTCTTTTTTTCAGTGCGCACACTTCCACAGAGGTTCAAACTAAAACTCCAGCTGTGCCGAGTTGCCACCAGGTATCAAGTTGGAATAATTTTTAAAGAGAGGAAAATCTCATTTCATAAAAATAATTTGCATCAATGACAGTCTGTGTTTAAATTGCTCGCAAAGTGATTCTCCTCAGAGCTGCCGGTAGTGACAATATATCACTTATGAACTCAGATAGTTGCATTTCAAAGAAGAATTTCATACAAAGAGTTGCTGTGCAGTTAGAAGAGAGACTTAGAGCGTCAAGTCAGTTGCATTTTCTCCTGAGGGCAAATGCCTTCAGGTGGTACAGGTAAATCATATTTTTGACATGTCTACACTTGTGTTTAACATGTCAGGTCAAATTTAGCAGCTCTAAAGTGGTGACACACAGCACCCTGCTGCGCATTTTGGCAGATGTCTTCATATTGTCAGTCATCAGAGCTGCTGTAGCTGCACCGTGATATGATTCAACATTTCCCTCTCCTGCCTGTCTTGCCCTTGAGGAACGAAATGTAGTTTCAGCATAACAAAATAAATAATCTCTGAACCCACATTGTGAGATTTTATTGCCCCTGTGGACAAAACCAAGCAAGCCTAAAGTAGTTCAGTGCAAGTCAGACGGATGTGTGAGAGGTGTTCTGTGCTAATACTGTAAACAAGCAATAACAAGCAGTTTTCACAATCTGTTTGGTTCTAGACCAGCGTGTTACATAAAGCACAACATTGCACTGTCTAGCTAACATGCTGAAACAAGCCTTTGGTTTGTACATTTAATTCCTGCACAGACAGGATGGTCATAGTAATAAATAGGGCGGATGTGGGTAGTCTTTTTTCTCTAAACATATGTAACTCATTATTCTTCTTAAAGCAATAGTTGGGCAATTCTGGAAATAATTATGATGCCAAGAGAGTTAGATAAGAGGATTCATGCCAGTCTCTGTCTGTATGGTAACTATGACGCTCGAAAGCAACACAGTCCACCAATCACCACCTCTAACTCTAACTAATTAGCAAGTTATGACTTAGTTTTGGCAAGTACTCTTCAGAAAACCACAGCTTTTCACATTTGTACAGCTTAAATCCAAAATGTTGAGCTATTCCTTTAAGATGTATTGTTCATAAGATACAGGCATTTTTTTAGGGATGGGGATTTACGGGCAAATGACCTCAATAATGACATGAGTTTAGAACAAAAACAGATGAACGATATGCAAGTAGCACAAAAAATAATGAGGTTGGACACAGCTCCACTGCCAACTCATTAAAAACTCAAGTGGTGAGAGTGAAACCAAGTCTCTGCTGGCTATCTCCTTCCATCTGACCCTCTTCAGCTGAAACTGCTAGGATGTACTGAGGGGATTTTCTAATTTCATGCTCTTCTTCCCATTTTGGGGAATTAAAGTCAAATTTCTGAAGGCAGCAAACAACTTAACACAACCGACTTAACATTAAGTTAACCTCAATCCCACAGTGAAAACTGAACCCAAAAGGAAAAGTCAAAACGGTGCAAGAACCACTCTGGACTGAAAAAAAGCAACTAGTGTGCAAAATAAGTACTAAAACTACTGGGCAAACTTTCCCTCAATCCCCCTGAGCAAATCAAAAAGGCATAGCGGATTAGCGCACTGTCGCAAAGCTCCTATTGACCTAGAAGTATGTGTGTTCATCACAACTAAATTAGGAAGCACTTGTGTATTTTATTACGTGTGTCTGTGTGTAAGAGCGATTAAGCTCCAATCGTATCGGTGCACCTAATCCCTTTACATGGGCCTTCATATTTGAGACTGAAAGCTCAACATCCCTCTCCATAGAAGACGCTCCTGGTGAAATCGATGCATTCTAGTGTTGATCATATACACAGCATATACATTGCAGACAAATTTGGAGCTTCAAAACATTGACTGTCAGGTGGGATGATAGGAGGAGGAGTGAGAAAGAAAGAAAGAAAGAAAGAAAGAAAGAAAGAAAGAAAGAAAGAAAGGACTTGATAAAGATTTTCTCCTGGAAGGGAGGAAAAGGGGAGGCAAGATACAAAATCAGATTTTGATGAATAAAACTCGCCGTCCTGAAAATCCTCAGCCGCCACCCAACCGGCAACATTAAGCTCTGATCATCTGGTGACACACACACACACACACACACACACACACACACACACACACACACACACATGCACAGGCTGTGCTTTCAAATCAGGACTTCTACTAGGCACAAATTCATCTGGAAATGATTTTGCCGGTATAGGTACAGAAAATTGGCAGAAGTTAGTACACCTCATCTTATCTCCCATATGCAGATGTGTATGTTCCACATTCCTTCATGTCAATCTCACCTCGACACACTCACATGTTGTGTGTGTGAACAAGAGAGTCAAAATCAGAGAGAGACAAAAAAGCCATGTGACTGCGCATCAGTCAGCTCTCATTTCCCATCCCAGCATTCACCAAAGCCTCTTACACAGACCACAGCACTTTACAAAACCCCTTCATACACACACACACACACACACACACACACACACACACACACACACACACATTCATCAAAAATCATACAGCTTATTGTATTTTCTCCATCTCCAGTTCCTTTCACGTCTTGATTGTACCCTCATGGCTTGGAGGGTCTCACACACAAACACACACACACACCAATACACAGACACAGGCGCTAAAGCACTTGAATCGAGCCCTCCAACCATCAGGAACACATTTCCATATCACTCTTTCATTCTGTCCCCGGGTTCTGGCACTTGGCCTCTCTTTTATCTTTTTCTCTATTCATCTGGAAATAATGACTAGAAATAAACACATGGAAGGAGGACAGGACAAGTTGCAAAAGTTTTGAGATAAACTTAAACTTAAAAGTATGTGGATTTTTTTTTTTTTTTTTTTTTTTTTTTTTTTTGTCTTTCTAACATCAAGAGAGAATCAGTGTACTTTTGGTTGTGGTCTTTGTTTTTCTGTACTTGCTTGTCTCTTTGCAGATATTTCATATGCTTGTGTGTACAACAAAATAATTTTAAAAAAGTCAGTTGTTTCCTCAATTAATTGATTGCTCAATTGATGTCTATCACATGATTTAGAGTCATGTGATAGACATCAATCACTTACATCAGTAAGTTGATGTCTTCAAATTGCTTACCAACAGTAAAAAAACCCAAAATATAGTTGCAAGGCAAGGAAAGTCTTCCATCTGAGAAGCTGGAACAATGGCAGCTTTGCTTGATAAATAACTTAATCAATTATCAAATATGTTGCCTAAATAAATAATCACTAATCAAATAGTTGCCGAAAAATTTTCTGTCAGCCAACTAAACTATAAACAGACTATTTTCAGTTATTCAAATAACATTTGAATGAAGAATCTATTAAATAACAAATTACTTTACCATCAAATCAGCCTGACGCCATAGCAGTTCTACAGTTCAGCCCTCTGGACATACTGGACCCTCAAAACTTAAACACATAGCTGTATTTTTATTTTGGCAGTAGTTTATTAGATTAAACTCGAAATTGTTTCATTAACCTAATTTAGATTATTGGGGATTTTTTTTTCTTGGCATGGAGTGATTCATCTTAACAAGAAACAATCTTTGGCTTTATGCTTTCTTGATCGTCCGCGTGCCACAAGGCAGACAGCGGCGGAAGGAGACACTGCGCGTGAGTTCTTACAGGGCTGTCAACGAGTAGTTAGACCCCTGTTATGCTAGCTAGCGTTGGCCTGTTAGCTAGGAAACAGTTAGGTTAGCTAGTTATTTAGTCAGCAGTTAGCATTTGTTGTTTTGCTTGTCAAAATTTTCTGTTTATACTTTCAAGAATATTAAATATTTGCTGCTCATTATTTGACGTGAACTACTCCAGGAGAAGAGAATTGAGGAGAAGGAACTAGCTAAGGTAACTTCACAGTTAGCTAGAGTTACCTTACGCTGTCAAAAGTCAGCTGACAAATGAAAATAGCAGCTAACAGACGATAGCGCCGATCTAATCTAATCTCTTATCTACCTGTGTGTATGTATGTATGTATATATGTCACGTTTAGCTTTTCATAATCGTTTGACCTAACCTTATGCTTGTTTTCAACTTTTCAACTGTCATTTTAAATCCTCTCCATTAATTTTAGACTGCGTTTAACTTTCGTCAAGCCTAACTTTGATGCTTATTATAGACATAGCTAGCATGGCCGATGACACACATGTGCGCACACACACACACACACACACACACACACACATACACACACACACGCTTTAACTGTCAGGAAAATTTTGATAATTCACATAGTTTATTCTGATTGGTAATATTGTCTATGTGATGCATTCATCCATGTGCAGAAGTTAGGCTGACAAACACCAACCCAATACAGGTGTGGCAAACAGAAGCTATATTATTTAGCTTTAAATCTGATTGGATTGGGCTAATCTGATTTTATTGATGCTTACACAGAGAGAGGTCAGAGAGATGAATCGAGAAAAAAAAGTGTGAGGGCAAAAGATGTGTGATCTGGGTGGTGAGGAGGACAGAACTTGGCTTAGAACTGAGTCAGAGACAGATGAAAAGGGCAGGAGATCAAACGGCACACACGCTTTCACACAATATGCCCTTTATTACCAGTAAAATAGCCCTTCTCTCTGAAGATCAGAACAGAGCAGGGTTTCAGGACAGTGGATTTAAGAGCTCGAATGATAAAGAGTGCTCAGAGCTCAGCTTTCGATTGAAAGGGATTAGTTCTGTCAATGGCTTTTGCCCTGATAAGACGCTTCAGGTGTTTTCCAGAGGAGGTTTTGTTATTTCTTCCTCTATTTTGGCTTAAGATCAGGTCAAGTGTAGTGCTGTTGGTACTGTCTTTGATTGTGGGCATTGACAGATAGGTATGCCCATTTGTGTGTGCGTGTGTGTGTGTTTAAATCTTGTGGTAAACATATTATGTAAGGCATGCCCAGTGGCAGATTTATAACCACATGATGACAGCACAATGAAATATTCCACCCATGGTTAAATGAATTCTTCACTCAAATATAAAAGGGGTAAACAAAATTGTTTTTAAGTCCTAAGTAAGTAAGACATGCAGTAGCCAGACCTTGGACACTGACTGATCAAAGCATTTCTGCTTGTTTTTATGCTATTTCCAGCTCTATTCCAGCCAACTGGTGTGAAGAAGCCTCCCTATTGTATAGTAGTTTATATATGATATTTAATGAAATATGCACAATTAGTTATTTTTAGGTGTTGGATTAAGGATCTGATGTTTTACTCTTTGAGATGTTTGGCTTATTGCTGAATCAACTCAGGATTTCAGTCTTTTATCTGCATATCAGTTTACTGGTTTCCCGTTATGAAGTGGTCCTCAAAGCAACGTCAGTGAAACAACCAAAAGCCCCCAAAACTTGTATCATGGTTTCTCGAAATTGTGGGGTAATTTACTGCCTTGTTTCCTATTTCAGTGATTTCCTCACACTCTGTGGTCTTGCCTGTTCTCGCCCACTGGGGTGTGGAAATGAAATGACGAATTGCACTGATGTGTGTCAGAATAGGGGCTCGTTGATGTTGCTAAATAAGGGGATTCCCATCAGTTATGATGATGCTGGTGACCATACACAAAAGGACAGATTCACATAATGACAGTGTTTCAGATGGTGTGACTGACTCTGCGAAGCGTGAGGGGTTTTCCACTATCTGTTCCTCTGGCCGCATCCTCTGCATTATATGACTTACTCTTGCTGTTTGACAGTGACACAGATGTGCCCTTTGCATCTTTAGGTGACGGGTTTATCAGACATGTCTATTTGAAGCTTTGAGAGGTTGACCTTTTGCACTTCATTTTTTATAAAATGGAATTAAGAGCTCATTCATTGAGATACTGATGTGAATATTAACTTCTACTGGAACAATTACTTAATGAATCAATAGACGGAAAATTAATTGCCACCAATTTTGAGCGTTAGATAATTGCTTGACTCATTTTCAAGTAAAAATACTATACCAGACATTTGCTGGTTACAGTTTCCTGGGATGAGAGGAGGATTTGCTGCTCTTCTCCTTTATATCATTAGAAATGAAATGGCTTTGGATTGTGGACTGTTAGTCAAATAAAACAAGCAATTTGAAGATGTCACCTTTGTTGCTAGTTGCAGCCCTATTATTGTAATTGATGCAATAGTACAGTGGTCCCTCTTACCCATCAGGTTCTACTTTGTGCGGCTGTACTGACCCATTTTCCCACAGGAATCATTAGTTTCTGTTCTAGTCTAATTCTTCTATCACTGTGAGTGCTCAGTTTTAGTGGACTTTTGACAGAATCCCTGCCAGTTTATCTTTCAGCAGCAATGTCCTAATTAGTTCAGATGGCTGTAAATAATGAACAACTAGTTAACAATCCTCGTTCACAGCACTTAGCCACTTCAGGGAGAATTTGCTGCTCAGGATGGCAAATTATGTTGTCTGCTTTACATATGCCTTACAGCACAGATCCACGAGAACTTCCTGGCCTCCAAAATGATTCTCAAGGTCTCATTTTCTGCCTTGAAATCTGTCTTTCATTCGTTATTGTACATAAATTACTCTAGTTGGCATTTTTTCACAGTAGTCTCCTCAGAAAACTCTTAGATAATGTGATAACTGAGCCATTTATAACCTAGATTCTTACATAATAGTCCATGTTCATCATAGCCTATTTATTCATGTTCTATTTAGAGTGGTGCTTAATGCTCTTGCTTATGACTATTTCTAATGCAGTTTAATGGTATTGACTGCCTGGGCTGATTATCATTACAGGCCAATGGTTCTATGTTTTTTGCTCATTTTGGTAATTACTGTTTTTCCTCCTGTTGGTCTCTTAGTTTTACACATGAAAACATCCTTTGCATGCTTACAGATGTTTTTACACTTTGTATTGTCTTTGAAGGATGGCACATTTTTCCATGCCACATCAGACAAAACATGACGTGTGAAAGGTAACCTCAGATGTAGACTACATCCTTCTATGGGATGAAATGCATTCTTAGAATGTTTTATAATGCTTTTCTCCAATGTCTTTGTTACTGAACGCTGTAGTGTCGCTTTTGTGTTGCTTTCAGATGTCCGTGGACCACAGAAAGAGGTCAGCAGGTTCCTCAAACTCTGGGAACTTTGTTTACTGGTCCTCCTCATTTTTGCGGCAACCAGCCAGGGTCCTGATTGTGGAGGCACTACCACCCTGGTGGTCAGAGACCTGTACAGTGCTCTGTGATGCTCTGGATAACTTCCTGTCCCTGGCCTGCAGTCTGGATGGACCCTGTAGGATACCACTACTGAGTCTGTATGCCATCAGCAGACAGCAGGAATGTATACTACCATTTGTGGTAAGATAGTTGAAAGTGAAGTGGTTCTAAGAGCCCTTATTACTTTTTCTTGTTCCTCCTCTCTTACCCGTCTTCCCTTTGTTGCCTTCTGTCACCCAGCTCTCACTTTTATTACTTTTACTTCTCTGTCCATCGCTATTTTTAGCAGGTTCGCGGTAACCTCGCCAGGCTGCGTTCCTGTGTCGAGGAGCTGAGGTCTATTCCAGGTGATGGTTGTATCAGAGGAGCAGCCAGAGGAGGCGAGCTGCTGCGACAGGCAGTGCTGGACAGTCTGCAGCAGTTTAAACAGTACATCAGACATACCAGTACTGGAAACCAGGCCAACAACAACACGTCTGTGGAGGTGCGCATAGATAGACCCTCTATGTAGACAGCCAGCACAACAAGAAAACTACTTCTTTTTCAAATCACACAATGTAAAGTGATTGGTATTGCTCAGCTAGCTGCTTTGACACTGAGGTTTGCTTCGGCAGAACTTTCTCTATACCTTGACTTTCACCCTTCTTTGTCAAAGCAACACCACTCATACTACAGCTCACAAGACATTTGTACATGAACCAGCACAGAACTGCAGGCTTATGAATCATCCCGATGGGCTGACATGCAATAAGGCTGACTCTTGCTGCAAAAGTTAGCATTTCATATGCCGATTAAAACAGGTGTGTTTTAGATGTTTGTCCTTCTGTTCACTCACTGAGGCTCAAGGTCTTTTCATTTTATGTTACAAAGCTTTGCTTGCTTTGTACTCAGTTAATAGTGGAGATGCTGGGGATTGAACCCAGGACCTCATACATGCAAAGCATGCGCTCTACCACTGAGCTACATCCCCACTTTTAACACATCTGCAACACCTAAACGACAACAGAAAAATAGCTGTATGTAAATATATTCTTTCTCATCATATTTCAGTTTGCCAACAATGAAAGTGTGAATCACAGGCGGTATCTGGCAAAAAGTGCGACAGACATGGCCCGGTTATTCAGCTGTGTGTACTGTGATTGAAAACAGCCAAACCTGTGATTTAGATGCTCTCATTTAGATGTGTTTCTGTTTCTCCTCTCACACACCTGAAGTGAGCGTTAAATTGTGATTTGGCCATAGATCATAAACATTACAGTTGACGAAAAGTTGTTTTAGCTTCCTCAGACCATGACTTTGAGCCAGTGTAGCTCCATAAGAAGTGGAGATGCTGGGGATTGAACCCAGGACCTCATACATGCGAAGCATGCGCTCTACCACTGAGCTACATCCCCTTTTTTCCATGTTGTCTCTCTTGCAGCTTCAAGGACAAAAGAACTGACTGAACTGTAATTAGATTATTACAAACAACAACAGCTTTTGTTCTGCACAACTTAATTGTATATGAAGTCTTTTCTACTAAATATTTGGATGTTTCTGTCTTTCTAGATCCAATATGAAGGAGCCTCTCTTCAGCTGCTAACTAGCTCAGACTGAATAAACCCCTTTGATATTCAAGCTTTGTACTTCATGCTAATGTAGGGAAGAGGCTCCACTTGTATTAGTTAAATGAGCTCTCTTCCATTCAATTTAGTGTATTTAGCAGCTGCAAAAACATTTCCATTTTTAAAAGTTGAAAAAAATCTTTGTTCACAGTTTTATTTTAGTGATTGAGCACTCTTCACACTTTATGTCAGACAGTCCTCTTAAAACCAGCTCATGCAACATTTCGAATGCAGCAAATGGGCTCTATCCATTTCCTGCTGAACCGTCTGTCTAGGAAGAATGATATCAGTAAAGCTTCAGCTTTCAGTGCCTTCATGCTAGAATAACCAATAAGCTATCACAGTTAAGTGGCAAATCCGTTCAGTGTACAAAGTATTTCTTTGAGCTGCACCCCCTTTTTTACAGTCTGTGTTTGAATGGTTTCAAGGAAAGTCCTTGTCTAAGTAGTTTCATTCGCTGATTTTCACTGCTTCACCCTGATTCAAGTGGACGGAATTGTTGACATCAATAAAAGATCCTAGCTATCACTTGGATGCAGCACATTTGTTAGTTATTAATGTTACTTATTAATTCAAATTTATGTCACGTAATTCAAAGCCAGCTTTGGGTGAATATTCAGCCCATGTTTCGTTCCAGGCTCAGAACTTGAGACACAAATACAGCTTTTTAGATGTCAGCAAATTACAGTTAAGAGGAATGGGATTATTAGATGACTTGACGGGAAGCATCTATTTGTTAGATTTAAGTGCCGGACATATGGGGAGCCAATCGAGAAATGAGCCAGTCGCTGTCTTTCTTGTTAGATTTGAACACCATGTCCTCTGGGTACAAGGCTCTGAGTTGTTGACTAAGATTTCGCAAATCCAGCCAGCTTTATTAGGAAGCTCTGGGCAGATGATTACACTAAGACTCACTGTTTCCGACAGCAGCAGATATGAATAGCACTATTAGGAGACAGGGAGACACTAAGCAGAGACATGGCCCTCTGTATGTGTGACTGTGTGTGTGTGTGTGTCGCTGATCCACTTATACAATACATGTTTTCAGACATGTATGTATGTTTCTAGCGTTCATGTGTGTGTGTGTGTGTGTGTGTGTGTGTGTGTGTGTGTGTGTGTGTGTGTGTGTGTGTGTGTGTGTCGTCCTCTATGATGTGTGTCAGGCTTGAGCAGCAGATTGTACTTTTGTCCAAACAGCAGGAAGCAGAGAGTAGACACCATCAGTAATCCCATGATAATCTTCATTTACTGCTGCTGTTAATGTGATTCAGCTGGATGTATCAGCCTAACATCAGATAGTTTATCTGTGTTCCCCCCATTAGGCATGTAAATGCCACG
Organism: Chaetodon trifasciatus; assembly: GCA_037975065.1. Lineage (NCBI taxonomy): Eukaryota > Metazoa > Chordata > Actinopteri > Chaetodontiformes > Chaetodontidae > Chaetodon > Chaetodon trifasciatus. The sequence continues at coordinate 10,745,515 of JBBMOE010000017.1, read as the reverse complement.
GAAAACTAATTTCATCTCTTTCCATCATCAGACATAGAGGCTACTTATCATAAGACACCGTCTTTTCCAGAAATCTACTGCAGAAATCGTAATTATCAGAAAAAATAGAGTTTCGAAAAAGCATTTTACAGTGCATTAGAAGCAGTTTTGTTCATTCATAATGCCATGACATTCGAGATAATGATAGCTTATTGACAGGAAACGTTAAAATTATAGATCAAAAGGCAACACAGCAGTTAGAGCTGTGTTGTTTTCTCATGAAAACATGGTGTCATAGAGTGGAGTTGTGTCATTGTTACATATGGTATGCCACTTTTCTGTTAGGGTGGGAGTTTGTTTTATTGGGACTAGGACAGCTGTTCTGACATCATGTTTTTAATTTAGCAACTGTAATTTACGGTACGTCGTGTCCCTGAAGTACAACAGAAATACAACAGTCACTGACAAAGATTGCTTTGCTGTGGCGATGTTGTGGCCTGTTCTTCTGAAGATGTGACAACGTGGAACATGAAGTTGAGCTTTCATAATGCCAGCTGTAACATTTCAGAAGTCAGCTTTGGGGAAAGACTTGTGGGATGGAACAGTTATGTGGCTTAATAATAATAAAAGTAAAAGTGACTGTGATTTGTCATTGTTATTAGGAAGGAGTGACAATGCGTAGTTGTCCTTTCTTTGTCCTCTTCAATCCGATGTGAGTGGAGTCCCTCTAAATTTACTGCTGTTTCCGACATAGAGCAACTGTAAAAGCCTTGCTGTCATAGTGAGGGATGAGGCATGGTGAAACAGCAGATACTGGTGCATAGTTGTGGACAGTGTGTCCTCAAAGGTCTTTATGGTGTTTTACTATTTTGTATACAACCTGCCCAATTTTGACATTGGAAAAATGTCAGGGGCATCCAGCTTATTTTACGTGTGCTTATTGGTTGGGTTGTCACTGTTAAGTATTTCTTATTTGAGTCTTTTTTCTTCCAGGTTTGCTGAGGCATGTTCCTGTTGCTGTATTCACAGGTTACTGTGGTGACCAGCCAGCCAGGGCAGGGCATTGTGCGCCAGTTGGAGACCGGGCTCAAAGACGCTGACCTGGTGTCACTGAAGCGGCTCCTGGTGGTACAGATCTATAGTGCAGCAGACTGGGGCCAGGACAACCCCTCACCTGAGGCCACGCACACTGAGTCTGAAGGTAGGAAACAAAACTACAGTCCACAAAAGTACACCCTGAGTACACATTGTGTTCATGCAAGGCTGGCAAAAACAAACAAACTCACACTGCTAGTATGTGTAATACACATGACCGTGTCTGAGCAAACAAGCGAGGAGAATTAACCCAGTTGAGCAACTTGAAGGAGATCTGCAATCTATTTCCTGAACCGGCTTTACTCCCCCTCACTTTCTACATACTTTTCCCGTGTGCTTTCTTAATCATCCTCCGTCGACTTGTGTAGCACTAACCCATTTATCACACTGCATTTTTTCTCACATGTCATCCAGTCGACACTTGAGACACGTCACAATTTATAGAACTAGACTGCAATCCAAACATTTGCAGATCCTCTCAGGAAGACTAATTTCATAATGATATGTCATCCTTTGTAATTACATGAAGGTTCAAGTGGAGTGGTCAGAGTAAGTAGAGAGTGCAGTGAGGATTGGGTAGACATGAAGGGGGGGAGAGAGGAGAGTGAGAGTAGTGAGGGATGAAAATGAAGAAAAACACACAGGGCGGAGGGAGGAGAGGAAAAATGAGAGCAAGTGTAAGAGATAGGGGTGTGGTAAACACCGTAGTCTTCCCTGTAAAAATATTTATGCACCATCTGAGGTACATTGTCTGTAATAATAAACCGTGATCTGTGTGAGTGGAGGAAGTGACTGCGACTTTGTTTTCTCAGAAGTGCTCAAGATGTCGGAAACTCGATACTCGTGATGTTGTGAGTTTTCATTCACCTGACAGAATCATGTCAGTTATGCAATCCCACCACCTCCTCTCTGTTATTTTTACATCATATCTAAAGTGAAATGTTATGGATTCGTCCCAGTTCTCCATAATTAAACCTTGCCCTTGTTCCCCTTGGAGCTAGTCTGGTACTGGTTTGGAGTGGCGTTTCAAAAACGAAGCTACTTGATGTCTTGATGATGAAATAAATCTGCTGTAAAATGGTATTTATCAAGGACCACAAGCTGAGATGTAAATCTTGTTGTTTATTGTCAGTAGAACTAAATAAAAGCACAGAACATGGATAGAGAATGAGCACAACAGTGTTTAGGACCTCTTTGTGTTGTTAAAAAGTAGATGGCGTCCAGTTTTAATGTGTTCTGTACTCTACAGCATTTAGTAAAAAAAATATCTAGAAGAAAATGTACAGAAGTCACTAGTTGTTCCTGCAGCAGCTCCTCCAGCGCAGATTCCTTTTATTGTATTCATCGATCAGTATGAGTGATGCTTACTCCCGTCTCTCTCCAGTGTCTAATAAAAAAGTAATGCCATTGAACAAAGGAATGTTTGGAATGGAGCCTTGGAGACATGGTTATGTAGTTACCGCAGTTTGATGATAGTGAGGCTGACACCCATTTAGATGCCGTGATGCCACTGGGACTAGATCACTGCGTTCCTCCACAGTCTCTCCAAGTGTTTATAGAACTGAAAAACATAATTGTCACTTGAGCTCTTTGATACTGCGGCCTACACCCTCTTAATTATGTCAACACCAGTGGTGCTGCTAGACCTCTGATGTCCCACATAAAGCTGTTTCATTAGGAATGGTTTTCTTTCCACAGTGGGGAAAATATGATTGTTAATCTTCAGCATCAAACGTCTTCAAACGCGGTGTAACTGGTTGCACAAGCACACAGGTAGCTTAGAGCGCAGAGCTTTCCTTTTGTGTTAGTTTGACAAAAATGATGGGTGTTTTTCTGCCTCCTGTCTAACAGAACTGTCAGTTTGAATTTGCATCTTCCAGCGTCACTTTTCAAAGACGTGGAAACATGACAGATGATTTAACAGCGTTATGTTAATAATGTATGTATGACTTATTTTTCTCACCCTTCTTTCATTTGCTGCGATGCCAATTTGCTTCTTAATAGACACAGTAATAACTTGTGGCAGCTGCTTGTTTGAAAAAGGTGACATAACAACCAGGCCTCATGATACCTCCTCAGATATGGGACCACACACGCTTTTGAATGTGCTCTTTATAATATTTCAGTCTGTTAAATTACTCACAGTAAAACCACAAACATTTTGGATGGAGTCCTGTAAGGATAGGCCTAAGTAGAAAAGGAAATGGGGTCAGCACTGCATCCAAGAGCTACATTCACCTCAAAGTTCAACTGGCTGGAAAAAGAAGCTGGCTTCAATCAGAGATAAGAAGTTTGATTGTCTAGCCAGTCTGAATTCTACTCAGACTCAATGCCTTTCTTTAGTTTAGGCGCTGATACCTACATGTAACACCCTTGTGAAAGTTAGACAGAGTGTTTTCTGTGTTAAAGAGAAAAGAAAGAATTAGCAGCAGATACCTGCTGTTGGGAGTTTATACCACAAGTTGCAGAGCTGCAGCAGTATACAGGGAGGTACTTCTGTTTGAATTTAGATTTCCATTTATGAGTCAGTTTTCCTTTTCTTTGTCATTTGTCAACTTTATTATCATTTACACAATGCTGAAGGACTTTGCAGCACAACTTTGCTGATTAGCAATGGGATTTAAGTTTGTAAAACACTTCATAATTTTGGTTTTGAAAAGGGACGTGTAACTCATATACCAAACTTAATATAATGGAATTTAGGAAGCAGTGTTTATTCAGGGATGCTCTCTCTGAGATCTGAGTGCGTTGTGGAATCTTAATCATCTCAGCGTGTGGAAGATGCTGGGTGGGAATACTCTGTGAGAGATTGCAGCAAATATGCCTCACTGAACACCAGCATATTTATTTTAGCTGTGTGTGTGTGTGTGTGAGTGTGAGTCAGTCCATAGAGTGCAATATATTATAGGAAGTGGGTGGAGTATCCACTTTCGTGAGACTTGGAGCAAAAGCCATAACTAATGTTTTCAGTCTCTTTTTGACTCTCAAGTTTGTCACTCACTTATCGAAATGCAGGAAAGGGGGTCACAACTCCTGTCTAGAATAAAGAAAGGTGATTACATAACTGTGTCTCTATGTTGTGTATGTGTGCATGTGTGTGTGTGTAAGGCAAGTTAAAACAAATAGGAACAAATGTACACAGTAGAGTGCAGCTGCATGCAGACATCATTATAATAATGATAATAATAAGAGGACAGTCATGCCAAAGTCAGGTTAAAAAAAAACTGTCAGCAAAACTGCGTGTGTGCGTCTGTGTGTGTGTGGCTGTGATGCAGCATATTTTCTAATGACTGGAAGCACAAATGTGAAGTCTGCTGTGTGTGTGTGCTTATGCTGTTGTCTGTGTATCTTTGTGAGGCCCATTATTGTAAAATGAGGGCATTTTGCAGAGTGTTTTTAAAGGGTTAAGATTGGACCAAGGTTTAGGTTAAGGTTAGGATAAGGCTTGAAGCTAAGCATGTAATTGTGATGGTTAAGGTTAGGGGTGAGGAAATGTGCTACGTCAGTGAGGGTTCTCACCAGTATGAAAGCACAAGTGTGTGTTAGAGTGTCTAAAGGCCAACGCCTTGATAAGCATCCTGTTTTTGTTGAAACTCAACCAGCATATCCTTGAATCTCTGGCCGGTTGTGTAATTGCACAGTTGAGCACCAGGGAGAAGATAAAGAAATGGGTCACAGAGTGAGAGGAGCAGAGTGAGACAGAGACGGGGATGATTATGGCACCGGTGGTTTTGGGTTTTCTGCCTCACAGTTGTTGACTGAAACAGATCCAACAAGCTGTCCCTCACTGGATGCAGCACTTTCTTATGGATAGTCAGCAGCAGAAAAGTAGTCACTTCAGTTGTTTAGGTTGTTTGTGTAGGAGAAAAATGTAATAGCAATGTTTTTCTTTAGCTATGAAGTTGCACTGAAATGAAACAAATGACTGGTGCAACAATCTGCTGCAGATGCACTGTTTGGTCAAGACGTAGTTGCACATTTGATATAATAATTGTAAGCTTTATTGGCCATATTGAATATCAACAAATGAGTGAAAACGTGTTACATCATATATTCAAACATTAACTCTTACCATTTCTCAAGAGTAGCATCTATTTTTGGGTGAAGGGAACATTTGTTCTCTGTTTATCTGTGTGTGTAAACAGGTGAAAGTGCCCCAAAAACTGATATTGGTAGCTTAGGATGTGGCTCCTCCACAGGAGTTGACAGTTCAGAAGAGTCTGTTTTTTCTTATTCCCATGATGACATTGGGGTCAGAGTTTGGTGGAAGCAGAGGAAATGATGCAATTCTGTGTCTTAGAAATAATGTTAGTTGTCCAAAAGCATCATGTTGGAGAGGAGGGATAGAGAGAAAGATACAGTCAGAAATACAAAGAAATACTGATAAAGGGTGGAATACAAAAGTCCAGGGCTAGATCGATAGAAGATCAGACAGGATCAGTGACAGACAGGTGTTGATAACGGTATCAGTAAGAGGGAGATGCCCTCTGGCACACTGCCTGCTTAAGCCCAAGGAGATGAGGCTAACCCAAATATGTGTTTAGCTGCTGCCAGACCTGCTGTATTTGTGTGTGTGTGTGTGTGTGTGTGTGTGTGTGTGTGTGTGTGTGTGTGTGTGTGTGTGTGTGTGTGTGTGTNTGTGTGTGTGTGTGTGTGTGTGTGTGTGTGTGTGTGTGTGTGTGTGTGTGTGTGTGTCTCTGTGAAATATTGGCCCATCTGTGCTGTCACTTTGCTCCAGCTAAGTCTGTCTCCAAACTGCTTCAAAGTTACCACCGAAACAAGTCTTTAACCAATCACATTTGCAAAGATGACAAGCTGCCAAGAGGATTCAGAGCTGGAGGTGACACTGAAACTTTTATTTGGTAATTATTCAGTGTAATTCTGTGTTTTTTCAGAAAAGTGTTTGGAACCACACTGCAGACTGATTAAGGATAAATCTGTCTAAAGTTAATGGGACCAAGGGGACAGTTACCTACTATTACAAGTACTACTCATGTTACAAGTGTCTTTAAAGGCCATTGTCTGTTTATAGTCTTATTCCTGGAAGTTATTCCCTGGCACCTCCTTCTCAGTTGCATCGTGCACATTGTGAAAGACAGCAAATTGTGACAGTTGCTTAATATGACACAGTGACCAATGTAAAATTTTACTTTTCCCAGCCAAGGGAAAAGTTAAGTCTAGATTTTAGTGTAAATGGAGATGCTGGGGCTTGAACCCAGGACCTCATACATGCGAAGCATGCGCTCTACCACTGAGCTACATCCCCTCCTATATGTGAGCTAATGCATGTTATTCAGTGCTCAGACAGCAGACGCATTTATGATACACGTCCACTGAAGGCGCATTCATCCCACAATGGGTGCATATACATGAGATGCCTGTCAAGTTGTCACCATAAGATGAGACTCCAGTCAGTGCAAAACACTGCACACAGAATTACATTTACTGCCAAATAAAGTATATCCTAATTTCACTCATCTCTGTCTGTTCATACACACAAACTTGTCCCCCCTCACTTGCCCACACATATATGCAGTCATGGAAAAAATTATCAGACCACCCTTATTTTCTTCAATTTCTTGTCCATTTTAATGCCTAAAGGTACATTTGTTTGGACAAATATAATGATAACAACAAAAATAGCTCATAAGAGTTTAATTTAAGAGCTGATATCTAGCCATTTTCCATGGTTTTGTTGATAATAACCAAAATCACGTAAGTTCTTACATCAGTAGCTTTGGCATTGTACTGCCAAAAACAGTGCTTTTAGGCATTCCATGTTTTCTTTTCTGTTAGTCACATGATACACACAGGAGTTAGTACTTGATTGCATAACCATTGTTTTTGATGACTGCAGGCATGCGTCTTGGCATGCTATCCACCAGCTTCTGACACTGTCCTGCTGTCACAGCAGCCCATTCCTGTTGCAAAAATTCAAACAAATTTGCTTTGTTTTTGGGCTTGTGGTTCTCCATTTTGAGTTTGATGATGTTCCACAGGTTTTCAGTTGGATTTAGATCTGGTGATTGACCAGGCCAAGGCAAGGTTCGAATGTTCTGGTTCTCCATCCAGGCTTTAACCGGCCTTGCCATGTGGCAAGGGGCATTGTCTTGTTGGAAAATCCAGTCATTCAAGGCAGGAAAGAGTTTATCAGCTGATGGAAGAAGACTTTTTCAAGAGTAGCCCTGTATGTGAGCTGGTTCATTCGCCCTTCACACAATTGCATTTGCCCTGTTCCACCCATACTGAAACAACCCCAGATCATCACAGATCCACCCCCATGTTTTACTCTAGGGGCAAGACAGTCTGGTTTGTAGGCTTCTCCAGGCTTCCTCCTAACCAGTAAGTTGGCTGGAGAGGGCATCAACTCAAAATTGGATCCATCACTGAAGAGAACCTTAGCCCAATCATCAACAGTCCGATCTTTGTGATCCCTAGCAAAGAATAACCGGGCCTTCCTCTGTCTTTCGTTGATGAAGGGCTTCTTCCGTGCCCTGTGTGACTTCAGACCAGCTTTAAGAAGTTTCAAACTGTCCTTGTGGAACAAGTCACATTTCTTGACAGTGCCCACTCATTTTTAAGGTCCCTGGAGGTCTGACGACGATTCCTGACAAAAGAAAGGATGAGTGCACGGTCCTCTGGTGGGGTAGAAAGACCATGTTCAGCTTGCTTTTTCTTGGTATAATGAACGGCTGTCTTGGAGATCTTCAGTTTTTTGGCTACCTGTCTCTCATTCATGCCAATTTCCAGCAGTGCCAAAATGGCTGCCTTTGTGGCTTCACATAATTCTTTTGTGTTAGGCATTATGTGAGAGCTGACAACTTCTGAGTTGTGCTACGGCTTGAATGTAAGTGGGAAACCACTCTAGGCCTTTGCATGTGCAGTGCTGCTTATGACATGAAATGGCCTCTTATATACCCTGGGAATACAATTAAGCTTAAGCATGTCAAATAGGACATGAAGTATTATGGAATCAGCTGCATTTTTTGTCGTGTTCATTGTATTCTTCAAGTAAGATATACCTTTAGTGGTATTAAAATGAACAAGAAATTGAAAAAAACAAGGGTGGTCTAATAATTTTTTCCATGACTGTATGTCTTTCTCCTATCAGGGAGTCAGTGAAAAGACATTTGAAAGTCAATATAATCAAATTAATTTTCAGTGAGCTTGCTGTGAGTAACGGTTACACTGTAGCCATTGAGCTGTTTGTGGGGGGAGCAGATTTGTATGTGTGCTTTTAGGGAAATTGTTTCCAAATAAATGCATTGTACTGCACAGGAATGTCAGTTTCAGATGATGCGGGCAGACAGGATGAAGGATAGCGGTACAGTATTTGTTAATGATAGATGTTGTAACTCTGGGCTCATGCTCTTGCATGTTATTGCGACAGAAGTGTATCTGCTCAGTTACAAATAGGCTGCCGGCACAACACCCGCTTGCCCTCCTCTTATTCCTAGTAACTTTAATCATGCCTCTCTGTCCTCCATTCTGGCCACATTCACTCAATATCTTACATGCAACACTGGAGACAATGAAATACTGCGTTTGTTTTACTTCAACACCAAGTAGGTATATAACTTCCTCTTGGAGGTTTCTCCCACTAAAGTCACAAGACTTCATTCACAGAGAAAGTAATTTTTTCATTGTAAAATACACTTCAGTCAGACTCGATAGAAAATAAAACTTCTTGGTTCATCCTTCCACCGTTGTGCATGTGTGTGCACCTGCAACCTGTTGCAAATACAGTTTTCACTCAAGCTGAAATTCCATGTCATTATTTAAAGTCTTCCTACACTTGGTGTCATTTTCTTTATCACACTGCAGTGCAGCACCTCGACATCATTGTTGATTTGGTGGCCACGCAAGTACACTATGTACACATTTTTACGCAAACACACATCAGATAAAACTTATCTTCACTCTAAAGACAGAATCATGAGTTCTAAAAAGAAGCATCAGCTTTGGGAGCGAGACATGTTATTTTTGCAGAGATCATCAGCACTAGATGACACCCACTGTGACAGACAGCCATGCACATTCGCAGACACACCTATGCACACAGCACCGTCTGGAGCAGCTCCAGAGATAGATTACTACTGTCTGACTGTCTCCACGAACACCTGGACCTTTATCCCCTGAGCTGCATCTCTCTCTCTCTCTCTCTCTCTCTCTCTCTCTCTCTCTCTCTATCTCTCTCTCTCTCTCTCTATCTCTCTCTCTCTCTCTTTCTCTCTCTCTGTCTCTCCCTCCCTCTCTCTGTCAGACTGCGTAAACCCAAGCAAAATGACAAGTTAGAGAGTAAGCTGGATGAGAATTTGATCTCTGTATTTTTTCAGTAATTGAGAGGCTCCCCAAAGTCTCATATTGCCAGTCTTTACTCCATCTCACCCTCATTTTTGTTTGTTTGTTGTTTGGTGAAATGTGATGGAAATTGTCTATGCATGCTTTTCATGTCCCTCAACCTATCATCTGATATTCCAGTTAGAAAGCTTTCAAAGAGACTAATAATCTATTTGTCACTGGTCATGTATTCTCAAAGGAGCGGGACCCTGAAAAAGCAGAAAGAGGAGGTTTGCTGTCGCATAGTGAAAGTCAGATAGAGAATTTAGGACCTCACCCCCTACGCATGTTAAAGTCACAGTTTTTAAATGAAAGCATTGAAATCATAGCTGTAATGTGAGAGTTGTTCCTATCTGAAGTTTAGAGTTATATATGTGTAAATCAGTTTTTAAGGATTTAGCATTGTTCACACCAGCCCCTGCTTGATAACTTCCTCTGAAAAGGTGCTGTGCTTTGTATCTTGGCTGGAATAGCAGCACATATTCGAAGTTGAGAAAAGTTGGGCTTTTTGGAATGATAGACAAGGCATGGGCTGCACTGAGTCACTCATCTAATTACAACAAAAAGTAGCAGGTTGCGCTGTTAGTGCATAGCTGTTTTTTTTTATAATAATAACCAATATAAAAGTCTGTTTTAGATCTTACTGTAATTAGAAAGGGAGAGCAAGCCAGAGGGTCATATTTTACAGATAAATAGATGTTAAGGATGTGTAATTTTAGATTTGTTTATTTGCACAGGCACATATGTTGAGGTATTATCTTGAAAAACACTGAAATCCTCATCGGTTTGACTTAAGGAGTTGGTGTTATCACTGTTCCATAAATCATCATTTCTACTCTCATAACAAATCCATTTGAGATAAGCCGCAGTGTGAGAAGAAAGGGCATGTCTCTGTTTCTGTGAAAGATTTGTTTGTGTCTTCCTGGGCTGGCATCACCAGTGGAGATACATAGTTTAAATATGCATGTTTGTGTCTTTTCTAACGTGCAGATAGTGGATTCATCCACTGTCCATTTATCTCATCATATACATGTTGGCTGCAGGCTTCACTTACAGTCAACACAGCATCTGATATCTAAAGAGGTAATGAGGGACTCTAAAGTCGTTTTGTCCAGTCACGGAATGACTTACAGTATTTCAGAACTGCACTAACCCACCTTCGAAGCAGAAACAGCCTGCTGCTGCTGCTGCTGCTGCTGCTGCTGCTGCTGCTGCTGCTGCTGCTGCTGCTGCTGCTGCTGCTGCTGCTGCTGCTGCTGCTGCTGCTGCTGCTGCTGCTGCTGCTGCTGCTGCTGCTGCTGCTGCTGGATGAACTCGGCCTTGTTGAAGCAGATCTCTGAGTCTATAAATGGTGTGAATGTCACTGAATCAGAGTAGTTTGCATATGAATGATTTCACTCCTAAGAACTTGTTCCACAGTCAGAGATAGTCATTTCCACTGAGATGCTTATCTCTGAAAAAACAAATCTCCATACCTGACGAATCACAGTTTCATTGACGAGTACATTTTTTCATATCTGACGTTTCTTGACATGACACTGAGCTGCTGTAGTCTCCATAAACCATTAACACTTTATGTGACATTGCTTTTGAACTCCTCTAATGGAAAGTGACATCATTCCTCCACGGATAATGTCATCATTTAGTATTTTATTAATGATAGTGGTGACTGTCTCAGGCAGTGATTCAGAGAAGTTCAGCCTCTGCTAATGTTACGCTTCTCAGTGTTTATCAGCAGAGACTTCTTCTCACGATACCATGTGAGCATGAGGTACATTATGAAGAATCGTTTGAAAGTTAAAGTTACATTAACAAATAACTGAGTGGAGAAGGGCCTTTGCTAGCTGTGCTCAGCTAGCCATTAGCTAGGCAAACATATATCACCTGATATTCAGAAATAGACTTTTTCTAAATGTTGCAATTGAAAGCAGTGTGCAAACACTTAAATGAATTGGGTCAGCTCCTGTTTACATGAAATGCCTCCCACTCATAGATGGCTGTCTTCACACAAGTAATTATTTCTTGCATTTTCCTGCTGCATCATATTCAACAGTGGTGTGATTGCACTTCGTTAATTCCAACAACCGCTGAGCTACATCCCCAGGGGGGTGTGTTTTATAACTTAATATAGCCTCATGCCAGAGATATTAATCACAACTCCTACTATGAATGCTGTTGGAAATGCTGGGGATTGAACCCAGGACCTCATACGTGCAACGCCGCTGAGCGACATCCCCTATTGGCAGGGGTCTGTATGTGCCTGAAATACTGGTTCTTTTCCATTCCTCATACAAATGATTTCACTCCTAAGAAGTTGTTCCACCATCAGATATAGACATTTCCACTGAGATGCTACTCTCTGAAAAAACTAGTCTCCATACCTGGACCTTGTCAAGTGTATCAGTGACATGAGACACTGGATTACTCAAAACTTTCTGCAGTTAAACAAAGACAAGATTGAGATCCTTGTGGTAGGCAACAAAGGTCAGAGGCAGGAGATCCACCCCAAACTGATCTCAGTGTCTCTGAAATCCAGTGAGCAGGTTGTTATCTTTGGTTCGGAACTTGACCTCACAAATCACATCACAAATATAAGTAGGGCAGTATTTTACCACCTAAAAATATTTCCCAAGTTAAATTCATCTTGTCAGTCAGATGCTGAAAAACTGGTTCATGCATTCATCTCCTCTTGGCTACATTCATGTAAAGCCCTTCTTGCGGGACTTCCCAGAAAGAGTGTGGCACGAACCCAGCTCATTCTAAATGCTGCAGCCAGAGTACTCACTAGGGCAAGAAAAATCACACATATTACTCCCACACTTAGATCACATCACTGGCTTCTGATAAAAAGCAGAATTGATTTCAAGATATTGCTCTTACTTAGTGGTCTAGCTCCACAATTAAATAGCTCTTCAAAATGAACTATAATTATTTTGGCTTTGTGCATCCCGGCCTCTGCACAATGTTCCAAAAACTAGCAGGACTGCAAGATGTAAAAAGAGCAAATGTTGAGTAAAAAAAGAGGAAATTTGTGGCTCACTTCTGCAGTGGTTGGCCAGATGTGCCTTTTTTGTACACCTAACTGTGGTCACTGCTCGGTGGGCTGGTGTTGAACTGCTGTGGCTGACAGGCTAATTGTTAGCTCCTGGAGCTTCTCCTTATTTTCTCTGCTGTTCTCTTCACTTTCTCCTGGCATTTTGTTCACTATCGCTCACAGTAAAACGTTATTGACAAGGGAAAACAACGCTATCTGCTCTAAGGAGATTGATAATGGTCGCTTTGTTAGCTTTGCTTGGTTGCTAAAGGGAAAATAAGTCCACACATCTAAACTGTCTGCAAACAGTTGGTTTTTGTTCCAACAGAGGAGGTTAAATAAAAATGGATGGAGCAACACAGTTCTCCAGCCCCTCAAAGGTTAGTACTGTCAAGACAGCTTGCATTTGGTCACCAGTGGGAATTCCAATGTCAGTCTTCACCTCTAGACAAAACGGTTTCTATTGGAAATAATTTTAATAGCTGGAAAGTTTTACCCTTTTAAGTCCTTGTACGTCCCTTCTGCAAATTGTTATCTTCAACATAATCACATGTCCCTGTGCAGTTTGTGCCATTTAACCAAATGATCACAAGAAGTGGAGATGCTGGGGATTGAACCCAGGACCTCATACATGCAAAGCATGCGCTCTACCACTGAGCTACATCCCCCATGTCAATGTAGTTCAAGTTAAACTGTCAGATGGCTGGCCCACCTCTCCTGGCGATACACGAGCTGAAATACTGATTTTTCTGGAATGTGCACAGTACAGCAGTGTAAGAAAAGTGTGAATGCACAGTTAGATTCTGAGAAGAACTTAAAAGCGTGTGTTATATCTCATGCACAGAGCTGTTCCAGCTTAATGCATCCTGAAATCTGCACAATTTGGCACATGTAGCTTTAGCCTCTGAAACTGAGCAGGACTGGAAAGGGCAAACTTTAAGAAATGAACTATAGTGCATTAAGTTACATACTCTGTCTCACACCAGGCTAGATTTGAGGTTTTTTTCAGGCTACAGTTTTTGTAATTTTCCGAATTGATCTAACAGACATACACACTTCTGCAGTGACTCACCAGAAGTGGCTTTTTTGGACACCTGCCTGTGTTCACTCAGCCACACCAGTCGCCTCTGTGAATGAGAGGTGGTTTTCTTTCAAAGAGGAGAGAGGAGGGATGGGGCTTAAACATGGATCAAGTTCTGAACCACAACAGATATGCATTGAAGTAGGAGTCTTCCTTCAACTCCACTCCACATTTTTGAATGGAACGCTCCCAGTTGGAGTTTACCACTCACCAGGGGATGTGGCTACCCCTGTGTTACCTGGAAAAGCAATATTTCATTTCCCGCAGCCTATTCATTGATCTCTTTTAGCAATAACTTCTGCCTTTGTTCCCCTCCTCACCAAGTTGACGAGCTGCTGCTTCATGCAAATAAGTGTGTATTTGTGTGTTTTTGACCATTTTCTCTCCGGAGACTTTGCGTATAATATGGTGCAGTATTATGAAAATCCATGTGACGCACGCTTCTGCCTAAATCCCTTTCAAACGCCGGCCTGTTTCCTCATCATCGTATTTTGACAAATATGTATTCAAACAGTTTTGGTCTTTTTCACATCACTTCCCAGCTTTGTCAAAGCGTTGATTTAATTCAAATAGCTCGTTTGCAAATGTGTCTCAAAGTGACAACACAGTCATTGCATCCACGCTTATTTAGCCCAAAATCCAGGTATCAAGTGACAGTCATTATTCTATTCAAAGACCATCCACAGAGCTTTTTTTCTTCATTCTTGAGGTAAACATTACTTCCTCACACACAACAACACAAACATACCCAGGCTTCTCAGGTAGTGTGCTCCTCCAAGAGGTTCACATTTTTGAAACACATTCATGTACGCTACTGTGCATCGTAAACACAAAGAAAGTAAACGTGAAAGAAGCTTGAAATTATAAAGAAATGTGGAGATGCTGGGGATTGAACCCAGGACCTCATACATGCAAAGCATGCGCTCTACCACTGAGCTACATCCCCTCTGTCATCCTCAATATGCTTCAGGTTTAAATCGGCAGATGGCTGACTCACCTCTTTCTGCAATAGAAGAGCTGAAGAGCTTCTTTTAGAATGTGCAAATATAATACAGCATTAGAGAGATGTTCTTCCAAAACTTTTTGTTATTTCAAGTTGATTCACAGTAACTGAAAGAATAACCTTTACAGGTCAATTTCACAATATCACATGATAGGGAAGAGCACCTTCTGCTGTTTTCTATCTATAGTGTGGGATGATGAGGAAAATAAAGTTACAGATGATGTTCAGAATGACTAAGAATATTTCAAGCAAGTATTGCATATGTTTGTGTTTGATTGGCTAATGTAACATGACAACTGTTCATAAAACCACATTACTGGTGAAAAGAAAAGGAGCTAATCTTGCTATCGTGCTACTTTTTCTTCCGCCAGAGAAATTTGAGCTAAAGGTAGATGTGGTCTAAAAGCAGACTCATATCTTGGACAAGTGGTTCTTTCAAACTGACACCCCATCAGCGATTCTTGGATCCGTCTCTCAATAGAAAAGGATTAAAGCCCATTATATCTCCTCTAATCCTCTCCCTCTCCTTGCAATCTCTCTCTCCTCCTTTTCTTCTCCTTCTCTCTCTGTCCTCTCAAACTGCCTACAGCGCTACCTCAGCCCCCCCCCTCCAGATTTGTCATTTCTCTCCTTGTGTGTCTGTCCAGTTTGTGAGAGAGATAAGTAGCTTTTACAAGGGACAGATGACAGTTGTTATGGTTTAGGCTAAAAGATAGCGATGTGTGTTTGTGTTTATGCAATCATATTTTTTGTTAGCTATGAACAATTATACACACTTGTGTGTGTCCTATGTGCTTGAATACAAATATGTCAGTAAATCAGTGAGTATCTATATTTGCACCTTCTCTTCACTGTGTGTGTGAGTGTGTGTGTGTGGTCCTTACCGTTGTCATTTTCCCGGATAATTTTCACTTTTCTTTTAATCATACTCTGTTTCAGAGGCTCTGTCTTGCTCCATCAAAGCGTAACAGAGAGATGAGAGGACTTTTTCCTCTCTCCTTCTCTTCACTCTGCAGCTACTTAATTACTTTCTCCTCCTCCTCTTCTCCCATGTCTCTTTTAAGGAGGAGAGAGAGAAAAGAAATTGTCTGGCGTGTTTTTTTGTCTCCAGCTCTCTCTCTCCTCCCTCGTGCGTTGCAGATTTTCTGTTCAGCACCCCGTTTCCTCTCTGCTTTTATCTTGTTCTCACTTTATCTCTCTTGTATTACCGTAGATTTATGATATATTAACCTAGATTTGTTGGACTCCTCTGCTTTAACCGCTTGCGATTTTTCTAGGGATGGGTTTGCTTAGATCAAAACTAAACTCAAGAGTTTCAAACCAAATCTTTGAAACATTTACTTTAGGCATGAAATGAAATCATTGTGTTGCCTTAGATCAGCATGTTAATGTTACAGAGATCAAAGTGCATGCTGTAAACATGACCGTTGGAGGGGAACATTTTTTCTTGGGCAGAGTGAGGTGACAAGAAACTGGGGGAGAGAGAGGGCCGTGACATGCAAAAAAGGTCGCCAGCTGGAATTGAACCGGCGACGTCGCGTTCAGCCACCAAGGCGCTGTGTAATCATATTAACTTTTCCACTGCCTGCAGCACTGAACTTTTTTATCGTTGTGACTGCCACCTTGAATACATAATTCTCTTTTTGTTTAGAAGTGTTTCCCTTCTCCTTATTTTCCGCCTTCGGAACACTTAAGCCATTTCCACACCCCACACAGTTGCACATGGATGAGCATACATCCCACAAATCCATTTGGAGTCGCAAGAATAATGACTCTGAAAATGTACGTCCCCTTGAGAGGAGGATTGTAATCCACTGGCCCAGAGCCAGGAATTATAAAACGGGAAGCCAAGTCGTCATCCTGAATGCCCACAATGAGCCATACTTCTTACAATAATAATGTGGAGTTTCATCGATCCCCAGAGGCAACTTCTCTCCACAGAGATTTAAGACCTACAGAGCAGAAACCCTGGAGCTTTTTCGAAGGTGTTCCAGCAGAGCGAATGCTTGCAAATGTGGTTGTATTAACTGTGGACATCTGGACAGTGAAGGGCAGTGTCCCTGACTGCAAATGAGACTAAAGCCTTAATCCGCTCAGCCTTAAAGACAAATAGATCCATAGTCATACACTGGGCTCCAAATAGCATTTTGCTTGTAATATATCTGCACTACTCTAACATCACATTTTTGCGAGTAAGAAAAAGATTTAATGAAGATGTTTTGATAGTGACAGCACACAACCGACATAAGCAAATTGTAGTTTTTACACTTTGATTTTTGTGTGTTTTAAACAAGCAAGGCATCATTTGTTCATGACTGAGCTTCAGTGGTGCTGATAGGCAGGTTTTGCTACCTTCATACAGAGTTTCCAGCCTTTATGCTAAGCTAGGCTAAGCTGCTAGCTGTCTAACGAACTGCCAGATATGAGGGCGATATTAATCTTCTCATCTAACTCTCAGCACATTTTCCAAAATGTTGAAGTGCTCTTTTAAAGAATAGGTTCACCATATGCACATTGCAGCAGGTTTTGCTCACTTTAATCTCTCTTGTTCATCCTGGTTATTTAAAGATCCCTTCCTAATGCACTTCCAGTGGAAGTGATCCGCAGACCTCCATCTGTCCAAAATAGTGTTCAAAAGATTATGTGAAATTCAGCCGTCAGAGTTGGACAAATTAAGTGGATCTTTTCAAAGTTGGTCTTTTTAGTTAGCAATTTTTTCCTCCTTTCATTTTAATCTAAAGAGTCAGTAAGTTTGACAGATGGTGATAAATGGTCTAGTACATCACCCTGGGAGTAACTAGAGGAATAATTGATGGTGTTTGTGACCTGCTCAGTATATCAATCTTATGCAGCTGACTCCAATGTAAACTCAACTCAACAGGGAGATGTTAATAAACACCATTCCTACATTTTTGCGTAATTGGTTCTGTATAAAAACAACTTTCCACCAGACTTTTCCGTCTCAGCTACTGTTACTACCACACACCTGCAGTCATTCAAACGGGGTCTCTCTCTCTCTCTCTCTCTCTCTCTCTCTCTCTCTCTCTCTCTCTCGCTCTCGCTCTCGCTCTCTCTCTCTGTTTCTCTCTGTCTCTTTCATTCACTTAATTTTCCGTCACAGTCAGCTCGTTGACTTAAGTGTGCGGTGGGTAAGAGTACAGAGCGGTGTTCAGGAGGAAACCCTACCCAGACCTGCTGACATACTCGCACACAACCAACTGACGCTACCGCAGAACATTTGTACAGACAGGAAGCACTCTGCACACACACTCACGCTGTATGATCGTACATTCAATACAAGAAATCAACACAGAGATGATGACAAAATCAAGAGATTGCTTTATTTATTTATTTAGATGTAAATATGGTTTAACATGCTTGATAATGAAGATGCATGAATTTCATCTTGCACACACACACACACACACACACACACACACACACACACGGTCAAGGTCAGGCTCATCGCACCTCTGTGACGTTAGCAGAGCAGCAGGTGGTCATACAGATGGAGATTGGCATCACTCCTCACACCAGGATATGGAACCTATTAGTCCCACGCTGAGAGATGGCTGGTTGCTCCACATCATGCACACACATTTTTGTTTATCTAACCCCTCCTAAAATCTTGCCTGTCTCTCTGTCACTGTTTAACGATTTTCAGCCCAATTTGTCATGAAGATCATGAGAAAACAGATATTGTAGATGTACAGTGTAGCCTGACAGACATCTTAATAATGGACAACATGGTAGAACAAAGTTGGTACTTCAGTATATCAGCTGGTTGTTAGATGACAGGTCGGTGTCACAGCGGTTGTCTTGTGATTGTGATTTAAAGATGCCTATTTTTTCAGATAAGAGAGCCGTTTCAATTCTCCCTTTTGCTCTTTCTTTCTTTCTTTCTTTCTTTCTGTGTGGTTTGGAGCAACAGATGGTTGGTTGAAGAGGGAGCAAAAGACGTACAGAGAAAAAAAAGGAAAAGGCTCCTCAGATTGGTTCACAGCTATTAAACACCCAGACGGTCATGTTGCACTTTCCTTTCTCCACTCTCCGACAACCTGCATCTGTCTGCGACTATCTTGCTCTGTCACTCATATCCTTTTCCTGTCTTCATCACCTCTCTCCATTGAGAGAGGATTGGAGGGTGAAGAGTTTATTAAGCCCCTTCAGAGGTGCACCCCTTTACATTAATCTGATGGATATTTAACATGCCGGTCTCGTGTCTGAATAAGCACCTGAGTCACTGTCATGTAAAACTCATCATCTTAGTTTGAATCAACCTGCTAGGATTATCTTACCGTCACAAAACAGCAAATAAACTCTCCATTTTTGTTTAACTAGCCTAAGGTTAGTTTATGTCTTAGCAAGCACCGTCATGTGTGTGAACTGTGGGTTATCTATAAAGCATCAATTAGCAGCCTCGTGTCTGACAAATACGCTGTCTTGTTCTTCCTCCAATGCTTTCATCTAATTTCCTCTCTTCTAAGTTCATTCTCTGTCTCTAACCACCAGGACAAAATTACTGCTCCTTGTCTCTGTCTCGTCCTGTCTTCTTTATGTGTGTCTGAGAATACGCAGATAGACTGCGCATCTCTCTCATCTTGGCTCTCAAGCCACTTAAGGAAAATAAGGTCATTCTTCCCTTCTCTTTTGAGAGGTTTGTTTGTTGCTATCACCTCTCCAATCTCTCAAGCCTCAGTCTCCTCTCTGCGCCCTCGTTTATAGGGCTCTTTCTTCTCTGTCCTCTTGCTTTGCCCTTTTTGGTTTGAAGACATTTTATGATGCGAAACTTCTCTTCAAAGTTTTTCAGAAGTGCTCGGGGGTCACTGTGGGAGTGAGCTTTTGTTGATTCCTGTAATTGTTTTATTCAGTGCAACTGATAAACTGTTGTCTTTGTTAGGTCCTCAAACAGCAGACCTCCTAAAAAAATAGACATCTTTAATTTTTCACCATCTTTCCTGCTTTCGTCTTCTGTAACCCCCTCCTCTGATATGTGCCTCAGTGAATACTGTCTGCTCCTCTCATCCTCTGTCCTCCTGTCTTTTTCAAGTGCTTCAAAGAAGCCGTCCAGCTGCCATCCTTTCTGAGTCTTTGTGTCCTTCTCTCCCGTCTACCCTCTCCTATTTCCAGATTCTGCTTGAATGCAGGCAGTTCATCTCTTGCCGTCACTTAGCTTCTCTTCTCTGCTGATCATTCTCACTATAACATCATTTATTTACATTAGCATGGTTGCATTTCATTCATCTCTCTTTCATTCAAGCCTGTTTTCATTGTGTGTCCACTTGCACTTTGCATATGGACACCACAAAAACACTAAGAATGTGGTGACATACCTAATGAGCCGCCATAAAAAGATGTCCTTTTTTTGAACTTCTTTCAAGTATTTGTCATCATAGCTCTTCTTTTTACTCATCATTTGTCCTTCGTCCTCAGTGATGACAGCCAAATAGCAGTGCTGCTGTTGCCCCCTCGTCCCCTTGTCCTTTTCAAGTGTCAGTCTGCTTTAATTGTCTCCGTGACCGCATGGCTTCATCAGAAGCGACTGCACGGCAATGAGGTCACACAGCCGCTGGTGTGTCAAGTGGCTGTGTTTCAGACCAGATGATCAATGTCCTATTTGTCACAGTCTCAAGCTACATCAATGAGCTATTCATCATTAATGCTCACACTGACAGACAAGGACGGAGTGTGTGCCGTCACTGTCCTCTGTAAGTGAAATACGGATGTCAGAGTGAAAAATTCCAGAGACAGACGTTCATCAACGCGTCCTTCGTGCTTAGACTTTGTGTAGTTTGTGTCAGAAGATGCATTAGATTGATGGTCCTCAGTAAGAAAAGCCAAACTTTTATTATTTTATTATTAGTGTTTAACTTAAATGTTCAAGTATGATTCCGGTTTATTTCAACTTTTTGTAGCAACAAAATAAGTCAAACATATTTTTACTGATATAACAACAGCTAAAACGGATACATTGGTGACTACAGCGGTATCGCAACCAATAGAATTAATGGTTAAACTGACAAAAGTGCAGAGTCCATTATCTGTATCAGAGAAAGGTGATCCACATCTAAACAAATGAGTGAAAACAGGGTTGTGGAGCAGGGCTCTGTTTCCTCTTCTCCTACTGCATCAGCTCGCTGATTCGCTAATTTCCCCACACAAGCTAATGTTACATTGGTCGATGGACATGAGCTCGATGCACTTCCTAATGCACAGAGTGAAAGGAACCATTACTGGGCGTGAGAGAGAGAGTTGACGGTCATGAAAAGAAATAGCACAGGGATGGTCAATTAGAAGAGGAGACAGAGGAAGAAGAACACAAAGCTCAGGATGTAGTTATCTCCCTTGTGACAGCCCCGGAGCACCTTGGTAGCCGAATGGTTACCGCACTTGCCACATGGCTTGATGGCCTTCACAACATCGCCGCTTCCTTTGTTGCATGTCAAACTCCTCTTGTCCCCCTGTTTCCTGTCTGCTTCTGCATCTGCTGTCTAATAAAGGCAAAGACATGCCAAAAAATCATCTTTAAAAAAAAAAAAAAATGACAGCCCGACCCCGCTGGCAAAATAACCCCACCTTCTCTGAAAATGCTCATCAGTCATTTAACAAAAAAACGGATGTCTCCGGGGAAATTACAGCAAAATTGAAGTCATTACATTTTCCTCCAATCAATTTGTGTCTGTGTGTGTGTGTGTGTGTATGCGTGTGGAGGTGAGTCGCAGACATGTTTGCCCTTTTCATAATTTACTCCAACAAGAGCTTCAGCAGAGACACAGCGCCGTGAAGGTGTCACCCTAAGCAGAAATGTTCAGTAGTTGTGTGTCAGGTGTGCATCAGCGTCATTCAACATGTGGAATCATAAATGAGTCATCTGCACAGGAGGAAGCTCTCCAGTCATTAGACAGGTGAAGACAGAAGAGAGACACTAATGTGAATGTAAGCAGGCGAGGCATTAGCAGGCATCCTTTAAAGGATGTGTGTTTCCAGGGTTGTGATGAGTCAGCAATGGGAACTTAGTTCTTGCAGTTAAGATCCGTTCTGTCTTAACTGTAGCAACAGATGCGATGTAGAGGTTTCAAGGCAGTTTGGTGACCCTGTGGTTAAAGAGGAAATAACTGAAAAGACTCTACATAGCCCTGTAACCCACTCGTGAGTCAACATGAATATGATGTAATTGTAATTGCTATAAATCTGTAGTAATTTAACAGTTTCTCAATCTCTTACAGAGCAGAAAGAAAGGGAGAGAGGTTCTCTAATCTTTCATACCTACAGTAAACACGCACATAATGAACTCAGTAAGGACTCAAAAGGAGAGGCATCTGTAGGAGGATTCAGCCGTGTAAACACATTCTTCATGTAGTCAGATAAGCCTGCTGAGGAGACGCAGACAGCACGGCATCACTTCAGCTCCTCGCTGTCTCACTGAACACACACGTCGAGGTTAACTGCTGTCACCCATCATCCCCAGTCAGCAATGCTTTGCTTTGTGGAAAGCGATATGACACACACAAGCGCGCACGCAGAAGAAGGCGGACTGTTTTGGAGTTATTTATGCTGCTGTGAGAGACGGTGCATCTCGTTTCCTCTCCTGATCTCCGCCTTTTTCTCCCACACACAAACATACACACAGATACACGCTCCATGGTCTAATTAGGAGCATTTCCAAGTGCAGTCCATCATCCCTCACCCTCATACCCATCCATCTCTTCTCTATCTCATCTTCCCCTGTCCTCTCTCCTACTTCCTCCTGCTCTTTGTGTAATTTATACTCTCCTCCCTTGTTTTCTATCTCCGCCAACTTCCACGTTTCTTTCTCTCTCCTACCCCTCTCTGTCTCTCTCCCACTCTGTCTCCTCCTCTTCCATTCCTATTCCCCAGACAGACATTATCTTAGGGAATGGCAATTGATTTTCTTCAACCCATTTTCCTCCATGTCTGTACATCTCTCAAGGATTTTTCTCCTATCTCTGCATTGCCGTTGCCATAAAGGCAAGCACACATCCCTCTTTCTCTTCCCTGTGTTCCTCCTTTGACTGTATAAGCCTTTGTAAGATCCCTTACCTCAGCTTTTACTTTTCTGTCTCTGCCTTTCTAACCTTAACACTCTGCAGCCACTCGCGATGGTAGCATTGCTGGTATACAGTAGACTGCAGGTCTTATTTTACTGTTGATCCCCAGTGTCAGAGAACTCCCATCAGGTCTTTAATCCATATTAAGAGCAAGAGCAATGTGGCATGTGTCAAAATTGAAAGCTTGACTTTACAGTGTGCTTTTTTGACACATAAAAGGAAAACTTGTAAAGCGAAAGTGCCATTGGTACACAGTTGTTACCCTCTTAAGCATCCCTTTTTCTCTCTCTTCCTTCATCCCTCTTGCCTTCACTCTGCAGAGATCTGACGACAAACGTCCATCAGCAAAAAAGGCAGCAAACACAGTTCCTTTCCCTCAGATGAAGTACTTATTTCTGGATGAAGTACTTTTAAAAACTTTGGCCCAGAACCAAAAATAGCTTCCATACTGTATCTGCCTCTGACAGATGAAAGAAGCAATGACATATTTTATTCCAGGAATTTAAAGTTTCTCATTTTCTCCTGAAAGTTCCAAGAAGGGAGAGTTTAAATACTTTGTCTATTTTTCATCCACATTCTCTGCTTTTTCTGGGTCTTATCCCCCCTTCTGTCAGCCTCTCCTCCATCTATACCCTCCCTGGCTCTTACAGTGCCTCCTGATCCCTTTAGTCCCATTAGTTATCTCCTGATGGGTCATTAACTATTAAACACCAGATAGAGGGAACAGGAGAAGAGGGGGATTCTGTAAGGTTTGTGTCTAGTTTGCAATAATAAATGGACATTGGGGAACGACAGCAGAGAGAGAGCAGGAGTGGAGGGTGGGGCAGCTCCATAGGGTCTCTTTGCTTTTCTGTAATGATTAGTTGAAATCATCAGCAAAGAGGGTAGAGCAATGCAGCTGCTTTCTGTCCAATGAGGCGCCATTAGAAGAACAGAAAATGAGAGAAGAGAGACTGAAATAACTAGACAGGCTGCTTTTTAAATTCTCTGCATCGTCTGTCGTCTTTAAAAAAGTCAGCTACCATCCAAAAATTCAGCCCAACTTCTTCCCTGAAGGAACTCAGCATCAGGCCTTCTCATCCAGGGAAGCTTAAGAAGGTTTTTGGTTAATCCAGATACACTGAAGCCTTCAGATGAGTTCAGAGAGTTATCAGTGTCAGTCGAGTCTCAGAGGCCATGCTGTTCATCGGATTTACTGAAATCTGCTTCCATCTAGTGGCCGTAGATGAATATTGTTATATTTCCCTAGGAATAAACCTCAGCAGCTGGTGTCTGTGTCGGACATGGAAAACACATTTGGCTTTACCAAAATTAATTTCACGTTCTCGATCAGCAGAGTCTGCCTTTAATCCAGATGTTGACGCCCCAGTGTGTCTGTCCTCAGACTGTCTGATGTTGGGAACGGAGGTCGACCTGCAGCAGGTGGAGAACCGTGTGCTTGCTGTGGAAATGGTGTTGAAGGCATGGCTTCAAGAGCAGGGTGGAGACAGAGAGCACCTCCACCTCCTGCTTCCCAGCCCCCAGGACAATCCCCTTCCAGGAGCAGGTACTGCACACAAACATACCAAAATATCTCCTTTAGGTTATTGTATGTGTATGTGTGTGTGTGTGTGTGTGTGTGTGTGTGTGTGTGTGTGTGTGTGTGTGTGTGTGTGTGTGAGAGAGAGATTTCAACTGATAGTGGCAAAACTAGTTGGAGTATGGACCAGCAGTACCCATAGCCATGGGCTTTGTGTGCAGCATAGCATGAGACCCACGGTCACGTGTCATTCTCCAGATAACCTACAGATTCAGATGGCATGTGACAGTAACATGTGATGTCTTTTCGCACTTCTTAAGACATTTGTCCCTCGTGTAGTGTGCGTGAAGTGTGACATGCAGGAGCGTCTGATAAGTCCTGCACTCGTGCCACTGAGCCCCAACCTTGGCGTGAAGACGGAGAGCGTCCGGGACTTCCTGCCTTCCACCAAGGAATCCGCCAATCAGAGTCAACCGCCACAGAGACTGAAAGCAATCAAGTGAGAGACGGGGCTGCAGGGAGGGGCTTCTTACTGTAGGCAGATGCATTAAAAAGTCAGCTTCTGTCGCTTTCAACCGAGATCCATCCACATGCTTTTTGAGCTTCAGTGCAAAGGAAAAACAAAACATTTGTGCTAAGATGTGCGTTATGGCCAGGAAATGGTGAGCAGCATGGATGAAAAATATCAAATGCACAAAGTTCAAACCTTAAAGGGATCTGGATCTGATGTCTGCCTTCACCATTTTTCCAGTCACATTCATGCTTCCCTGTCTTTTAGACTGCTTGCATAATGTTGCGTGTATTCAGTAAAACCCTGCCCGTCTATGAATGGCTTCATTCTGATAGCAGGGAGAAGTGGAATATTTCTTATATGAAACTCTTCCATCACATCAGAGTCTGCTTTGTTCTGTAGGAGTCACCAGCTCTGATGCTGGAAAACACTCACAGCATCTAGATTTGGGCTCCACGCCTGAAAGCTCCAGAGTTTTCCTTAACTTGTTTGGCTGGCTTACACACTTTGTACGTTACAGTGTAGAGTGTCTGTAGGAGCCGCATTAGAGGTTTTGTTTGTTGTTTGTGTTTTTTAATTGAATAACTCTGT
This sequence comes from Chaetodon trifasciatus, assembly GCA_037975065.1. Classification (NCBI taxonomy): domain Eukaryota; kingdom Metazoa; phylum Chordata; class Actinopteri; order Chaetodontiformes; family Chaetodontidae; genus Chaetodon; species Chaetodon trifasciatus. The sequence continues at coordinate 10,720,293 of JBBMOE010000017.1, read as the reverse complement.
GTCTCCTAGTAGGTGTGGCCTCCTCCCTGCTCCGGTGGTGAAGGCGGGGCATAGTCTATATGGAGGGTGGGGGGTGGGGTGGCCCGGCAGCAGCGAAATTGTTGTTGACCGCAGCCTAAGACAGCACTATTCCATTTCATTTTATTTTTTCTCATTTTCACAATAAACTTCATTGTTGTTAAGAAACAACACAAGAGTAGGAGGATCTTTAATTTTGTTGGCTGCGCGTTAAGCAAGCACACTGCTCGTTCCCATTCAACTCAGTTCACAGACACAAGTTGAAACATAAAATCCAGGAGTAATTTAAAACCCTTCAAGAACTTTTTTTTTTGGACACAACAGTGTCCTTAGCTTTTATTATATGTCTTTAGAGGACAAGTATACTATGGCAAAATGAGTCTAAAGCTATTCTGATGCACTGGTGTTAAACGGCTCAGGAATTGTAAATGTTTTCATTATTTTCACATGATTAAAAATAATTTTATTCCTTCCTTCCCCACATTCTTTTTTTATTTTTTGCAGAAACAAAACAAAACATGTTATAATGAAATTCAGAAGACAAATCCCTTGGTGTGTATTGCAGTTCCAGCATGTACACATTTATACAAAACAGACATAAACAAGTCCCATACTTGTCATCCCACCAAAACAAAATAGAATACAGCCTGAAAATGAAATACAGTGACCAGAGGGAGACATATTTGAATACATTCACAATTAAACTATATATTTAGCACTCTTAATAAGCTCAGCTTACTTTAGTAAGAATTATTCTTGACTACTCACAACCAAATTATGTGCTCAGAGGAGACTCCTCTTGCAAAACACTGTATTTCTCCTCTATGCTTTGCTCTCTGTGACAGTTTCCCCGACGTGGGATTAATAACGTTTTATCTTATCTTATCCTATCTTATTTTGTAATCTCTTGTAGGAAAAAGAATGTGGTATACAACGTTATAGTAAGCAATTTTGAATAAATTGTGTTAGATCCATTGCTATTTTAATCCTGACAAACAGCAACTCCCTCAGGCTGCTGTAATTCATCATACTGTACGTGGTAACTCTTTCAAAACTTGGTAAACATAATCAAATCTTTCACAGTCCATAAGTCATGTGACATTCTTGTCCAGCTGATCCAGTGAGTTTCGTCTGATGCATCACAAATAGCAGCAAATAGGAGTAATTGTACTGAAATGATCAATTACAGATGGAAAGTCTGCAACTTCTTCAATATGTCTTACCGTCACTTTCACACAGAGCATCACATACAAGCGAGTGCTGCGTGTATTGTATGTACACACATATTCTCTGCTGATGATAGAAAGCAGACTTTTAGGCCTAACCGAGGTGAACAGTTTCTTCCTCTTCCCTGATTTGCATCAGTTTTACATTTTTTGGAGCTGCAGTCGAATGTAATTTGTGCCTGTGTGTGAGTGTGTGTTTTGCATAATGGCCAGTCCAAAAGTTATGGTGCACTGTGTGTGTGTGTGTGTGTGTGTGTGTGTGTGTGTGTGTGTGTGTGTGTGTGTGTGTGTATGTGTTTGTGTGTGTGCTTTACATACTGATGAGTCATGATTTACAGCAGTGACATTTAAATGAGGCTGGAGGACGCTTAGGGAGATGATGTCATTCTCTGTGTCTCTGCTCCTGATGATTTGATGTGCTTGCATGCTGGAAACAGTATAAATTATGGACATGTGTGTCCTTCGGCTTGGGTCTGCACGTTAACCAAGGTTGTGTGTGTGTGTGTGTGCTCTGCAGAACTCTGCATGCAGACGGAGTGTGTGAGAGTGTGCTGTACGGCCTGCCGCTGGTGATCCGCCCCACCACCTGCTGGCAGCTGGACTGGGATGAATTGGAGACCAACCACAACTTGTTCCACGCTCTCTGCCACACACTCAGGGTGTGTTTGCTGTGTGCTCATCTCACAATCTGGACATTTTAGATTCTACAAAGAGAAGTGTTGGAGCTTATTATAATCATTTTCTAAATAAAGAAGACAATAAGCTGATCAAGTTTGCTTGTCAAAATAATTATTTCCATCACTCTTCCTCGTCCTCTGCATGGTTGGATCTGGTCTTCTTCTGAGTAATACAAATGAATGAAACTGTTTGATGTTTTTCCCTCTTTTAGAGTCGTGACTTGTTCCTGCTGCTGCAGGTGGAGCCGGCGCAAAGGTCTACAGCTGGAGGCTCAGGTCCATATGTGTGTGGGTGCCATTGTGTGTGTGTGTGAGAAAGACTCTCTCAGTCCTCTTCAGTGCACTCACCCTGTGTATGTGTGTGTACAACACAGGTGTGTGTTCTCACTATGTCCTCCAGCCATCCCCTTCTCTCTCCCTCCTTCTGAAGCCTGTGGTCTCCAGAGAGCTGCTGCTGCCCTGCTCACTGCCTGTCTCAGCTCAGGAAGCTGCACCTGATGCTGTGCAGACTGTACAGGTGAGGTGACCTTTGTTCATTGTAACTAAATTGCAGAAGTGCACAGAGGTATTCAGAACTCAAAAGGAGACCTGGATTAATTTTAGACCAGTGCACGTACTGATACCAGGAACTGAATATGGGGCTGATGAAAAACCATTTCACACCTTCAGAACAGTTCCTCATCTGACTATTAATGCACTCAGTGAGGTGATCCTCTCTTCCTTTACAGTAAAAATAGCATATTTCTGCTAAAAGATGAAACTTAAGATAAGCTCACACTAGTTTTTTACGTGCTTAGATGAACGAAAGTGTTTCTCTGAATTATCTGGTCTATGGATACATATCCTGTATCTATATATCCTGTGTTTTAAGAATGACCCAATTCTCAGTCACTCACTTCAAAGCAGAAATGCAGAAATGGACACAAAGTTTGATTCATTTCATCACCTGCCAGACTTTTAATTGCGTAGTTAGTAGTTGTCAAGACAGTTATGTGTATCATGTATATTTTGGACAGACTGTGCTTGTGCGTTTCTACATTGGCACTGGCCTCCTACAGTATTTGCATAGCTCCTGGCCATTGAGTTCAAAAGTTTGTTTGCTTGATACTGTTTTCTGTCTATTTCTGTCAGGCTTGTGTCACTCATTTGGATGAAGAGTTCATGTTCAACCCTCTCTCTCTGAGCAGTAACCTGTACCAGCACCTCAGGAGTAGAGGCCTGTTCTCACAGCCACGTTACCCATACAGGTGAGCTGCCACAAAGGATGAAAATATGATGTAAATAAACCTGTGTGCCCCTTGTGATGATGTTAGAACAGTGGACTGTAAGATAGACTGTAACCATATGTGAAGAATATGAATCTGTGAGGGTGTCGGTGGCAACTTCAGGTGCCTCACGACCTCATCACCACCATGGAGACTGTGACAGTAATATGGATGATTGTTATGTAACGCATGATGATGATGATGGTTGGTTGCAGGCTGCAGCCAGCAGCAGCCCACAGAAACCAATCTCAACCACCAGAGGGCCCCAAAACCACAGGCAGCAGACAGCCGCGGCAGGTAAACACAGCAGCTTTATGACAGTGTAAAGGTCACGATGTGCGGCTCATAAAAATGAGCACAATGATTGTGACATGAGTGAAGTCGACGGCATGATTCGAGAGCAGTTAGACAGCACGAAGCGGGTAGAATGTTTTTATAAACCTCACTGAGGTTGTGTGCATGGAGTGTTTGCTTTACCAATGCAACTTCCTCCCTGCTCCCACATGTCCTCCATAGATGGCAGCACTTAGGTTTTAAGGCACTACACGGGAGGTTGATATAGGACGTCTTACTTTGATATTCAACACTTTTCTCACAACCTTATCACTGGCAGCACACACTGGTTAATGAGGAACAAAAGTAGGAGGTAAATAAACCAGGTGCAACTGTAATCTAAGTTTAGAAAATCAGACAGGACCTGAACCTGCAGTGGCAGGACATTCTAACCAGTAGTGGAAGAAGTACTCAAGTAAAAGCCAAATAACCACCTCTTAAGTATGCTGTTAAGTAGTTTAGTCCAGTGGTTCCCAACCAAGTTGTTGGGCCCCTGCAAAGGGTCACAAGATAAATCTGAGGGGTTGTGAGATGATTAATGGGCAAACAAAGTTCTGCTGCACAAATTTATGTTAATTCATTGTACTTTTGTGAAAGTTTAGAGGGAGTAAAAGTTGGTTTCATGTGGACCCAAAACTAAAATGTGAACACAGGAAGAGATCTGATTATCTCCTTGAGTGTTTTTTGCACAGGAACATGCTGTGAATCATTCTTTTGTTTTACTTTAGAGTTTGTAGTGAGTCATAAACCCTGATACAACTAGCTGACATGCCATGACTGTGGTGTTAAATCATAAAAGATTCATCTTGAATGAAGCTTTATCCAATGTGCGTTTGTTAAATGACCAAAATTGTCACCGATTGCACACCAGCAGTCATTTTTTCAGAGTAGGCGTCCATATTTCACCGTGTTTCACTTTTGGGTCGGCTGTGACCCACAACTGTGTAGCTGTTGGCAGTGTGACTCATCAGGGTTGATAAGGCTGCTGACATGCAAATAGTTCACTACAGCAGCAAAACGCAGAGAAAATGTCCATCCGCTGCTTTTCTTTTGTTCTGTACTGTGGAACGCACTCTTGATTCACTGCAGTAGAACTCAGCCCTTAACTGTTAACATAATGTTTGTATTTGCCCTGCTAATGTCTTCCTCCTCTCACCTTTTCCTCTCTAATTCTTTATCTCTCCTTTGTTCCACCTCCTTCAGAGCCTCCTCCTCTTCCTCTCTTGTATCTCACTCTCTGTCTTTTTGTCTTTCTTATCAGTTGAGTGTGCCAAGAACTGACAGCTCAGACTATTGTTTAGTCAAAGTTGCCAGTTTATTTTCTCATCTAAGTAGCAAGTGTCAAAGCTTACACTTGAAATATCAAACTTGTGTGTTTCCACTTCTCAGCCTCAAAACCAGCGTCGCCAACTGGGAACGAACAGCAAGGTCAGGGCCACTGTGGCTCCCTTCCCCTCTTCCTCCTCCCACTCCTCTTCCTCCATGGGACCTCCTCCTCCTAAGGCCTCTCGTCCAGCTCTGACACTCCTCAGCAGCAGCAGTGGAGGCGGTCGGACCCTGCCCCCTACTCGGCGGGAGGAAGACGACGATGATGATGATGATGTCTCCATGGTAGTTCAGTAAGAACGCTGGAGGATGGGCAGAAGAAAGTGGGCAGAGAGAGCAGGACACTGACAGGCAAGTGACAGAGAGAGGGCTTACAGTGCGCACACACACACAAACACACACACATCGGTCTCCATTGTAAAGTTTGTGAGTAATTAAGGAGCTCATAAAGGCTTTAAAAGTCTTGTAAAGGAGGGAAAGACACTCATTTGCACGTAACCATATACAACATGCACACTATATTCTGTGCTACCCTCTGGATGGTTACAGCTTCTTTTGATACTTTAATTCATCTCTTTATTCCCACCACAAGAACAGCATCAGCCAGACCTGGATTTAACAGTCCTCCTCGTGTGTGTATGTGTGTGTGTGTGTGTGTGTGTGAGGAAGGAAAGTGTCAGCTCGCTGCCATCTGCAGATTGCTGAGGCAGCAGAGCTTCAAAATTGCCCACCGCGAACAATGAAAAAGCGGGAGGAAAGATGAAAAGGAGGGAAACAGCAGGACAATGGAAGCCCGGAAGAGTCAAAAAATGGAGGGAAGGAACAGAAAGTTATAAGAAATGACAAAAAAAAGAACAAAAAGGTGGGTGGAGCGGGAGATCAGAGGGAGGTTAAAGGATGTATAAAAAGCCTTGTCTGCATGTGGCAGCACACCCACAAGCACGCATCAAGAGTTAAAAAGCAGAAACCAGCCATAAAATGATGATTTTAGGCATAATAAAGCAGACATAGTCCTATAATATACAGTGACTTATAGACAAACGCACATATATGCACATTCCATTTTCATTTTGCCCTTAAGCCCCCGTCTGAACACAGCTTCACTGTTTTAATGAGACAGAGAATAAAGCAGCAGACAGAGGGGCCTCTCTGCTCTCCTTCACCCCCACAGCGCTCTCCCTCTCTGGGGGTTGAAAGGCAGCGTGAGGGGAGGGTGAATGGAAGGAGAACAGAGAGGAGAGAAAACGGATAAAAAAGCACAGTGCGTTCTTTAAAACACCAAAAGGTTTGCGATGAAGAAAACTGTCCGTTGTGCGTTTGAGGGGTCGATCCCGCAGTGACATCACCGGTTGATTACGACGAGATTACATTTGCACACGTGTAAATCGATGATTCATGCTCATACGCACATATTGGTCAGTTACACACATCCATCGTCACTATTATTAATTCATTCCTTGTCAAGAAGCCTTGTCATCCACACACACACACTCACACTGGCTTAATCAGTCTCCCGCCATTCCACCCCCTTGTTGAACCTTATAACATTACAGGGACCAGCCAGGGGCAAATGTCTTCATGACATTGTGATGTCACTGGACTTCCGCATTCACGAATTACATCCACAACGATCCTTTTGTCCCTGGAGAGAATTTGACCGGACCTCCAAAACTACCCACTGACATTTTACCCACTTCTCTCTCGCTCTCTCGCCGTCCTCTGCCCCTTCTCTCTCGCTCACTGCTCTCTTCTTAATCTTCACAGCTCAGAGGAGTCGAGTCAATGTGTGTCAATTTCATAAATTTGTTCAAATAGAGCAACAGCAGCCTCTGTGTCCGCAAAAAGGTCAGATGGCTGAAGCCAGAGTTCCCGGAGGACATTGGCCACACTCCTCATTAAATGTCATAACAGATTAATGGGACGTGACCCACAGCCAACAAAAGTGTTCCTATTTATGTTTGCAAATGCATTCAGCATTAAGTCTCTGGTCAGGAGACGCTTCAGGTTTTTGACCCAAAGCAGCTGTTTGGTTTGTTTTTTTCAGTTCTTTGTTCATTGTTCATTTTATCCATAAACTAACTGATGTTCCTGTTCAGCTTTCTGGCTGTTTGTAATGCATCATCTGAGCTGCACATTGACAGGAATTGGTGCCGCTTGCTCACCCTGTAAACTGATTTTTCCGCAGTCGTGTCATTTAAGGATCTTTTACTTCAATAAATTGTCCTAAAGTGACATTCTGGTGGGACGATTATTCTGGTAGCGTTTCTGTGAGGTGATGTGCTGAGCTACCTCTGCTTTGAAAAGAGGCCATCTAACCACCTTTGACCTTTTACCACCTACTGTTCCACCCGCAGCATGCTAGCACAGCGCACAGCTTTAATAGACTGCTGGATCATGAAAAGGCACATGAACGTATTTGGTCTCTTTCTGGAACGGTGGCATGTTTGTGTGCTCTCGCAGGTTGCATTTGGGGTTAGGTTGTGCCATCTTGTCTGTTGACATATTTGCTGTTCAGCTGATAAATAGTCCAGTCCTGCACTGACACATAGTTCAGGCACCTCACAGTGAAACTTTATCTTCATACGTTGACACATAATACCTGGAAAGTATGTTTCTTTATGGCAGAATGGCAGAAATGGCAGCTTTTCATCACTTGACATTCTGTCTAGCAGCACTGTTAAAAAACAGTAAAATATGCTTTTAAATGAATGACTAATTAGCAGACAGAGTGAGCACTCACCATGCTACAGGAGACACTTTGTCTCCCTTTTTTAAAGTTTTGATTCGAGGTTTCCTGAGGGTGGAGGGGTGACCTTTCCCTCCAACGTTTTGTCTCACTTTGCAGACAGTTGACACATGTCTGTGCATCTCAGTCAGCGTGGACAGGACGCTCCTGTGTTATGGTTCCATTGTGGCTGACAAGTTCTGTATTTTTGTACATAGAAATGTTGGCTTCCTGTTTGAAACTTTGCAGCAATATTTTGCTATTTCCGAAAGTCTTTTTTTTTTTTCCATTCTGACGTAAAATAACAGCTAGAAGTGTGATAGTATATCTTCTGCACCTCATCAGTTTCTATATTAGTCAGGATGATATTAGTGCTCTGACTTCCTGCTTTATTCTCAGTGTAGCATTTCCTTAGCTTCAGTCTGCAGAAGAGAAAAGAAATGTCAGACTCCCTCTGTCCCTGCTGCATTCTCCCTTTAATTTCCGACAGCTACCACCTCACAGGACCTTAATGCACACACAAACAAACACACGCGATATAAAATATAATCAACTCTCTCACAAGCAGAGCGGAGCGAGAACAGAAAGAGGAAGTGCGTCTTTGTGAGGAGGAAGTGAGGAGGTGAAGTCAGGAGGCTACAGGAGCCGATCTAGAATCCTGCTGACAGAAATCTTAAGGTCTGTCCTCCTATGCAGGTAAAGAAGGTCTCGAAACATCCAGAAATCTAGACACACTGAGGAACATTAATCACACTGAAACGGCTCCAGTCACCAAATCTGCTTAAGAAATTCAGATTTTGCTTTAGCAGGGTCACTGACACATGCGTAAAAATCACTTCAGCCTCAAATTTTTATGCAGGATTCCCTTTTATTTTTGAGGCAGTGGAGCCACAGTCTGACTGAGAAGCTGTCATTTCCTTGAGATTGCGCTGAGAGCAGAGAGAGAGTGAATGAAAGTCTCTTCTTTCGACTGAATGGGCTTGCCCACGCACAGCTAAAAATAAAAGCTGGTGGTCTGCACAGTCACAGGCGAGGAAACCGGACAGTTTCAGGTGTGTCTGAAGTGAAGGACGTATGACTCCTCATCAGGCGTGCAGAGAAGAGAAAGGTCTCGTATGCCGTGTAGCGCAATCTTAAAACAGAATGGGGAAACGCAGCTGAGTTTCAGCTCGAGGTTTTTTTTTTGTAACAATCAGAAGTGAAGCTGACAGATCTACATGAGATTGCCTGCATGGTCTGAACTGAAAATGATGAGTTTCCACGTGATTTTTTTTTTTTTTTTTTTTTTTAATATTGCTTATATTTTCTTTCAACTTTGCATCTCTTAAAGATAATTTATAGTACTTAACTGGGTTTTTAGCATGTTTCAGCTCATTGTTTTGATTTTGCAGTTCTCAGCCATACTGTTTTGGCTCACGCTCACTGCTCTGAGAAACTCACTGTACACTTCCTGCACCAAATGCAGCTAGCTTGCATATAGAATAGAGCATTAGCAGCTAAAGCTGTATTGTGGTGTGTACACCACAATAGAGCTAAAAGCATGGTGAATATTGGACTTACATTAGCCACGTAGCCTGAAACACTTTAGATGAATGCTAACCCTAGCATCCTGTCTGCATCAATTCGCTCAGCCCACAGAAAATTCACAGCTAATTGTGCCTCTCTTCATCTTTGTGTGCAAAAATTTGTGTTTGTTCCCAGTATGTTACCACATTCCAGCCTCCACAAAAAGCACCTTTCAGTGTGAAGCCTAGTTTCAGTGCCTCTTGTCGTAGGACTGACCCTGTTCTCTTTCCGTAAGTCTGACATGACCTTTAAAAAAAAAAAGCAAGACAGCAAGAGATCTTGAATGGAACAAGACAGTAAGACAATGTTGAGGACAGACAGAGAGGAGGGCAAGAAGGCTGACATGATAACAGTTGAAGATGTGTGTGTGTGTGTGTGTGTGTGTGTGTGTGTGTGTGTGTGTGTGTCTGTGTCTGTGTCTGTGTGAGACATCTGTGTGCAGAAATGTAGAGACCTCAAGCCCGCAGATAGAGCTGCTCTGACCAAAGATAGCATCATGTGGCGCGAGACACATGCACAAATACGCCTACACAAGAAGGTCAAGCCGTCTGTCTTATTAAAGTCAACAGTTTCAACATTTAGCAACGTGTTTTTTAGTTCATTATTTTTGTTCTTTTTTCCATCATGCGTCCCGCAGCAAAACATTAAAGGGCTTCCTGCTGACTTGACATTTCTCCAAAAACTGAGAAAATGCACAGAAATTGATCTGAAACTATGAAGCAAGGTCTCTCTTAAGCTTTCAGTATGAGGCTACCAACCTTGAACACACACACATAATCACACAGGAATGCACACAAAGTGATATGGCAGCAGTGGAGGAATACATGCAGACGCATAGTCCTGCCCGATACACTGCAAACTGAACAAACCTGACGGCAGCAGGCCTGTCGGTAGATTTCTGACACACACGCTCACCTCTGGCTGTCACACACACACACACATTCACGGGCACTCAGGCAGTCATTTGAGCTGTTCTGCAGATGTGTGAAAGGTCAAAGCAGATGAGGAGAGAAATGTGAAGAAGGAAGGAGAGGAGGTGACTGTAACACAGGAACAAGACCCGAAGCACTACAAGTTTGGAAGGATACAACAAATGTGTGTTCACAAAGGTCAACTCAGTCATTATGTTATGCTGATGACTGATACTACTACTCCACTGGTTACTGTGTGTTAACCAGTATTCTGTCAAATTCAGTGTTGCGGTGCGTTAACCCAGCATACCTACAACTGCAATTTTGGAAATAAGTCACGTTGTCAGCCAAAAGGAGTCGCGCCAAGCCTGTGAAAACAGTTGTGTACTGTCCTCTGTTGCATCTGATTCAGACCATTAAATATGTAGCTACAGCCCGCTTAAGGTTAGCTTAGCATAAAGACTGGAAACTGCAAAACTACTGGAAAACACCCGTAAAGCTCATTAATAAACATCGCATATTTAATGTACAGATACGATTGTGATTGGTGTTCATATTCTCATCTAACTCTGCAAGGAATTTGAGGATTTGGGTCAAGTCTCCACACACACACACACACACACACACACGCACACACACACACACACACACACACAGGCACGCTGACTGTAAATTTGTAAACAGCTTGTTTTTTTATATTCCAATGAGGAAGTGTTGACCCATATTGAAGAAGCAAATGTTGACAGCATGGAAACAGTACCCTGTGCAGAGTGTGCATGTGTGTGTGTGTGTGTGTGTGTGTGTGTGTGCCATGCTTCTTTTTCCAATGAGTTCACCCAAAGTTTAATGAGAAAGACAGAAGGTTGTCGCCGCTCTTTCTCTTTCTGTTTTTCTTCCCCCACTCTGTCTGAAAGAACAGGGGAGGTGGGGAACAGAGTTCGGAAATTTACCTCTAAATGTAATCCAGTTACTGCTGGAGGACTTTCCTGTCCAGAAAATACTCCAGCAGCAGGTGGGGAAATAAAGGGAAGGGGGGAAAAAAAGGGATAAAGAGGGATGACAGGGATAAAAAGCAGCACAGGAGTGACGGGAACACTTTGTACCTGTTATGCAAGCCAACCAGACACAGACACGTCCATCCAGCCAGCATTCATCATGTCAGCATCTTTTTCATGTCTTTTCTCCTTCTTTAAGTCCCTTTCTTCTCACACTTTCGTCATCCTCAGCTCGGGATAAACACCCACTCTCTGCAGCCTTCTTCAGCAGGTCAATTAGCCGCCCCCCCCCCCCCCCCATTTTTCCCCTCTTTTCCATCTTGTATTCCTTCCCTCCTCTCACGGTATCTCTCGGCAGTTAAAATGCACAGCGTGTCCGACACAAACCAGCCGCCATTAGCGGTCACCGCGGCAACCAAACAACAGTATTAATGCAGAGAGGGAGAAAGGAAGGAAGAAAGACAAGAAAGAAAGAAAGTCTTTGTTTTGGGGTTTTTTTTTTCAGCTTGACTTGAACGGTGTGATTAAGTGGTTGGAGACCGACTGAAACAACAAAAACAGAGCGTGGCAGAGGGAGGGAGGTGGAGGGAGGTGGAGGATGAGGTCAGACTGTTTTACTGTCTCGTTTGGTCCAGAACAGAAAGTCTTTGAAACGCTACAAACTGTGTCTAATTGGCTCCTGATGGAACAAACGCACTGAGGGGAAGTCGTGATGTAGCAATTAGAGGAGTTCTCTTGGTCACAGATGGAGAGATATTTTAAGGTTTTGGAGCCATTTTTATTAGTAGTTATATTTACAGACAGCACAGCTGTTTCTGACACACATACACACACTGACACATTGCAGGGAATTGATTAGTTTCATACGGGTTGTCTGTCCGTACACACATAAAGGATTCAAATAATATTATCTTGTGCAGGACCCAAATGGGGTCTTACAGTCCCATTTTTCACACTTCCTGCCAAACAGTAGCATCAATGTTTTTTGATCAGTGGATCCTTAGATGCACCCACGTCGCATTACTCTCATGCACTGCAAATGCACATTCCCCTTTTTCATTGGGATTCAGGATGACACATCAGCCCGGGAAACACAAGCAGAAAAAGATCCGCTCCTGTTGGTGAAGCCTCGCAGATACTCCAGACCTGTCAAACAGCAACTCCTCGCTGTCACATTGTGTGATACTGCAGAGAAACACAAAAGCAGCAGTGCAAAAAACATGTTTCCCAGTCATTTCATGAGCACGGCAGACGTTTTAGAACAGAAGAGCCAATCCGCTCGCTCGGCTTGTTAAAGTGAAGCCTGTAGGCCGAGCTCTTTTTGGCAAATCCTAACGGTTTGTGTGTGTGTTCAAGTATAGTGGCTGGTTCCAACCACACTGTGGATTGGTGCTGCAATTATGGGTCTGACCATGCAAACACACACACACACTCTCTGTCTTAAACACACACACACACAGGGTGGCCCTTCAATAGTTGCTATCCCTATTTCAAAATGAAGCCGTAATGTGGTTTTCTCATAGCTGTGAGCTAATCCACTCCGAAAGAATCGACTGTCTCAAATAATTATTCCAGACCCCGGACAGAAGAAATGTGCTTGGTCCTTAAAAGAACTGCGAGAATAAAAGCGTCGACCAAAAGTCTGATTTTCAGCCTCATTTTTCCTGCTTTAGCTGCAGAAAAAAGCAAGATGTCAAATATCTCCCAGGTTGTCATATATGATATCAGGTGATCTCAGCGGCGCCTGCTGGTGCTGGCTGTACCACAAATTAGCAGATGGAGGTTTCTGTTTCGACACTTTGCTGTACAGCTCCCGGCCCCCTCCTCCCCAAATATTGTTGTTATTGTTCACATTACTCCCAGGGCTTGCATGTTTCCCAGGAGGCAGAGGCACCGGCTCCTTGCGAGCAAAGGCGCTCCTGGCCGGCTTGGGGGCGGTGACGGGTTTGGGCCACCTTGGAGTCAGAGGTTGGGGTGTGCCACGGCTCGGCCCCAGCTGTGGAGGAGAGTGTTTGTGGGACTCTGAGAGCTTTCCGTGGGAGGGGGTGCTATAATTTCCCTCCGATCCTGATGGGGCCGCCACCTCTTCCTGTTTCCACTGGTTGCGGGGCTCCAAACGAGCCTCGTCGTAAATACTCATCCCCAAACTGGCAGGCATGCTCGCGCCTCCTTTGGCGCGACCCTCTGGTTCATCGTATATGTGCTCCGGAGCACAAGCCTCAGGAGCCCCTTCTGCTTGACCTCCTGGGGGTCGCCTGTTACTGTTCACCCCTCTTCCTCCCCCTCTTCCTCCCCCTGTAGCCCCGTTCAGACTCAGGCCGCTCGTTTTCAGGTTCAGCTCCAGGTTGATCCGGTCGTACACGTGTGAGTACAGGTCCGGCGGCTTCCTGTTGTTGCTGCCAATATGGTGATGATCTCCTTGGATGCCACCTCCCGAAGCCTCATCTCCTACTGGTCGGACGCGTGGGGTTGGCACTGGAGGGGTGGATGGGCAGCTGCTTTGGCTTTGACCCTTGATGCTGTCCACTGGGTCGGAGTAAAGGCAGTCAGAGGCCGTCAGAGGCAGACGGACTGAATCTGCTGGCTCTGAATAAAGACCTGCATGTTCATCGGCGGAGGAAAGACCTTTTGCTGCCACCCCTCCTCCTCCCAAAGCCCCCAACATGGCTGGTGGTTCTGGTAAACTCCTTCCTTTGTGTCCTCCCGCTGCTCCCTGTCCCCTTCCTCCTCCATCTGCGCCCTCTCTCTTCCCAAGCACGCCATCAGCAGAGCCCGGCTTGCTGCCACCAGAATCGCCGTCTGCCTCCCGACTGCTGCAGCTGCTGCTGTCTCCGCTTCCCGGAGCGGCGTTGCGTATGTGCTGCAGCGACGCAGGGCAGTCTGCGTCAAAGTTGATGGGGCAGCTGAGGTGGCGCTCCTCAGCTTGTAGCTTCTGCGACTGGATGGCCTGATCCACCAGCAGGAAGATCTCATTGCCTTGCTTGGTCTCGAAGGTGAAGTTACCAGGACCCGAGTCACAGCGCCGGCCGGCCTCGAACGAAAACATCACCTGCAGAAAGAAAAGGAAACAGGTTTAAATGTATTTAGGCGTGAAAGTGGAAGTTAAGTGCGTGTGACTAAATAAATACATACTAGGCGTCCGAATAAATGCCAGACTGGGACTGAAGTAACGGAAGCTAGTCACAGAAGTCCCTAAACTCTTTTCCAGTCATCTCTCATTTTCTTGGCAGTAAAAGAATGCTTGCTTCCTTTTTCCACTGAATTTTATTTTTCAGTTTTCTCAGCATGTCTATTTTATTACTTCACTTTCTTTACTGTCTTTCTTTGCTTTCTTGCTCTGCTTTCTTTTCCTCTCTACAAAGACCTACACACACAGATGAATTACTTCCTTTTTATCACACAAACAGAAATAATCTCGTGTAGACAAACCAGACAGACCCTTTAAAAGTCAAAGCCCTTTTTAAATCCGAGTCTCAAGCTTTAAAGCATCAGAGTTATACAAAAACAACCTCAGAGTCTAAAACTGAATTTCCTCTGCGACTGCGGGGCTCTGACCACAGGCACACACACTGCTGCTGAAAGTATCATTTGCACGTCCCAACTACGACCAATCGTTGCGGTGAGAGCTCAAATTTAACACACCAAACTTCCTCTGCTTGTACTTGTCAGGTGCGTCACACCCACCCGGTCTCGCCCGTATCTCCTCAGCAGTTTGTAGGGCCACACCAAGACATTTCTCTTGCTCTTTGGCTCCTTCAAGATTAAGACGTCGTTTTCCGCTTTCAGCCAGTAGTTCCCCGTTAGCCCGCAGCGCTCCGACGCCTCTGTGCGCTGAACGCTCACCCAAAACTCGTTCACTGCAAGAAGAAGAAGACAGGAGAGGTGTTTTTGCTGAGTAACTTCACTTCCCTTAATGCCAGATGATCTACGCTGCAATATTGTCTTGAGATTGAGTGTTTTGCGTCCTTACCCTCCTCTCTGGAGTAGTAGATGAGGTTTTCAGACATCTGCAGGTCTTGCGGCCCTCCGTTAGGGTCTGCAGCAGTGCTATTGCTGCAGCCACTTCCTCCCTATTTACACAAAAAGACATAAACCGTCAACCAGCTGAGAAAGACCTCTGTATACCTCCACTGGTCAGAGGCATACAGTAATTCTAGTTGCCTTATGTGCTGTGTATGAGTGAACTGTGAATGAGTGAAAGCAGTGGAAACGACTAACTACAAGAGGAGTTAGAGTGAGCAGTGAGAGCCGGGAACGAGAAAAAGAATAAAGAATAAGTGAGGCTGAGTGTGCGACAGAGAATGATCCGGATGAAGTCTTCCTCCTGGAAACTCCCTCTGGCTTCCTCTCTGCAAATATGTGCAATCTTCATGTTTGTGTGTGTGTGTGTGTGTGTGTGTGTGTGTGTATGAGTGCACACAAAAGAAGCTGCGGCCTCTATAGACACTCCAGGGGCATGTGGGAAATTTTGGAAAACTCATGAACACACACGCACACACACAAAAAAGACTCATCCCAGTTGAGAGCTAAATTCAAAGCAGCAGTTCTTCAGCTTTTTCCACCAAACGAAGGAGGTTTTTTCAATATTTCTGTCAGTTGGACAGTGAGAGCAAAAACACATTAGATGACAGATGAGCTCAAAATACACACATAAAGGAAGCTTAAAAACTAACACATCACCCACATCTTAGTCACTCAGTGAGAACATTATTTGCTAAAGATCACACTGTGGGCAATGGTCACTCTAGACACACACAAGAGAAGAGTAAAAATGCAAATGTACCTGAAATGCGATGTCACACATGATATCCATCCAGTCCTTGGTGGTGTTCTTCTCTGCAGCAAACACGTGCGTCTTGTCGTTGGTCTCCACGCAGAAGGCGGCCATGTTTTCCTTGGGACAGCTCTCCGTCAGCGCCGGCAGGATGGAAATGCACTCGGACAAGCGGATGATCTTCTTGTCGAGCTTCCTGGTTTTCTCATTGGACCCGCTTCCCGAGCCTCCGCCGGCGCCTCCCCCTCCGCCCGAGGGTGAGTCGAAGAACTCGAGGCGGGCGATGCCGTTTTGGCTGGCGGGGTAGAGGACAAACCAGTTCTTCTTCCATTTCTGATGAGAGAGAAAGGAGGAAAAGTTGGAGAGGAGG
This sequence comes from Chaetodon trifasciatus, assembly GCA_037975065.1. Taxonomy (NCBI): domain Eukaryota; kingdom Metazoa; phylum Chordata; class Actinopteri; order Chaetodontiformes; family Chaetodontidae; genus Chaetodon; species Chaetodon trifasciatus. The sequence goes on along the minus strand of JBBMOE010000017.1, from coordinate 10,704,107 downwards.
ATAACAGTCAAAAACACGTGTCCTGTTCACATCTGTCTGCTGAGGGAAAAATAATTTGCATGTGGTTTGTTCAGACAGCGATGGGGAAAAGCAAAATGATGAGTTTGCCACAAATGATCAAAAACTGATGAAGGGAGAAGTGGAGGATGTTAACACTTGAAGTCCACAGGAGATGTGAGTCAAAATGATATTTCCGGGTCTTTCTTTTACTTCTACTCGACTCCACTGACTGAGGCTGAACGTAGGAGGCGTGTGGTGATAAATCTAATGCAGTTTGACTCAGACCTGTTGCGCACACCATTCTTTCCTCAACTATCAATCAGCAGCAGCAGACCACAGTTACAGCATGAGTCAGCACGGCTTTTGGAGAAAAGAACAGTCCCCCCCCAAAAATCAAAGCAGGTACTGAGATGGTTTTCAGTTTGATCCAAATGAGTGAATGTTTAGTCTGACAACGAAAAAAAACTGAGTCAAACAAGGACGAGATGTGCATTCAAAAACATATCTAACCACAAGCAGCTACAAGGATGGCTTCTTCTGTATTTTAAAGCATAAATCCAAATTAAATCTCCATCATTCTGCGAGATCATCAATAATAAAAAACATTTTTTTTAGAGCTTTTTGAAACACCAGGTTAAAAATACGACCTGCTCCTCACTAGGCGGCAGGTGCATCATCCCTCGGTGAGGTCAGCTGTGAGGAAGCGGCGGCTAACAATGATCTCTTCCTCCACAGGGACAAAAAGGGGACGTGAGCAAACAACACCACACGCAATGCTGAACACTAAGACACAGAGCAGTGTGTGTGTAAGACTCCAGATGTTCACCGCCGACAATGGACGTGGTGACACGCTACATGCATGATAGTGTGCAGTCGGCGCAGAAACGACTGTATAAGTGATTATGATAAAACCGCATGAGACAACAAGACTCAACACTGGTTTGGGAAGTCCCTATCATCTTTTGTACCCTCTGGACATGTGTCTACTCCACATCACTCTGTGCCTCATCTCAGCTGCTCTGTGTGTGTGTGTTTTCCCCTACATGCTCTCACTCAGTGGGGCGGAAGCTGCCTGAAAGAGAGCTGAGCTTATGACAGGAAGGTCAGGGGTTTGAAAATCCTTCGACCGGCGGGGAAAATCCGGCTAACAGACAAGAATCAGATGCTAAAACTACAACCGCAGGTCCTCAGATGCTCCCTCGCCAGTGAGATTTTCTTCTCACGATGGTCAAATTTGTTGTATTTAAGGGTTGTGACGATATGCATTTTTTCACAGCAGATGTTCTGACATGTCTTTGCAGCTCTGTGTTGTGTTCATGTGTCCCAGTAAAGCAGGACAGAGACCCAGCATGGCCAATACCAGGAGCCTGAACCTGATGCAGCGACTTTTCCAAGTCACATGCCAAAATGTCTGATGTGAGTAAGGCCTACAGTGCAATGTATGCAATCTTTACATGCATGAAAAGTAGCATTAATATGACAGAAAAACACTATCAACAGTAATAGTATCAGTATAGAAAGTAATGTATGCAGAAAAACGGCCTCTGAGTGATAAACTATTATTGCTCCTGATGCATTCATTTAGAAGCATCAGATGTCTGAATTCAGTGGAAATACTTTTACCTCAAAATTCAGAGCACTATCATCCACAGTATGAAAATAAGAGACATGTGAGTCACTCAAACAGTGTAATTATAGTATTTGCATGATGGGCCTGATATAAGTGCAGCCACAGGACATCCATGCTGCACAATCAAGTATCAAACCCTCAGTGCAGTTTGAGTGACTCAGCTGCAACATTTAAACAAACTAATTATCCCAAGAGCTGAAATTACAAGAGCAGAGGTGCACACACACACGAAAGCCAGCGTCATCAGTTTCTAACACGCACACACCAGGTTTCAGAAGTCAACACATGTGCATGCATCCAGCGCGTTCACCCGTTCCCACTCAACTGCCAGAGAAGACAGGAAACGCGTGGGATTGTTATTACCCAGGATTCTCTTTGCTTCCTTCTTCTGTGTCCAGGTGTGTTTGATTGTACGTGTGTAAGTCCATGTGTGTATGTACATCTGTTTGTATTGTTTTTATGAGTCCCTTGGTGCATTCTGGACCATCTGTTGCTGTGCGCACACACACACACACACACACACACAGGCACTGAATGTTCAGTCCATACAAACGTGACTGCACAGTGCACGTGAACAGGGTGTGAAACATAAACCCATATTGCATTATGGTCCTTAAGCGTGTGTGTGTGTGTGTGTGTGTGTGTGTATCTCACACAGCTGCTCCAAATAAGGCAACAGACCGTTATCAGCCAGTAAAACACTGAGTGGAAATTATGCAAAAAGGATCATGACAAAAGCGAGGCAGAGAAACTTCCTCAATGCTGTCCTGCCTGTTCACCAGAACACAGCAGCATTAAATATGACACAAGCGCGCGAGCTCACGGCCTTTAGCGTCACGCTGGCGTATATGTTAGCTGTCGCTTTTAAAACTCGAGACTTTTAACAAGGCAAAACTTTCCTTTGCAAAGCTCAGCTGTTCCTTGGAAATCTCATTTAATGCACAATGAATGTAAGAAACGATGTCCGTCTTTTCTTGCACAGCTCCTGGCCGATGTGCTGCCTGATGAATGGATCCCAGTCCACAACTGTCACTGCTCAAACTCAGGATCCTCTCTTTAGGTCATGTCATGCCATTGAACTAAACCACTAGGCCATGTTCCCACTGGCCACAGACAGACCTCAGTGACACATGCAGGAGATGTGTGTGTGGTTATCTGTGTGTGCATGTGTTAAAGGCTAAAAATATGTTTGCGCATGGGAGGGCGTCTGTTCTCGGTAATGTGTGCGTAAGGAAGAAAGAAATAGAGGAAAGCTGTGTGTTTATGTGTCATGTATGTGTGTAATGTGTATTTAAGAGAAGGAGAGAATGTGGGAGAGGAAGAGTGTGTGTTTGAGAGAAAGAGGCTGACCGCTGCTTTGACCACAGCTCTGCTGCCATAACCTCAGTCCTCTGCTGTGCCTACAAAATAACCAGGACTCCGACAGAGGACAGCAGCAAAGGAGCAGAGTGGAGTTAAACATCACAACAACAAGCTCTGAGGTTGCTCTTCTGACGACTTGAAGCCGATCGACCAAAGCCGAGGCGCTCTGAGCACAAAATCTGAGCGAAAATCTGAATATCACGCAGTAAAAAGTTCATTTAATTTGACACAAACAGAGCTGTGACGATATCAAATAGTTCACTGTCTATCCATCATACCACATGTTCACGATGGGACTGATTGCTCTCCAGCGATCGCATTACATCGCCAACAACACGGGTTATACTCACACGTTCAGCTTTCAAATCACTGTGTGTTGGTGTAATTAGGAGAGGATGACAGTTATTGTGAAGAAAGTGATTCATTACCTCATGCTGGATTGCACGGGACAAAGGAATGAGCAACATTTTTCTATGGAAAGAATACTGCTCTTGAAAACGAATGAGTGTTGACGTGACTGGAGCTAAATTACACGATCACTGTGAGTAAGGACTGATCATTGCTTCTGCACATGCTTAATCATTCCTTCCCACTTAGCATCACAAACTCATGCCGTTCTTCCTGAAAATACGCCCACGGCAGAGTATATATGAACAATTACACACTCTCCTACATCAAGCTCTTCATACGACCAATGAGCTGGTGTTTCCTCGCTCAAAAATGTGATATAGCATCCGAGACGCAACCAAACCACAACGCCATTAATCCTTTAGGCATTCATTTCTTTAGACATGAGCCTCTTGTATAAATTCAGCCTTGGGGTGTGTTATACTACTTTATTTCTGACACACCTTGTCTCTTCAAGTGTCAGCTAGCTCCTCCTCATTTACCATACACACATCTGCAGGCTTGACTGGTAGATGGCAAGCTGCAGCCAACATCAACATCAACCGAAAGCATTCTGTAGCTCCAGGGTGCAGTAAAACTGCACATCCAAGCATCTTGGAGCTCTGCGGGTGTGTGTGTGTGTGTGTGTGTGTGTGTGTGTGTGTGTGTGTGGCAGACAAGCTGATGCACATACAGAGATATTATCTCTAAATCATCCACACCATCACAGCGCTCTGCTGCACATGTTTTGCCCTCAAAGTGAAACGGGATGACAGCTTTACAAGTTGCAAAAAGTGTAATTGCAACAGCAGAACGTTTAAGAGTCTTTCATCAAGCTCCGGGCCTCGACACTGTTACCACATTTACTGTACACATAAAAGCCTCAACAGCAGCGCTGACTGCAGCTCAACGTCACCGTGAATATTTGGCACGCTCTCCTCATCGGCATTGTTCAGATGCGATCGCGAGGGGCCGAGACGGAGGCATGTGCCACGCTCTGGATGTCATGAATACCTCTGTCATGCAGTCAAACCTCAGCGGGAATAGCAGATATGTTTTTCTTTCAGCGTCCTGCCGCAGTGTTGGACAGAGGTCTGGGACACTGTGTTGAAATGCTTTTAATTTTTCAGGTTTCTCTTGTGAGAGGAGTTCTACTGGAAAACAGCTGCATAATGACTTCTGTGGAAGGAGATTTGTGGATACACACAAAGACATCAAAATGGCCGTAGGTTTGAGTTAAAGAATGACATTAATGACTTGTTTACATTAGTGTGCAAAGTGTAAAACTAAGGCTGCTACTAGTGTCACCTGTCAGTTGGCGTTATCAATTAACCTATCAGTTTGGGGCATGCTGGTAGTCGGCTCATTTCCTGTCAACACATTTCTAGGCACCATCAAACAAAGGCATACACGCCCCAGAATACTGTTATCACAACACTATGTTTTTCTCAATCGATGGATAACTTTTTTAATTTAACCAAGCTGTCATCTTCTAAATTTGAGTAAAAAATTCAGTCTGTACTGATATGAGATTAAGAATATCTGTAGATATGCACATTGTAGAAGCAGGAAGCCCTAAATATTGGCCATTTTTAATGAATAACTTCAAATTTTATACAGCTTTTTTAGCTTTGGCCAACTAATCTAACGGCTCCCAATCTGGAGGTGCAGCCAGTGCATGATTGTGGGCACGTGGAGCAGAGCCCAACAGCTGAATGAATCTGGTTCATCTGGCACTATTAAACAAACATGAGGGCTCTCAGTTTTGAGGACTCACTCAGGAAGCTGCAGGTCAGGTACAAGTGGAGACTGAAATGTTTGAATGTTTGAGATGCATCATGGTGGCTGACGTCCTAACAGCTTGCAGTGTGAACTCTTGAAGGGCCATGACTTCAGACATCATAAGCCAGCAGTCAGAAACAGAAACCTGGGTCACAAGTGGCCGCTGCATTCTTAAGTCACATTTTCCGACCCTGCACGTGGGAACAAGCCTGTACGAGTGTGTGTATCCACTGACAGCTCTAGCGATTGCATAATTCACCCAACAAACCTCACTCCAGTTTCCACACTTTCACATCGGCCGACACTCGGCTTCCTGTGCTATTCTTCTCTGCTCTGATGCTTTTTCATCCACCGCTGCGCCCCTCGAAAGATAACACGTTATTTCTGAAAAAGTGGAGAAATCGTTTGTTCGTGCTCTATTGTATTTTCTCCTGTTTATGGGAGGCATTGACCCTGTGTTTTGGGAGTCTGAATATCCATTGTGGAGCGGTGATTTCGGGGCAGGAAACAGGGCCCGAACGTTTTTGTTGGTCCATGTCATATGACCAGAGAGACAGAGAGACAAAGACCCTCTTACAGATCTGAAAGAGTAAATGATTCTTAGCCACTGAGACCAAAGGCGAGGTTGCACGGAGGCCAAGGAGTGAAACAAACAAACACACACACACACACACACAGGTGTTATTGCTGACGTTTAACTGTGTCCAGACCTGCTCTCTGAGCTCCAAACTGACATGAGTGAATGCACTGTGGCAGAGGAGGCGCGATGGTGGCTTGTTGACTGCGCTTGCTACGGTGTGAACATCTGCACATGCAGCTGGGGCGAAGTGGAAATATGTCTGTCGCCTGTGAAAAAAAGGTTCCTCTGATGTTTCAGCTCTCCACCTCTATGACGCCTTTTGTGATGTGTTTATTTTCATCAAAAAAAAACAAAAAAAAACATAACTTCCTCTGTCTGCCTCCTGAGCAGGGTTGTCACTGGGCGCTGTGACTGGTCTGTAATTGCACCAACATGTGCTCTATTTCTTTGTCATGACGTATAATGCTCCTTCCTGGTTTACAACTGGGAATAGCACAAAGTTAACGTCACTTGTGTGTGAATTAAAAACATGTTGAAGACCTAACTTCCATGCTCTCATACGTATGCGGTGCTATTTAATCAGTCCTATAATGTTACTTTAGAGAATCTAACTAATAACACTATGATTTCCTTTCTATGAGGACTGTTTATGACAGGCATAGTCACCTTAAAGTGGGTTTATCACACTTGCTTTAATATTGCAATAATATCTCTACAGTATGTCTTTGACCTTAAAGAGCTTCATCTCCTCATAGATTACCGGTTCGTTGTATTATATATATATAATATTACATTTCTGTCTCTTGTAATCTTGATGTTGTATGCTATTAACAGCCTCAAATGATTTAATATGGGGTCGCTTGCTAGGTATTTTTTTATTTGGGTCATTTCTATCAACGCCACTACCGTACAAGCAAAATAACTTTTTTTTTTCTTGGACTTACCTTTCCAAACTTTTGATGCTGCACATAAAGTTGTCCCTCCTTAATGTGGGTGTCCATGCCCTCCAAACACTCCAGGGCCACCCTCACTCCAGAAAGACGAAAACTGACTTGAACTTGACGCAGGAAAATCACTTTTAGGGGTTTATTTTTCCTATATCCCCTAACAACTTCCCCCTTCTGTCACTTCCGCTCTCCAGTCGTTAAAACGCCTGTATCGTCCTCGCGCACAGTTCAAGGTGTCATGGTGGAAATAAAGAGGTCCAAACAGTCGCTGGGTGGTCCCGACTGAGTTCAATAATGTCCGAGAGTTGTCGGCTGGTCGCCTTTCTGTCGCCTCTCACTCCTCCTGCAGGGCTGGACCAGTGGAAAGCTACACTTAATAGATAACGTGACGTTTCCCATTACCGCTTTCAGAATAAAAGTAGTGTCTTTAAAAAAAAAAAAAAAAAACATGATAACGACGTAAATATTTTTTATATTATCTATATTTTCTTTTTTAAAAAAATATGTCTAAAGGGCCAGATTAGGCCTCATATGGGCCCCAATGCAAAAACTGACTTGTGTCATTATTAGCCTCCTTGTTTTACCCCACCCTTGGTGCAGCATGTATATTAGATAGTATTTGGCTAAATTAAGTATGCGTAATTATTTTGTGTTAGCTCGATGCTATTAGGAATATGCACCAACTTGGTGCATAACTTGGCAGTTGCCTAGGCTGGATTACAAACGAACCAAGCCAGACCTTAGGTAGAGGCACCCAGATGTCCCAGGCTCAGTGTCAAATGGTTTTGATAGGGTTTGGGTTATAAGGTCATTTGACTCATTGTGATTTTTGAGGGGGAGTGTGCCACTACAGCACTGGCCTGCATTATTTCTTTGTACTGAGGCCCTCTCTTGTCAAGGGACCTGTGTCAAAGTGAAGTTCAAACACCATAATTATTTATTATGCTGACATGGTGTACAAATTAAGTGAGATACGGAAAACAAGGGTCCAGTTCATGCTAAAATCATGGTCGGTTTCTGGGTGTCTGAGCATGCAATGAGGTTGTCATGTATACCAGTATATTCTGATGCAGTTCACACTGAACCTAATGACAACTGGAAGTTAAATACTTAGCGAAGATACTCTGGGAAATGTTCAATGAATTAAATACAAATTCAAACATTATGGATCGATATATTGTTTATGAAAAAACTTGGTATTTTCGTTCTGGTTGTTTTATTTTGAAAGCTGGATTAGGTAACATCCGGTATTGGGGTAACACTGCAATACTTGACGCGGTGCTCTCCCTGCAGGAGGAGTGAGCAGCGCGCGTTGAGCGCAACGCGCCGCGCGTCTCCTTCCTCTCCTCCCGCCTCCTCGCTCTTGTGTAACCTCTCTGTTAGTTTCAGCTCTCACACGCGCTTCGTAACTCAAATGCAAACTACATGCAGAATATCAACTGCACTATAAATAGCAAGTAACAACAGATAGTGTTTATTTTGGCAAATGGAGTGCAGGACAGCACAGCAGGAATAGAAATCTCATAGAAAATTGCTATTATTCCCAATGCGAACAAATATCATAAAGTAAGGCCAGGCGTCTGTGAACTCACCATTAGTCCTTAGATATGACCTCTTTAAAGTACAGTGACGTTCAAGGCATTTCGCGCAGCCAAAGAATGGTAGTCATTATTAAGCAGCATATGTTGGCAAAGAGAAGCTGGCCCCCAAATTAATGTGTTGCAGATGCCTCCTGCTGGCTCATAGTGTAACTCATGTTCTCCCTATTTTCGGCCCATAACCAAATATTCTTCACACTAAATGTTTTTTTTTTAGAGTATGAGAATAGGACGCCGTAGTACTTTGAGTGGATGAACATTTTGGCACTTATTTTGGTACTTTATGTTTTTCTTACAAAAATCATCGCCACAGCTTGATGTGAGCTGTCGGTTCAGGGCAATTTTTCCCTAAATGCAGCTGCCACCTACTGGTAATTAGTCAGCATTGCAGGTTAGAGCTCAGTTGCCGCTCTCGCGAGATTTGCGCGCTTCGACGGGATCACAATTGGAGGAGAGACATGGCAGCGGTGTTCGGTGGAGTGGAGGGGTGAGAATGAGTTAAAACAACAAAGCTTGTCCTGCTTTACTTTAAAAAAAAATATATCAGTTAAAGATTTTATGTATTGCAGACTTTTAGTCGTGTTTTTGTGGTCGCCATCCTGAAATAAGAGGCTTATAGCTCACGCTGAAAGAGTTTCTTCCTGATCGTGCTAGTCTTGTGACTGAACGGGGAACTTAAACCTTCTGTGCGTGTGTCTCGCATTATCTGCATTTCTCTGCAATTTCTAAGTACACGTGAAATGTGAACCTCTTTTTGAACTTCAGAACAAAGTATACGTGGCCTTGCAGCCTCAGCTGTTAGTTTACACATCACAGAAATGACTTTCTGTTGTTCTTGGCGTTGGCTCGATCATGTGCTGTTTGCTCGTCTGTCTGCTCCTCCAGTGGTGGGACCCACTCCAAAGCGGTGTTGGTGGCAGCAGATGGAAAGATCCTGGCAGAGACGGAGGGATCGTCCACCAACCACTGGGTGAGCTGGGGCAGGGATGGGGGGAGTTTGGGTTGGAAGAGTGGAGAAGTGTAGGAAGTAAGGATGGCAGGGAGGGAAAAATGGATTAATAAGGAGAGTTTGGGTGTTTGTACTTGCCTTATATGTTTATTCAATGTATGCTTATTAGATAGATCAGTGTTTCTTTAACTATCAAAACAAATGGCAGTCAACATGACAACTGTGTGTGTGTGTGTGTGTGTGTGTGTGCATGGATGCATGTAGTTAGTCGGCGTGGACAAATGTGTGGAAGCCATCAACGACATGGTCCAGAGAGCCAAGACGGAGGCCGGGCTGGATCCAAACACGCCACTGTGCTCACTGGTCAGTCAAACTGCACATCTGCCCACCATGGGCGACTTCCCAATGGAAGCAGCCGATGAAGAAAACATCGCCGAGTCAAGCGTTTTACACACCGGTCTCCTGTGTGTGTGCAGGGCATGTCTCTGAGTGGAGGGGAGCAGAAGGACGCTATCGACAAGCTGATCGAGCAGATGAAGGAACGGTTCCCCACTCTCAGCCGCCACTACATCATCACCACCGATGCCATCGGCGCCATGGCCACCGCCAGTGATTGTGGTACGTAGTCTTTTTTTGTATTGATTCATCACCATTTACACTTCATTTATATTCATCTCAGTCTATTTTCAGCCATTTTTACCATCTGAATGTGCATAAAATGTAATAAAATCTGAGATATTTTGCACTATGTACATGTTAGAGGGGTTGAATGTGATTGCACTGTGGATACTTTTGCACCACCAGCATTTGAATGATTCTCACATGCACAGAAACAGCCGACGTGACAATCATAAAATGTTGTAGCAGCACAAGGCTTGATACTTTATCTCCTTAGGTGTAGCTGTATACAGTAAAAGTCATAAGACCTATAGTTTGTCGTTTAAACTAAACTTTACGGCTTAATGAGATCAGTCCCGTTGTTTCCTCTGTAGGAGGTGTAGTGTTGATATCAGGGACCGGCTCTAACTGCAAGTTAGTCAATCCTGATGGCTCACAGATCGGCTGCGGAGGCTGGGGTCACATGATGGGCGATGAGGGATCAGGTAAACATCGCAATATGTGTTTCTTTATCTTTACTGACTGGATCAAAGTCTTTAGACATCTTTCCTTCTCTCAGCATTCTGGATTGCTCATTTGGCGGTGAAGACGGTATTTGACGCCAAAGACAACCTGGTCGCGCCTCCTCACGACATTACATATGTCAGAAAAGCCACGGAGGAATACTACCAGGTCAGGCTGAAGCAACAGTGAGAAAATGTGCTCATAGTGTTAAAGCTGCAGTAGGTAAGATCGAGTAGAGAGCAGACTTAGCCTGAAAATTTGAACCAACACAAGTTCCACGTCACTCCCCCTCCCTCTCTGCTGCACTCATGTCCTGCCTCCAAGCCCCTCCTCCCTGAGGCGTCTGCACGGCTACCATGACAACCAGTAACGTTAGCCTTAGCATTGGAAACAAGCTAACTCTGCCCAGCCGCTACATCACAGTTGCTAACATACCGTACACGCTGCAGAGTGTTACTGTAACAATCACCATATCAGCTTCATGGTTATTTGTTGTCTTAGCGTATATGCTGTTGTTGGCGGCGGCACTATGGGCAGTTTCTCCTTTGCAGGGGGCTGTTGGTCCACCATAGCTTTCACGAGCCTCCTGACGCTGCTCACAGAGCTGTTGGACTGAGCGGCAGCCGCCAGCATGAGTGGAGGGGAGGGGGCGGTTCGCAGCGTGTGTGAGTAGTGATTGACAGATTTCAGACACTCCCTCAGACGCTCCTCTGGCTCTGATTGGTTGTTTTGTGTCGGGCACGGTGGATTCTTGCACATCACAGTAGGAGCAGTAGGTGGGCCCAATGGAGCTGTTTTTTTTTTCACAGATTACATGTTTCATGTACTGCTGTCTGAGCATAGGGACAGTTTTAGCAAATATGACAAAAAAAATACTTTTATACAAGTTACCTACTGCAGCTTTAAGAGATGAACTAGGGCTTGGAAGAAAAACACCTCATATCAGTGACATGCATTTAAGGAAAACAATTTGCCTCAGGTGTCAGATCTGATGGGCATGCTGCCGCACCTCTACAGGAACTTCCAGAAGTCCTACTTTGCTGGTCTCAGCAAGAAGCTGGCTGAAGGTAGGCGGTGGGTCACTTCCTGCTTGGTTCTGTCAAAGAAAACGGTTGCAGTGGAAATGAAAAGCCTGTGTGTGCACTTGTGTTTCAGGTGCAGAGGCAGGGGATGCTCTGTGTCAGCATCTGTTCACTCAGGCTGGAAGAGTCCTGGCAAAACACATAGAAGCAGTCTTACCTGCAGCACAAGATGTAAACCCACGCACACTTGTGTTTCCTGAGCGTTCACTCATTTGTTCTAAACATTCACTACATGACTTCCTTGTAATCTCTTCGTCTGTCTGTTGCGACAGCCTCTATTGAGCAGCGACCTCGGCCTGCCCGTGCTGTGCGTGGGCTCGGTGTGGAAGAGCTGGGAGCTGCTGAGGTCAGGTCAGTGTCCCTCAGGTCAACAGAATGAGGTCCTGTTATCGAAGCGCTTCAGTTCGGCTTCATCTCGGCTTCCTCTCTTTGTTTCTGCGTCTCTCCGTCTCTGACCAGGGTTCACTGAAGTCTTGGATAAAGTGGCATCATCTGACAAGTTCAAGGGTCGTTTCCATGGCTACAGCCTCATGGTTTTGAAGCAGTCTTCAGCCCTCGGTGGTGCTAGTCTGGGGGCTCAGAGCATCGGTGTCACCATAGCTGTGGATTACAAAGCCAACACCAAAGTCTTCTACCGACACACTTTCAACAGCAGCCAATGAGGGTTGAGATGCACATCCTGTACATCTGAACCATCAGCTAAAGGGACCATGTGTTGGCCTGTATGTGATTATTAGCATCATTGCGAATAATGTTTACTGTAATGATAAAAATGATGATGTAATAATGGTAAAGTATGTTGGTTTGTGGTTTATCTTGTTTTTGCTGCTGCATAGTGGCCATTCTGGCAATGACATTATGTTCATTTTACTGTCACTGCAAAAATTTGCACCTTTTGAACGCTTAATAATAAAAACTGTCAACAGAAAACTCATTCAGGGTTGGGAATATTCTCTGATCCCCAAGATAATTCGGCTTCCGCTCGAGCTGTGAAATCTGAAAACTGTCATGTCTTTACTAAGTTTTAAAATGCTCACGGTTAATGTTGTATTCAGTTAAAATAGCCAGAGAAATGACTCCTTTAATAAAAATCAACACTTGGTTTATTCTGCTGGCTTATGGATGGCATTATTATGTGGCCTTTCTGCTTGTGACAGAATCATCACAGTGTCTGCTGTGTATGAAGCCAATAACTAACAAGAAACACTCATGGGTCCACAGGCACTGAGATGTTACCTAATGCATCCAGAAAACAATCTCTATTCACAACGCAATCATGGCTGGACTGGCCCATCTGTGGTGTACCTAAACATGGGATGGGATCAGAGAGAATACATCAGACATTACAGAGGAGGACAATCATGGCACAGAATCCCGCGCAGAGACTTTTCCTCAGAGGAAACTTCCAGTTGCCTGCCTTGCCTCAACATATATGAATAATCTGCCAAGAGCCTTTTTATGTTGAACGTTGCTGAAGGTGATGTAGGACATTTTGAAGATCATGTTTTTTCGTGCGTAATACTGTGCAGCCTTATCACAGTGGTGTCATATATTTAATGGAATTAAAATCCGCTGCAGGTTTTTCATGCTTTTCTTTTCTCCTAACGTGTCTTTCTTCAAGTTAGAGCTGAATGCTTTTCATGCAAAAATTATTGCTGGCAATTTGGCAACAGAATACTTGCCTGCTTAACCTTCGTAACGTTAATGATCCACAAATAAAGCAGCATTTTTAAAATAACTTGTTTCTGGGAGCGCCACTGCGCCATTTAACCCAATGAATCTCTATCACTGCTCTCCACAGCCACATTTCTCCGTGTACCGTGATTACTTATGAGGAGCTCCAGGCGACTCTAGAGAAGATGACGCGCGCAGTCGTTGCCCTGGTTACGCGGTGTTTTGGATGGAGACACCGCGGGACCTCCGTCAGGAACGGACAGTTCTGAAGGAGTCATGAGTGGAGAGAGAAAATTTAACCGAGCTGCAATTTTTTAATGGAGCTGTTTTCAATGCGTCCGTCTCCAACGCGCCTGCTGGTTTCCTGGAGAAAACAGAACACTGACTGAAAACTAGTGTGATGTGCACACGAGAGCAGACGTTTCTGAGGTTATTATGCAGCAGTCCCGGTGCCACTTTGATAAAATTAAACCTGCAGATCAGCCGTGAGTAACTGTGCTTAACACTACGCAACATCACTCTGCTATAAACCACAGATGGAACAGATAGCACCAGCCTCATTCATTCATCGTTCTCATGTCTGGCTGCCGTCAATGCCATGATAAGAATTCCCACTTTTTGTATGTATAGTCGTGGAAAGGCTACTTTGCAGGACGCTGACTGGCATTGCCGCACCCTCTGCCGCGCCTGTCCTGACACTCTGGCGCCAAGAGAGCCACCCACACACGCTCGGTGCGCCTCAGGAAAATAACAGTTCGCCGGCGTGACACTGCGCTCCTGCAGCCAGCATGAAAACAAAGCCCACACTGTTTCTGTTAGCCATAAACATGATGCATTACATTGTATGAGCCTGAGCTGCTGTTTGGATGTCACAGATGTGAGTCTTGCAGCCTGGATACTGATTTTGTCTCAGAGTTGAATGTATTTACTCAGTTCTGCCCTGTTTCTGTGAGCGCCGCTCCACAGACTGTTTATCCTAACATTACTGTAAGGACACAGTATCTGGCTTGCATGTAAGCATAAGTGTTTGTGTCATATCTATAGAATGAATACAGTTTAATTAAAAACAGCAGCAGCTACATTCTACCTCTGACTGTCCGCTTCAGTTCAGCTTCACTGTTGTGATGGTGTGCTGAGATTTCTCCACAAGAGAAATCAAAAGGCCATCCGATGAATTCCTCCCAACACCACAAGGTAAATACTCTGAGATTTTTAAGCAACTGTATTTGTCCTGTGTGGATTTTCTCTTTTTGAGTTGAATTATGCCAAAGGGTGCGTTGTTTTGTTTTTTCCCTAGTGTGTTTTGAATCAAAATGAGAAGGTAAAAACATGGTTGGAAAAGAAATCACTGCTGCTATCACTATTAATAGCACTTGCTGACCTTTTTTGAGTCTGCAGCCATGAGGCAAACTTGTCACCCGCCACAAACTGCACCACTGCTGCATGTCTGATCAGTACTATTACAAAACTCAAATCTCACCTCATGCATAGCAATATTTTAGATTAAAACCCCTGAAGATAAATCTGAATTCTCATTTTATTCGTTTCTGAGTGAACGGTATGATGTCTTGATGTCTCACAACCTTATCACTGTGTTTCTATGATGTTACTTCAGTAAGAGACATGATTCAGTTTTACAGTTATTATGATGTAGTGTTCTGCAGTGGTTTACTTAAGTTCTACTAAAAAAGTGCAAATTAACAGCATTTTTAGCATTTTTTTCATTTGTGATTCAGTACACATTATCTTAATGTGAAACCTGCAGTAACGACATTTAGCCACTTGGGGGCAGCAGAAATATGCTGTGACCACAAAACGAATACATAGTACATTTGAGCACCTTTCGGCTAATATGGCGAGTCGCTCTCAAACAGTTGCGTATTTCCACCTCAAGCAGATCCAGGGCAACATTAGCATTCATACAGAGTCATGTTTCTAGCCACCTGTTCAGTGTCAATTCAATATTCACTTCCTTTTAGCTGTTTTTTGGCGCCCAGAAACTCCTGGTTGTGAAGCTGTTAAACGCTCCACTATGTTAGCTAGTTGCTAACTTTGTGTACCCAGTTGTCAAGTGGCACACAGTAAATTTTTGGAGCAGCATCTGCCTGTTGGGTGTAAAAACAATGCTATGAGAGCAGTGACAATGAAACAAAATAACAGGCTCAAAACCCAAAATACTTACATGACAGACACTTAAATTTTGTGGAGCTAGAGAGGTGCAGAGCCATGTGGCAAGCTAATTCTTTGCAGGTTCATCACGCTACTAGCTAATGACTCATTAGCCCCTTTAAGTTCTGATACATGGTGTAGGGCATTTGAGCATTTTGCTAAGAAAGGTAGAATTTACCAAAAGTGTTTTTAATCAAGCACTGAGCTTAAATTTGAGGTACCTGCACTTTGCTTTACTTAACTGTTTCCATTTCTCAGTACTTCTGTGTTTTGTACTTCTTACTGTACATTTAAGATAAGATAGACATGTATCAATAATGTGTAATTGCATAACATGCACAGGGGGCATTTTTCTGAGTTGAGTGCTTCTGTTAATAATATATTTAATTTAATATTGTTACTTGTAGTTTTTTTTGCATGTTTGTAATGCTGTTTGCCAAATACTATCGTTCCTGATGCTGTGGGGTGTCAATCCTGTCTTTGCTAACCTGCAGCGCTGCAGATATATAACCATCCTCACACAGTGAACTCCTGTCACCATGCACATTTTCCCTTTCCAGACTCTGGGGACGATGGCTTGGGGGAGATTTGTCACCACTTACATGGATGACTATAAACCCTTCAGTGAGTGCCACCTACAGGTCAACCAGACGAAGCCCAGAACTGAAGCTAAAACTGCTCCTGCATTGATCAGCTCGCCTCAGGTTGGGTCGATTAATGGGTAGATAGACAGACAGTTTGATTGACTGATTGATTGATTGCTGTCATGTCAATGTTTCCGTAGACTGATTGTAACGCCTGGCCTATATTTCATCATTACTTTTACAAGACAACCAACAGCATCTATGGCTTAGGTGTCTGTTCACAGGTGAGCAACACGCTCTCACACATGCAGCGAGTTCACAAGTTAAAACATGTTTCTGTCATCAGTACCACCAGCACCATCACTCTCTCTGTGCTGTGCCTCTCAGCCTCCATCTCGTTCCGTCTTCCCTGCCGTCTTGCCTCCATATGGCACCCTCGCTCCTTCCGTTTCTGAGGTATTTGGGGTTGTTGGCTCCATCCTGACAGGGGCCAGGACACAGGAAGTGGGAGTTGCCAGGGAAATTGGGCCTTTACTTGGCGAGCAGGAGAGAGGTCAGCTGCGCTGTGTTTTTGGTGGAGAGGGTAAGGAGTTGGTTCTGTTTCTCTGAAACACACTCATACACATACACACACACACACACACACACACACACACACACACACACACACACACACACACACACACATCTAAGCTGGCCCCTGTACTGATACTCCATCCATTTTCCTCTATGGATAGCTAATGTGTTGGAGCAGCAGGAGGCAGAAGATGAGCCGCAGAAGAAGATTGATGTTCTCTTTGAGGAAGGTAAGATGTCTGTTTTTTGCTTCAGAAGTAATCCAATTCCTCTCTCCATTTTTCACTTAAGCCACAAGTTTCAGCAAGGAAACCTGTTAAACCACTCTTGGCACAGTCCACAGATCCTTTCACAGTTTAATTCGCCATTTTTTGCATTGTCTCAAAAGTATTCAAACTGCAGGTTCTTGCAGTAGATATCCAAATGTTATTTCATAAACCTGTTCTATATTTGTGCACTTTTAGGTGAGATTGTGTTGTCACCTTATGTGGGTCCGGCCTGCTGTGACAATTTCCTTAGAACTGTGTGCATAGGAGCCAGTCTGCAGCACCTGTCACATCTTCCTGTGACCTCCAGTCCAGACCTCATCACGGTCATAGGTAGAAAACTCTGTCACACACAGAAACACAGAGAGAGACTCATTCGTCCCATGATGCATAACCTTTAACTAATATCTTTCCACAGTTACACTAAAGACATTTAGCTAGGTTTTTTGATTGCCCACATGTATGGTGTGTATGGTATGTGTGTATGGCCATGCTAGCAGCTCTGAATGCTAACATCAGCATGCTTACATGTTCACAATGGCAGTGCTAACATACTTCCCAAAATGAGCTACTGCTTTATGCTTGAGTCTTACATGTTTCAAATATTGATTCATTACCCTGGAAGCAGTAGTGTGAAATATTGCCTCACTACACACAATGAAGTGCACGTAAGCTGTACTTCAGTACAGTATTTGACTGAATGTGCTTTGTTCATTCCCACTTGTGATTAGATGCTGAAATCTGGGATAACAACAGCTATCTCAGGGGCTTGAGACCTGCTATTGGACTGAAAAACAGCATCTTCCTTCAGCCTGCTTCCAGGCAGTGCAGTTGGTAAGCACATTTTTTCACAATTCTTTCAGTTTCTTGCTACACATCCCTCTGTGTGCATCTCTTTTCCTTCCTCTCAGCTGTGCATGGGAAACTGAGCGCCCTGATTGCGGTTGCTTTAAGATGCAAACCTTCCCTCGTGGCAGCGTGGCATCTCTGGCCCATGTGCAGCCGACTGTCTGCTGCAGAGAGCCCAGCAAGAAGCCGTGGTTGACAGAGTACCAAGAGAACTACACCGCTGCGGTAAGGAGAGAGTAGAGAGGACGACCAAGTGTGTGTGTGTGTGTGTGTGTGTGTGTGTGTGTGTGTGTGTGACCATCACTCAACTCCAGCCCTGTCCATTGGCTTTTTTATTGTATCTTTGTCTCTTATAACTTTGTGTGTCTCCTCCTAGTGGGCCCAGCCTAAGATCCAAAAGAGTGACTTTCACCACCATCCTCCTCATCATCAACAGATACTTCATCCTTCTCTCTGAGCCTCAAATTTTGTTTCAATACACATCAGACATGAACCAGTTTAAAGTGCTGTTTCTTCGTCCAGCCACCCACTCATTTCAGGCAGAGAGAGTCGCCACATATGAAAAACACTTCCTTACTGAGGCAGCGGTCAAGGCTCGTGTCTGTAATTCTCACTTATCTTGCCTCAGGACACAGGAGCTGAGGATGAGTCATAACACAGCGGTAAACCATCTGCTGGCGGGCACCCAAAGGAGACAGTAAAGTGTGTGTGCCTGTTGTCGTCCTCCTGCTGGAAAGAGCTTTAAATGCATATACGGCAGTGCAGTGGTGGAAGAAGTACTCAGATTCTTTACTTCTGCAAGTAAAAGTTCTGCATTCAAAAATATACCCAGGTAGAGTATTAGTATTATCAAAAAACTGTACATCAAAAGTCAAAGTACTCATCATGCAGAATGGTCCCTTCATTGTTAGAAAAAGTTAAACAATCATTAGATGAAGCTCTAAAGTTTATCTTAACACATTTTCAACCATATTATCGTATATTTAATCAAAGACAAGAACAGCTTTTCCAACGGTAACACAGTCCGAAAATGGGAAAGTGAGTCGCATCCATAAGCAAAACAAATCTAAGAAATATAGTGAAATACAATGTGTCAGTATTGAGTTTACTACAGTAGAAAATGTTGACTTGGTCATGAAAGGTGACTCCACCACAAGTCTGCATCATTAATGCTAATGTTAAGCTAACTACTGGAGGCTAATTATAAAGGTGCAGCAGTGGCTGTAGCCAGCTGTGATTAGACGATGGACTCGAGACTTTGCCTTCACTGTGATTATGGCAATGGTTGTTACTGTGGCTGCAATGATTAGCAAGGCTGTGATGCACAGATTATTCATGTGTAACACTAACTAACCTACATGCCAGCTGTGAGTTGACATGGTTGAGTTAGCTTAGCATTGCGGTGAAGAATGGGAGTGTCTGGTTTTGGGTGCCAGTGTCACAGCTGCTGTGAAGAGCAGCCAGCCTGACGCAAATCACAGTCATAGCAATAACCATGTAGCTACAGCTAGTGCCACAGCCGCACCAATAAATACAACCAAAGCCACAGCAAAGCGCCCACTCGCAGTCAGTGGCTTTGGCTACAGACAGAGCTCATCTTTCCGCCTTAAATGCACTCTTCAGATTAGCACATAAATATCAGAACTGACTGTTTCTTGACTGCTCATCACCACACCAAAACGTTGAGAGTCCAACGTGGCTCAACGCTGTTTCAAATCTGTGCTGTGACCACATGGCTGTTGCCAGAGATTCAGTTGCAGCCTACATTTCTATGTCAACACGCTGAGCAGGGCACTGTGAAAATATGACGTAAAATAAGACCTTTCTCTGGATACAGTTTTTTTTTTATTTATTATTGGAGAAAATGAATATTTCTCTGGCTGTAAGAGAGACAGTCCTGCTCTTTGCTGAGGAGCAGAGAGAATCTGCTATGATGACCTTAAAGGCCACATCTCTGCCTCTGCACACAGGGGTGGTCTGCAGCAAAATGTGGTGCCGCCAGGGTGAGTCTCTCACTTTACCAGTTCTTCATTGCTAACACAGGTGTTTACAGTCTGAGGCATCTTCATTTTGGAAGGTCAGTGCTGCACCCATCCACTGAGCTTTCCTCCCGCTTCCTCTTTCTCTGAGGCGCTGCCTGTTCTACCCTCTCCTCTTCCACGATGGGAAAGTAGCACAACACTGATAACCCAAGATAAAAATGGCTAATGTTTAACTTTGCATGGGTAAAATGTGCATGTTGGCACCTCCAGCTGAAGAGGTCCATGTCATTTTGGTGTCCTAGAATATCACTAAACCACTGCTTCATGTGTCCTATGTGCTCATTTCCTGTATACTTATGTCTCTGGAGCCTTTGCTCATGAATGAGGAAACTAAGCTTGATGACAAGGGAGTAAGGATGGCCATGCAAGAGCTCAAGTACACAAGAAAAGAGATTAATAGGATACATTTCCAAAATGTAATGAAAGGCTAACGCAGGGTATTTGTCTTTAACATCTTTATTTGTCTTTTTTCATTATTTTTATTTGTATTGAAATTCATACTCTGTGTCTTCTGGACCTCTTAACGGCTTGTCATCTAATTCATCTAAACAAAATCACCAAAAATGATTTCATGTTGTACAATCCACCTGGCGGACATTCCTATTGGCTTCACCAGGGTGCCATTCCACAGCTGTGGTCCAACACTGTGCGAGGAAGTTCCACTTTAACCGTGTTTCTGCTGCGCGCTTTAAGAAAAACACTTGAGCGCCAGTGAGGCTGAAAACTGGAAAAGCTGCATGGATGTAACAAAGTGCTTTCATCTGTCAGACACTCTGATGAAGTACAAGTACCCAAGTGTTTCCTTAACACAAATACAGTCAAATACACGAGACATTATTAATACCACAAATAAACAGGGCATTAAGAAGATTACTGCTTAGTTCACATGGTTTTCCCTTATGACAACACTGTCTCTGCATTTTCAAGCCAAGATGGCTGAGAACTAGAAAAACAGGCTCAATTCATGATAGCTGTTGATAAGAATCTGAGTTTCCAGAAAAGCGTCTTCGCATATACAACTTCTTCCTATTGGCTTGCAATTTAACGGAGGTTAGTCTTGCACTAAGGGGCAATGCCTCGGGAAAGCCAGACCACAACACAGATTTATGGTTAAAACGAAGAACTTCCCCAAAAGAAGCCAACCTACAAAGAGAAGAACCACAAGGAGGCGACGCTGTCAGCCACATGATCCATACTGCTTTATTCTGATTGGCCGTGACAATACTGTCTCCTTGCGTTTCCTCCTGCAGACGGGACTGAATGGACACCACAGGTTACTGTACCCAGTAGAGACACAAAATGCCTCATCCTCAAAACATGAAGGAAAAAAATAAAAAAAAGAAAAGAGAGGAGGAGAGGCTATTTGAAAACCTGATTTGGATATGGACACTTGATCTGATGCTGGACAAGCCATGTTGTTCAGCAGAGAGAGACAGTGGCACAGTTCCAGACCAAATACTCCCCTGTAACAAGGTTGTTAACTACACCCAATGAATCCAAATTGAACTTAAGTATGCAGCCAAACAAAAAAAATGCAGATGATGGGTTTTTTTTAAAGGTTCAAATAGCTCCGACCTTCCCTCTATAGTAACATTTCTTCTTGCTAAACTCAACTTGATGTGTGGCTGAGAAACTCACTCCCTTGTTTTACTAAGCTGGACAAAACATAAACATGGACTTCCACATAAATTGGGAAAATAATTTCATATCCATGATTACACCTGTCCATGTCTGTTAGGATCACTTCAAAAACAAGCGTGCAGGGAGGGAGGGGGTCTGTATTTGGTCTGGAACGGAGCCGCTGCGGATAGAAATAAGAACCCGCATTTCTAGATGAGCAAGATCTGTGATGTCACAGGGAGCTTGTGGCGTCACAGGAGCAAACGTTAGCGGGTATGACTGACCGTGGTGACTCTACAGAGCAGCGGCAGACACCCATCAAGTCCCCTGAAACGTTAGTCGCTTTCTACCCTGTCGTGGAAACCCTCAAACTATTGCTGATGTTTTTCAAATCACAAATTAACAATTACGTGAAGTGATTTTTAAAGATAACTCGATGTTTTGGTTTTAAAGATTCGTCCTGGCGTCACTTCTTGGTAGCTGCCTATGTTCCAAGGGGACATCAATGAGATCTGCGTACCCTAAATGTCAACAATGTCATCTGAAATGCAATGATGAGCTAGCGCCCGCAGTAGGGCAGTGCTGGTATTACACCCACCCCCCACCCCTGTTCCCCATGTCCCTCAGTTTACAAGAAACAAACAGGAAAAAAAAAAGATTAAAGAAACAAGAAAAGAAAAAGAAATCCCCCCACCCCCCAACTGGGCCTGCCAGCACGCCACTGACTTCAAGTGTGTACATGTGTGTATAAGCGTGTGTGAGAATCAGTGTGTGCGCGGTCGTGGCCGCCAGAGTCTCTGAGAATACGTGAGGACTGGTGTGTGTACATGTGTGTGTGTGTTAGTATGTTTGTGTGTGTGTGGAGGCTCCATGGGGGTGAGGGGGACTCCTAGTATTTCTTCCCCGGGACGAACTCCTTCGCTTCAGGATTCAAGATGCTCTTCCTCTGCAGGGAAACACAAAGTAAAAAGAGTGAAAACATACTCATTTTAACCAAAACATCATGATCCATTTCCAAGAGAGCTTGAAAAAAAAGAAAATAATCTGTTGTGAAATCAGATGCAACTCTGACTCACCGCCACTTCCTCCAGGTTGCTGTGGTGATCGTTGACGGACAGGCCGTTCAGCTGCTGCTGCAGCTGCCCCACCCCCTGGTTGTTGAGGTCACGCGAAGGGATGAACCAATCCTGGTCCTCCTCCTCCAGCATTTCCTGGAAGCAGCGCTCCAAGAACTCCTGCTCCAACAGCTCCTCTTCCACCTGGGAGATGATGAGGGGAAGAAAGTGAGAGATGAACGACAAGGCGCAAGGGGACAGACGAGAACCCTCCACCTACCTGCTTGACAAGTGAAATCTCAGTAATTGGGGGCATTAAAACACATGACTCATCCAGGCAAGCAAGAGAAAAAGACTTGAGGGGGAGAGATACAGAGAGCTCAAAGGGGCACTGAATACTGGAACAAGAATAAAAACATTCGACATATAAAACACGAATCATGAAGCTCAAGTGATTAAGATTTGATTCCAAATAACCTCAAATCCACAAGGCAGAAAAAGGACGGAGGAGTGAGGAATGAAGGACCAACCAAGAACACAATCTGATGCAGGAAAGCAGAGACCTTAATATCGCCATAGATTTTTAACACCTGGCAAGCTCTGCATTAATAAAAATGAAAGAAGCCGTGTTGGTGTGGGCATGCTGCTATAGGTACTGCTGAGGAGATGCAGGGAGGGGGGCCCCAGGGCACCAAGCATGAAGAACAGCAACGTCTGTTCAGCTCTGGCTGGGGACCTTTGTTGTATGCAGTCCCCCAATCTCTCCAGTCTCGGGTAAAAGGCCATAAAAATACTTTAACTAGCCCAACTTCAGCAAGAGTAATGCAAATTTGAAGGCCTCTCAGACTGAACACTGTAGAGCAGGTAACAGTCCAATGGGACAGGCTTTTATAAAGTACCCTGGCCGATACTGGATTTTAGAGACAGATACAGACGTTAAAGGCTTAAAAACAAACAACTACTTATCTGCTGGTATTATTTTTCTAATAAACACAAAATAAAGATCTGTTACATGTGTTCTTTTAAAGAACTGTGTCCTACATATGGACCCAGTGGGACATTTAACGGTGCAAAATAAAACATGTCAGTGCTCCCTGGTGGACAAACCATGTAATGGAGACACACTTTCTAATAGACCTTCAACGCATCCTTGATTGGCCGACACAGTCGGGTGATGTTGCATTGCGTTGCAGCTAAAGCTGAGTCAGAGCTTAACTTTTTGGCAGGACACTGTGTCCCTAAAATCTGTTGACCTATAAGAATTAAAAGTGTATATGTATAAAACACTGAGTATGAGCACACACCTGTCTGTTATACTCCTCCTCATTCTCCATCCACATGTACTCAGCGAATGGGTTGGCGTCATTGCCCTCTCCTGCGTGCCCATTGGCCACTGGCTCCTTCCCCTCCTTGCCTGGAGCTCCTCCTCCCGGTGTCTTGGCCACCTCCGGACCACTCATCTCAGCCGGCTCTGCACGAGAAGACGGTTGCATAATAATAGTTAGAAAACTGGTCAAGACGTAAAAACAGGAACACAAAAACTCGTCATTAAACTTCACACACAACTGGCTTCCCAAAAACCAAATCAAAGACCATGCAAACTTCATTTTCTTCCTTGAAATGCGATAACTTTGACTCCTCCTGTTCATTAGCTCCCAGCTGGGTCTTATTGGCTGTTAACTTCCCATGATCTCGTCTGAATCGAGGCTCCAACGTCGCAGCCCGGGATCCAAATTGAACAAATTAGCAGCATCTCAATTACATTGTAGCTACAGCTGGAGAACTGCTCCCACGGGTAGAAAAGTGTTCATCGAGCCTCACGGCTCATAAACAATAAAACCAGCAAAGAACAATTTTCCGTATCTCATGATCTGAATAAGAAACAGGCTGAAAACAGCAACAGCAGCTGGGACTGATCCCAGGCTCCAAAACCGCTCTGTGATATCTAAAAATGTTCTCACTGCAAATACCCAAATGAGTCTGAAGGCTTAATAGCCGTTGACATTTTATGACCGCAATCAATAGTTTTTCAGCTTGGTGAACTGCAGCGCAACGCTAAAAGGCTACACTGCGTTATTATTAGCTGGGAGAATCCACAGGCCCAGACTGACATCATGAAGAGACACAGCAACACACAGGCAAACAGGGCGTTAAGTTGGCCTGCGCTTCTAAAAACTGAAAATACAGCAACAATGTCAGCTCATCCACTTCCATACAAAGTTAAGCTTCGGTGTGAGGAGCAAAACAATGGAGTCAAGTAAGCTTTAAATCCACGGCAAGGAAACCAGGAAATGTAAAAGAAAAGCACAAGTTAGAAAACCGTTAAAGTTAAAGAGCATGTCAGTGAGTCATCTTGCATAACGCTGCTGCATGTTGCAACGCAGACGCTGCAGGTGTAACATGCACATCTGTCCAGCTGTTTTCAGGTGGCTGAGGTTTATTAAAAAGATGGAAAATAGAGTGAAAAAAGAAAAAGAATCAGTGTTTGGCTTCAGTGCAGATGCCTCACTGGCATTCTGGCCACGCTGCCGTTAAATTAGTACTTTTGATGTTGAGCTTTATGTGCCGATTGCTTAGGCAGTAATTTTAGAGAGTACTTATGTTATTTAGGGATATTCTGTACTTTCGGCACATTTCATCTTGTACTTTCTGCTGCTACGACTTTCATGACAGGCAAAACGCTGAGTGTCGCTGTGCTGAGAGCAAACCTGGTCGTCAGCCGTCTCAGTACAAAGAGCCAGCCTCATCTCCCAGCTTCATGTGAGAACTTCCATCTTGTCACACTTCTTCTCTAACCCTTGCACCATTTTTCTTACACTGGGTGTTAAAATACCATTCTGCCACACGTGAAAACCTTGCATACAGGAAGTAGATGTTCCAACAAGAATAATACCATCAAAATTACCATATCAGAAGTATGCTACACTTAATAATGAAAAAATACAGGATACCATACAGGATTGTGCATCCGTACTTGGGCGACACTGAACTCCTGCTCTCATAATAAATGGCAACTATAATGACATAATCCTCAGACTGCCAGCCAGCTCCAACAGACTTGTCATGACTCAACTGCAGCCTCGCAGTGGAGAGAGAAAAAAAAGAGAGAGAGAAAAGATGATCTCAACCGAGCCGTGCCCACAGCCCCAGGGTCAGCCAGATGCAGACACACCATTGCGATGTTTGACTTGCGAGGGCCGACTTGTTTCCTTAAACTCCCGACAGCTGCACCCGCCCAATTTCCACATACAGGACATAATGCTACCTTGACGTCTATGCCTGCTGTCCACATGTAACAAACACATGAGCGCGGCGTGACCCCAAGACAGATAGCTGTTCACTGTACGCAGTGACTGTATGGACATGGTGTCCTTCAGAGGTATTCAAACAAACATGTGTAATCTAAGTAGGTTAGTAGACTGGGAGGAGGTGTGTCAGCCTGCCTCAAAGCTGGAGTCTCTATGGTCAATGAGAAAGCTATCTAATTATGCAGTGCACAGATTTACAGAGGATGTTAGCTACAGATGCAAATAATAATCAGGGTAGGAGAGAGTGAAAGGGTAAGAGAGGACCCTCTGCAGGAGAATACGACATTCAGCTCTGCACTAGCTGAGCAAGGCGCCACTATGTTCAGTGTTCGAAGCCTGCGTGTGTGACTGTGCCACTGCGTTCAAATGAATTTTTACTGGAGGCTGTAAAGTGTAACAGAACAACGCAGACTTTGAACATCAATTACCAAAGTTCACCAAACACTTAAGGTGTGTTTAATTCCATATACCAGACATGGAAGTAAGAGCAAACAATGGAGACAACAGTGACGTTCACCCAAGATGAAATCAACAAAATGAAGACATGCATTGAGCTTAAGTGACTGTACAAGTCATTTATTAAGCAAAAATGCCAAACTAATTTCTGGTTCCAGCCCCTCAAATTTGAGGACTTACTCCTTTTCTCTATTTTATACCATATCATAAATTGACCGTCACTGGGTTTTGGACTGGTGGTTCAACAAAACAAGCAACTTGAAGATACTGCCTTTGGTCTGTGTGGCGATTATCACAACTCTTTGATGTTCTATAAATTAAATAAAAAAGTAGAGTGAGAAAAATAATCCTTAAGACTAAAGAGTATCATGTGAATCTCAGCTGTGAAGGTCAGCATCTAGCAGTTGTTAAGAATCACTGTGATCATGCCTCGATTCAGGCGACACACGAGCGCCTGATGGTTGATCCAGCATGAATAAGGAAAAGTGGAGACAGCGAGCACTGTGCCATTATGTACTGCATGTAGCACTTAACATGCTCGTGTTGCATAACCACGTGTTGGTCACCATGTAATATTTAGTTAGCGGAGCCGAGCATCTTCCATGCCTGCGAGCAGAATGTGATTCAATCAGATTAGATGAGGTCGAAGGATAAACAGTGGAGAGAAAGAAATGCTGCTCTGTCACTGGACAACACAGAAAACGTCAAAATTAAGAGAAAATTTTAAAAAATGCTAATAATTGAGCTCCAGTTCTGGGTCAGTCACCGTATGTTGTGATCTGAAAGACTTCGAGCTGCATTCTAGGTGTAGATGACGTCAACTCGTTCTGACTGGATGCTCCTGATGACTAACCTCCACATCACCGCCGTATGTAGTATTTCCAGGCTCAAGCGAAGCCTCCCTCTTGCTGAAGGCCAATAATGAAGGTCCATTTTACTGCTTTGATTATGTATTCCTTCATTGTTAATCCTTATCATTGATCCTACATTTTCCTATCTTATATTGCGTTAATGTAAATTGGAGGTGGACTTGTGTTAAAGGGGGGGAAAACAGCCCCAAAGTTCACTATTAAAACATGTGGCAACTATGTTGGTAATGTACCAATCCTGTAAGTCATTTATCAAGCAAAGACAAACCTTCACTGGTTCCAGCAGCTTTTGTGAAACTGTAAAATCAGCATTTAGCCATCTTGGATGGTCAGTCTGACAAAGACATCTGAAACAACACATTGGCCTCTGAGAAAAGCCACTTTACCAACTAAAATCTAAAATCACCTGTAAAAACTTAAATCATTTCAGACATTTACATAGCAAAAAATGCCAAAAAAAACCAAACAAAAAACTAGAGATTAAACATTACAAGAAAGGAGGATTTGCTGTTTCAGTGTACCTTAAATATTTCTGATTTGTAGATGGTTGGAGGAAGACAAAAAGCAATTTGACAGTATCAGGGAAACTGTGCTGGCCATTTTCCCACACAGACTAGCGTTTTATAGACCATAAGCCAAAGTAACAACATTTAATTACCTGTCCAATTAAATATTAAATTACAGAAACCATAAAAATAAGTTGCTGAAAATACTAGCAGAATCACCTCAAAGTCAACTAATTCATCCTCTTTATTCACTGATTTATGAAACTGATGAAATGACCGGAATAACAACAAAATAAAAATAAAAATGTTTAAAAAGCTCAAAATATTAAACTCAATACACGAAAAGGCCTGCTGCGGAGTCTGTTTTAATGTATTTGTGATTTCTTAAAGACACCGAGATACTTTGAGTACCTGCATGTGGGGGAAAAAAATAAAATCTCAAACAAAGCTCCGATCTGCGGAGCGACAAGCAGTATGGACCAGAGGAAAGCTAAAATACGTTTAAGTGACTCCATGAACGGCGTATAAAAGACGGTTTGACATGAACAGAATAAAGCGCTACATAACAGCTTATGTAATGTGACAGTCTGTGTGCTGGATGTAACAGGAGCTGTGTCGTAGTGGCTTATAGCCTGCTAACGCCTTCGGAGAGCTAACCCAGGTGTCCAGGCCTACCTGGGAAGTTGGTAAATGGATTGGACGGTGTTAGCCGAGGTATAGCTAAGTGGCTAGTTTACGGTGGTAAGCTACAGATGCACATCGCCGTGCTGTCAATGAGCGGGCCTAAGGTGAACGCTATCCAAGCAACAACAAAGGGTAGAGAGCTGGAGGGCTGAAAATACTTATTTTCATCAAAGTCGCAATGTGGGTTTGCGTGAAAACGGCTTAAACGCACACAAAGCACCGAATGAAACATTCACGGTCGGCTATTACAACACATAAACAATGCGCCGAGGTCAAGCTCCATTCCCGTTTGGATGCTTGAGGCTAAACAAAGTCGGCTGCTCTGCTATCAGCTAGCACGCTGCTACAGCATGGCAGCGTTAGTGAAGCAGGTCAACAAAACAAGCCATTACCACCGCTTTACACACACGAGACGAACCGTCAGAATTCAAAGTTTTAAGGGTTAAAGTTACCTGGCATTGTGCTCTCGCTGTTCGCTTTAAAGTGTAACGTTACACAAAGTTATTGCAACTACACAGCGAAGACTGCGTGCTCGTCGATTCTCCAGTGGGGATTACTCTCTGCTGCGATGCAACGTAGCTCAAGTTAGCTAAATCCTGTTAGCCACCTTGCTAACGTTAGAAAGCTGGGTCGGTCACGTGGTTCGGTGCTGCATTGGCGTGCTATCAGAAATGTGGGAACCAACTTTCACGTGAATATGATGCGAATATTGTGAAAAATGTCACAATTTACCACAACTTAAGGCAGCACCTTGTGATGCTGGGCAGCAGGGTAGCTCACCTAATAGACTGTGTAACATGCGTCAAGGCTGGGTACTTACTGCAGCAGCCCAGGTTAGACTCCCTTACTGCATATCTGTCATCCACTCTCTTTTCCCCTGCATTCCCTGTCTCTCTCCAGCTGTCACCATCACAAACAAAGCCAAAATACCAAACTTCTAACTTGTTCTGTTTACAATTATATAAAACATAAAAAGGCAGAAAATCACATCTGTGTTGCTAGAACAAAAGAACATTGCCATTTTTGCATGATAAATAACTTAGACCATTGATTCAACAGTTAATCGTTTCAGCTCTGGTTTTGAGTAAAATTGTTATTGCAGCTTTTTTTACTGATATGGCATGAAGAGTTTGGTCTCATGTAATTCAAAAACTTCAATACTACTGATACTGTGATAGTGGTTTCAACCACATCCACCAGCCCTATTTCGGATGTCTGAATTCACCTGAATATTGGCAAGCAACAATATTGGGAACATGCTGATTTCCATTTGAAGGTCGAACAGCATTTACAAAAATATTAGTATGTCGGTATGCAGGAGGACAGTGCATCTGCAGAGCAAATAAAACTAACTGGCCAAAGTGCCGACAGAAACAACTGATGGTTGTTTATTGTGCAGAAAATATTTGCAGCGATGCACAGAAACAGACATGGCCCGGATATGCAACCAGATGGTTATATCCCAACGCAGTTTTTCCATTCCTATTCCCCCCCAGAGGCTAATAGCATGTGATTGAATGATGGATCCAAGATTGAAAATGATCCAGCTCTTATGTGCTCTGAGCAGAAAAACACTTTAAATCATCGACCCTCTTTCCTCTGCTGTCCGTTCTGATGAAAAAAGCCATTTTCTCCCCCTAATGAAGTGAAGGACCAAACATGGGTAGTTTTTTTTCTTGTTGTTCTATCAAGAACAAACTTCACAACACAAATAAACACCACCAGGCTTGAAGCGTCATAGCCTGTAATAGATGTTCTGTTTCCTTCTTCTGTGGTGAGAAGTTGTTAATGTCATTAGTCCTTACAATCAGAAAAGAAAAGCTATAATGTTATTTTACTTAGTGCACCACGTATATATCAATGAGGATAGGCTGAATATGAGAAACACCTCTCATAGACGTCATTTTAACAGCATCACAAACTACATCCTCCAAAATGGCCATAAACTTGAATCAACTCCTGTCTGAAGCAGTTTCAACAAAAAGATGAACATTAAAGCCTTCATGAGGGTAGGACTGATTGTAATGACGTTGTATCATACTTCATTAGTGCTGCAGCTACAGCTATTTTCATTGATTCCCTGTTTTTAAAATGTCACAAAGCAGTGAAAAATGCCCATCACAATCTGAGCTAACGTCCTCGAGTTGCTTGTTTTGTCCAACCGACAGCAAAAAACCCCCAAATATTCATTTGACAAGCAGCTTATCCTCGTATGTGACAACCAGAGCCACTTAGTGCTTTGCATTTTAACGTTAAAATGACTTTACCACTAGATCAATCAAAATTTTGCCAATATTTATAATTATTGGCATAATAATCAATAATAATTGCCCTTTGAATCCACTAACTCATTGGCTCCCAGTGTGGGGGTTAGGGGCCCCCACTGGGTCACACGATAAATGTGATGTAAGAAATGTTTAGGAGAGTAGTAAACAAAGTCTTCAACATAGATTATTCTTAATTAATACAGATTTTTCACTCAGCTTTCCTTTCTTATTGTAAAATGCTGGATCACTTTGCCTCTTTGCCCATTTCAAAATGAATTAAGCGTGACAATCTCACAAGGGAACATCCGTTTTGGGTGAGATGTTGACAGCTCAAGGACATATGTAACCCCACGGCCATATGGTAGCAAGAAAACAGGTTGATAGGGTCATAAGGCAAAAATGTTGGGTACTAATAAACTCGTGAATTTACTCGTTTCAGCGTTACACGTCACAGTAAGGTTGACTTTCAAAAATCGGGGCTCATAATGGGTACATGAATGCAGCATGTGAACAAACATCTCTGAAGCGCCACCACACCACCGCTACACTCTTTACCAAAACACAAATGCCTGCGTGGCTTCGGAAATAAAAGTATTTCTGTCTATTAATAACAGAAGACCTAACAAGTTACACTTAAACTGACTTTTATAAGGAGGGCGAAGTGATTGTAATGATGAAGAACAAGCTTTTTAACAGCAAAGTCTGTTGTTCGAATCAGTGTGTGTCGAGTCGTCTACATTATCCTTCATATTACTGATCCAAGTAAAGATAAAGATCCTGCATTTGAAGATCTCATATTTTCATGCAATTGACAGTGCTCAAATGATGTACTCCATCACAATACAACTATATCGTACGTGAAGACTTTTGAGTTGTTTTACCACCTTTTCATAATAGTTTTTCCATCTTTTCAGACTTACATTTGAGAGCTTAAGTGGTACAACATAGTAAGTAAAGCTCGCCATGTAACTGTTAAAATTATTAAGAAATAGGCTCTTACACGGAAAATAACATAAGTATATTTTCATTGACCCTACTGACAGTTAGTTTTTCTTGCTGCTCTTTCTTTCTGTATTTCCTTCTCTTTTGTAGCGAACTGCTAGCGTCTCCACCAATAACAACACTCACCACAACTTCAAGCGCAAATAGGGGGGAATCCGCAAACCAGCTGTCGAAGGGAGGGGGGCGGCTTGTTCCGGTCCCGTATGTCACAAGAAAACCCACACTGCAAAGAAATTCTCCAAAAAAATCTCCAGTTCGCAAATCAAACGAGTCCCTTTCGTCAGCTCACTTGCTTTATTGGCGTTAAAACGGAGAAATCCACTGTTTCTTTGGCTCGACGTCGAGGGGGGAAAAACGTTGTGTCGTGAGCGTTTGTCCAGCTGCACACTCCAGCCATTGGTTGGAATCTACGTCAGTCAAGCCTTCCTAGGGATTCTATTGGTCCAGACGACGAAACGCCCCACCCCACCTCTCCATTCACGTAGGTAAACAAAACATAACCCATTTTTCTTGTTGCCCTTTTTTTGTAATCAATATGAGCAGTTAATATTTGACAACGTGGCTGAACTAAGTAGGTCTGACCTTCCTTTAACAGAAGAGGCCGTAGTTGTGTGTTTGTTAAGGCTAATTAGGGCTGAGAAAGCGAGGGGATAAGAGGAAAGTAGAAGTACAGCAGATGAAAAATATGATATGTGAGTGTAACCAGTGGCTGTTCAGGGGCGGGGAGATCCTCAGCTTGGGCCCCATCTCCCACCCTTACTTTCGAGTCAAGCCTGTTTTCCAGTAAGAGGAATATTCATTTTTATAGTCTTGAAGGATTCTTGAGATACCTTCACAGCAACTAAATAAATGAGAGTTGTAAATCATCTGGTTGGTTAAAGAACAATATCAACAATGCAATGCTACTGACTTTTGGCGACTAGGGTTCAATTCCCAGTCAGGGCACAGGGTATCCAGTGAGGACCCTTTGGCAAGGTCCTTAATGCTTCTTGCTTACCTCAGTATGAGTGAATCCACAACTATGAGAGTTATACAGGCTCAGACAGCACCCAGGTCAACATGATCTGCGTCAGGCGTTGACTATCACAACTGAGTGATAAAGTACCCTGAGCATTAAAGTACTCTCTGAAAATCTGCTTGAAGATGTGAATGCAACACTAAGAGACCAATCAGTAACAGTGATTCTAGAGATGCTCAGCTATAAGATGAACAGCCACAAAAAGCAATACCCCTTATGGGGAAAGGAGGCTAGAGGCCAAGATCAAGGCAACGCAGAGAAGTTAGTCAGTCTCCAGAAAGGTGTGGGGAAGAAAGGGACTCCCAGGAACTACCACCAACTGTTCTTAGCAGAGGCACTAGAGACTGCCAAGCAAAGACTCACAGCTCTGGCTACCCGCCTGAAGAGACACACTGGAGAAGCAGAGGCCAGGAGAATAAATAGGATGTTCTCCACTGAACCATCCAGCTCCGTGGCTAGTGGATCTAAGAGCAGAACAAGAACTGGTAACCATCACAATGGCAGACATCCAAGAAAGAGTGTCAGGTATGTGATCCCATCCAACTACTGGCCAATATTAAGTGATGGAAAGGAACTTCAGTATAGACAACTAATGATAAAACTGTCATACAAATTGAGTAACAACATACACCCTTGCATCAAAAAACAGAGTTGTAATAGGGAATTTTTAATGTGCAGACAGAAAAGTTTTTATCCATATGGTTAGAAGAGTTTTTGAGACTTGAAGAAATACCTTCAGAAATGCAGTCAGTATTGTTCAACAACGCTCTGGTCACCGGGTGTTTGCATTTCATGTAAGCAGAAGTGTTGCTCTTTGACTCAAACATATTCATAATGCATGAGAAGCACAAACCAGGGTGAAGGTGAGGTTACAAAATGGCACCTGAATATCACTTTATGCAGTGATGTTGTGAGAGGAAAGGTTATGTTATTGTTTTTGCGCAGGAACGAGTCAGAGTGAGCCCCTTATCATTTAATGATGCATTTAATTAATATCAATGTGTACACCACTGCTTCAGTGTAAGCACCTTGTTGCTCTGGAGGATTTTGTCATAATGATTGAAAAAAATAAATTAAAAGAAAACAATTTCTATGTAGGGATAATCAGGGGTATAGAAGATGAATGAATGAATTAATTTCTATGTATTTCCATTTAAACGTGCCCTCCCACTGGTTAAATAATACAGATTTAATCTAAAGGTGAAGATAAGTCATATTATTAAGCCACAACAAAACAACAGATGAGAGACGCTGAGGCTGTGTCATTGATCCAAGTCCATTCTGTTCATTCAGATGCTGCCATGTTACGTCTATCAGTGACTATTTTGTCAGTTTTTGGTCAAAGCCAAAACTAGAGAGAATATTTTTTAGTAATGATACCTGTTCTGAATCAGAAACACTGTCTGACATAAATATTATGATGACAGTGAAATGTGCTGTGTTGGTGTACACAGAGAGAGATTTGATGTTTCAGACTGGAAAAGTTTACATTTCTGGGCTCCGTTTTCTTAATGAAGTCTTTCGCAGGTTGTTGTCTGAAAATGGCCATTAATGTATTAACAGCATCTTCTCATGATTGAGGCTTTTTATACACATTTAGCTTTTAGACACTTAAAAACATGTAACTGCAACACCTTATTAAAAGAATCCAGGCCTCATTTGTGTTACATTTTTTACATTTGATGAATGAGGTGAAGCTAACAATATGTGATCACATCTTTGACCTGGATCAGCACAGCCATCCTCTTTGGTGGAATCATCTCACGCACTTGTGAGAGGAGTTGGTGAAGAGGGCGCATTACCCTAAACTTACAGCGGAGGGCGACTGTAACACACAGTGGGCAATACACTGTGTCCATTGGCAGGAACATCATCATTATTTTGATGTGGGTTGAAGTTGTGTAGCTGTAGCTAAGGAAGTAAATACTGCACCCTGATCCCACTCCCACCCTCACAACCACTGAGGTTAAAGGACCTTCAACACCATGTCTGAACCTGTTTCTCTGCAGTCCATCTTTGACTCCTGGTTATCTTTAACTGCTTAACCAAAACTTACAACGGGAGCAAAGTTACTAAAGTTACAAAAGGGCAGGGAGGATGTTTTTTTTCGCTGTTTTGTTCTTGTTAGCTTACCAGCTTTGTCAGCTCACAAAAAATAGTCAAATCAGGGTCTATTTTCTGCACAATTTCTCTAATAATGATCAGGCAATTAAATACCACATGTTGAGAGTTAAGCTTATTCAATGAGCAATGAAACCGAGTGAGCATACTGCATATTCATCTGTATACCACTTGCTTGGTGTTTTTGTACTTAGTCGTCAGAGAAGCGTCATGTCGCTGTAAATCATCACTGTAACAGATTTCCAGATTGCTACATTATTTCTGCATTGTCTCAGCTGGACGCAAGATGCATGGTTTGTGCGTATGTGTTGAGAAGGAGATGGGGACATTAAACTGTTCAAGAGCACCAGATGTTCCAGAGTGGCAGCTCAAATCCGTGTGTGTGTCTGTCTGTCTGTCTGTCTGCAGTTGATTTATCCACACTGACCTGTGATACCTCTCCTTGGGAAGCTCATAATGGGCTGCAGGAATGAGTAGTTTCCTTGTGATCACACACGGACAGACAAGCTGCATCCAAACAGAAAATTAGTGTAGAGTATATTTCGACGACTCTGGGCTTTAACTGTCTGTTCACGCATGACAAAGAGCAGTTTCATCTGAGACGCCTCATATTGCACATTTAATATACAGCCCATATCCACATATACTGTCATGGGAGTGCAAAGCAATATGATGCATGCACACATACCAACTATTCTCACACTCACTATTTAGTTACAGACAAAAGGAGGTGCTCCACTCCTTCACCCCTCTTTCCTTCTCCCACTGCTGTTACATGACATCCCCCTCCCTCTTCCCTCTCTCTCCTTCAGCCCCCCTCTGTCTTTGCTATTGAATCATAAATCATAAATCCCCTTCCTGTACCTCTCTCTCTCTCTCTCTTTCTCTCGCTCTCTCTCTCTCTCTCTCTCTCTCTCTCTCTCTCTCTCTCTCTCGCCCTACCTCTCTTTTTATTACACAATAGCCCAGACTTGATGTCAGAGGGCAGTCATGTTTAATATGTGTGTGTGTATCTTGTACCCCAGCCTTTCCTGTGGCCCTGGGTCCCCACCCCAGGCTTCACCAGTGAGTTTGTCCAGTGCCAATTACACAGACACATGCATGCATACACACACTGGAAAATACAACACACCCTCGCATGCACATGAACAGGAAGTGGCACGTTAGCACACGCTCAAAAGGTACTCTGCAATATTGCCTTTATTATTTTCTGCACAAAGTCAATATTCCTGCACGCACAAGTGCCCATAGTCTGAGGTCCTGTTAACACTCACCACTGAGGCGCTGCTAACACTCTAATAAGCAACAGACCTGAAGTATGTTTGATTTGAACAAGGACTTTGGTGATCATGGAAATACATTCCTGCAACACATTTGTTCCAGAAACCTTAAAGAAAACAAGGGGTCACACAGTACATGCAAAACTTTCTCCTTAACCCCCCCCCTAATGGTTCCCCTGTGTGTTTTACACTCGCATGTTCAGACTCTGGGCCTCTTGTGAGTTTAATATGTTTGCTTGAAAAATGGTGCAACAAGTCATGCAGTGCTTGTGTGAGAAGATTTATTTGTAGGCGAGTTTGTCTAATTATTACCTCTTTATGACCCATAACACAGGATAAGTGGATCTGCATATCCATGGCCATTATTCACCTTGATGAAAGAAAAGGGAGGAACAACATTTTTCTAAATGGCATGTGATTGCGCAGAGCATCGATCACTGCTGTTTGAAAAGCCAAAACTTCATTCTTGACCTTAGAAACAGCCGTTGGCAAAACAAACTCAGCTTGAGTTTCACTTAGTTTTGTCTTCTGGAGTTTTCAGCGGTTACAGACATTCAAATTTTTAATTATTCTCATGTATGCTGACTTCAAACTGCACATGTAAATCAAGATTGTATGATATGGTCAAAAGCTCCAGAATTACTCCATCAGTGGATCCTGAGCTGAGACTGGTTTGGCAGTCACAATACAAACGAAGAGTTTAACTCACATTGATAAAAAAGAAAAATACCTGCACAGTGACTCCAAACAAGTCAGATCTTCATCAGGTCAAAATGTTTAGAAATGGTTACCACAAGTAGACTATGTACTGTGTGTGTGTGTGTGTGTGTGTGTGTGTGAGAGAGAGAGAGAGAGAGAGAGAGAGACTCGTTAGCATCAACAGTGTGGTTTGATGCTATCTAGAGGGGAAGTGACAGGTTCTCATTGAAGCAGTGGTTGAGATTTTGGTCTATTTAGAGGAGCTGGAGGAAGAACAGTGTGTGTGTGTGTGTGTGTGTGTGTGTGTGTGTGTGTGTGTGTGTTTGCATGCATGCTTTTGTGTGTTATGGGTGTGTTTCCGTCACTCGAGGACTTCCAGGGTCCCAGAGATAATGTGGAATTCATGAGAGGAATGCCACACAGTGGTTCCTTCCTGTCACCTGACTCCATCACTTCCTGTGTTGGTCTTCCTGCGTCTGGACCTCCAAGGAGAGGGGTGAACCAATCCTAGGCCAAGACTCAGGATCCATTTCACAATTTCATGTCTCTGAGGTGATGAAGGAGTTCGACCTTGGCCCCCTGGGAGGTTTTAGACGTGAGAGGTGTCGGCGAAATTCCCCAAATTATGAAAAGTCCAGATTTCATTTCAAAGCTGTTGCAGTGCTGCCACCTGACTGAGAATGTTAGTTGTTAGAAAATTAACTGGAGCAAATGACTGCAGACAAGGGATCAAATAGAATAAATTAAACAGTGAAAGATGTAAGAGAAAAGAGAGAAGAATGGCCTATAAAGCAGAGAAGGGACAGATGTAGAAGAACAATAAAAGAGGCAATAAAGCAAAAGAAAGAGGGAGAAAGAAAGAGAGCAACGATGGTACGATCCATATGGGGCCTCTCGGTTTTTGGGCAGCAAGGGGAGACATGCCAGGTAATGGCTTCCAGACACACACACACACACACACACACACACACACACACTCTTACACCCTAATTCGATTTAGAAATCTGACAAGGATGTATATGTGGATGTGTGTGTATATACTAGAGGCCTTTTCTTTCGCATACTCAAGAGGTCTGACTTCCTTTGCCCATTGGGAGTGGGGCCGGGTAGTCTCAGAGTGTGTGTGTGTGTGTGTGTGTGTGTGTGTGTGTGTGTGTGTGTGTGTGTGTGTGTGTGTGTGTGCAAGCACTGGGGGTTAATGTATGCTTTCAATCACAGCTCTAGAGGGAAGAAATCAGATCCCTGCAGCATTGCTTTAGACCTCAAGATCCATCCATACAAAGTTACACACACACACACACACACACACACACACTGCATAAGACAACACAGGTATCAGGTAAGTTTTCATTAAAGGAAAATTTCAACAATTTGGGAAATATGCTTATTTTCTTTTGCAAGATTGAGATGAAAACATTGACACCACTGTCATGTCTGTAGGGTAAAAGATTAGCTTATGAATGCAAGAAGCAGTTAGCCTGGCTCTGTCCAATGGTAACAATATCCTCCTACCATCACTTTTAAAGCTGATGTATGTTGGTGGGCAGATTTTCTAACCTTTGGATGGAACCAGGCAAGCTGTTTCCACGTTTCCAGTCTTGATGCAAAGCTAAATGAAGCAGCTGTCACTCCATGTGGAAGTTGTATCAATCTCATATCAAAGAAAGCACTTTCAGAGGTGCTCAAAGAAAAAAATGGAGCATAGGAATGAAGTTTTTCATTTTTTTCAGGGTGACTGAACACTCCTGGCTGCCTCCTGCTTTCATCTGCAAAGTTTGAAAGTTGGGCACAAATGTGATGAAAAGGTTAAAGGAGCAGCTGAAGGACCAAGGAACGGAAAAAAGTAAAGACAAAGAAGTGGAGACGAAGAAAGAAAGCAATCAAAAGAAAGCAGCAGCATGTGAAGAAGAATGAAAAGAGGGCAAGATGAAAAGAGGAAGACAGGAAGAGATAATTAAACAGAGGAAGGATACATATGGAGGAGTGGGAGGGGAAAGAGAGGGCAAGATGACTTAACTGGGATACACCGCCTGCTCAGGAATACTCCACCCAACACACAGCAGTTTACCAGTGAGGTAAATCCCCCAGCATTCCCCCACTATGCGCTGTCACAGCCCTCCCACTCCTGCAACTTGTGTGTGTATATGTGTGTGTGTGTGTGTGTGTGTGTCACTACTTTTCTCTGACATTCCTGTGCAGAATGGAGAGGCGGTCAGCTCGGCTGCAGAGAGACAGACCTACAAATCCAACTCATTAGGAAAAGCAGGGATTTTGTCAGAAGGAGAAGAAGAGGCTGCAGCTCGTTTCTGCATCCATCACGTCTCATTGTGAACTTTTCTGATTTGGGAATTCCAATTTTGGGAAATCCGCCTGCAAGTCAGCTGGGAACCCTTACGTTTCTAACAAGGGATTTCTAGAAAAGCATCCTCTTGTGTCCACTCAGTTTCCTCCCGTTCTCCACCTCTCCAACTCCCTCCCTGGGGGCGGATTGAAAACTTCGGACTGGCAAATTGTAGTGTTTGGGAATACTTTTGGAGAGGCAACATAAAGGATAAGGGCATAAAGTTGCAGCAGCATACAAAGAGGTGAGTTAATATTCAACGATAGAAAATGCACTTAGATTTGCTGATGAATGCAGTTTTTACAAGCTGATTTGTCACCTGTCAAATGTAATGCAACATCTTTTGAGTTTTCCTATAGCTTCTAAAGTATAAACTTGCATGTTTTTGCATTAATGGTTCTGGTATTAACTGTCAAAGACAAAGCTGCATGATAATGACTCTCTTGCCAGTAAGTCTACCAATGTTTACAAAAAGGTCTCCATGTACTTCAAAGTTAGAGCTCTGTTGTTAATGGTGCGCAAAAGTGAAGTGTGTTGCACAATCTGCGCCTAATGTAACTCATGTCTTTGAGGAGTTAGAGCTGCTTGCTCTGCTGCGTGTGTCTGAGAGAGAGAGAAGAAAAGAATGAGGGGAACAGAGGGTGCAAATCGTCCACTGCACACTGGGCTTAAAGAGGTGACGGGATGAGAGGGAAAAGGCAGAAAGAAGGAAAGAAAAAAGTGTGTGCACAGGAGATGAAGCAGCAGAGGGAGTTTCATCCTCTCTCTGGTTTTATCATCAACTATCAAGGACATACTGGGAAAGAACGCCAACGATGCGAGCACACATTACATTCAAGTGATTCAGGCAAAACGCACGCAGATGTTGCCTGCGTGTAAGGATGTCAAACAAACTGGACTCTATCTGTCTCACTTTCACACACACATGCAAGTACACACACTCCTAGAAAGAGATTTAAACGAACACATCTTTGTTTCATAGCACTCATCTGTTTCGTTTGCTCCTGGCTCGGATCACAGGCTGATCCAACGAGTCCCGGCGCTGCAATACGCGACACACAAACACACGCAAGCCAATGAAAACAACACACATGCACACAAAGTGGATGCATGTGCAGGAGGGCATAGAGACAACTCCCTAATTAGGCCTGTATGAATCAAACGGATGAAACACACAGCCCATGTCTGCCCCTCACATTTCACGCACACACATCTTCCCATTCTCTCCCTCATTTTTCCGTCACATCTGTGCTTGTGATCCTAAAATGTCTCAGTTATAAATGAGAGGCTTTTGAAGTGCACAGCATTCATCAAGTTACGCTTATTGCTTGTTTAAAGCGGACAGAAAGTTGGCTCACGTCATAGTCATATAGAATTTATATGATATTTGGCAGACACTCTGATTCAAACCTGAAAGCTTCCCCGTGCAGCCAAACTCGACCCGTCAGTGGCCGCTGAGCAGTTATAGTAGCTGGGAGCTAGAAGTTCAAGCGAGGGACAGTTGCAGTGAAAGCTGGTTGGGGTGTGTCTTCTTCACTTCCCCTCGCTGGCTGATGAATATCTGAAGTGTGTCTAAAATGACTCCCTATCCTCTACCTAGTGGAGAACAAAAGCAGATCCAGAAGAGAGTGAATATTTTACTGCTAATGTTGCTTCATATCATTTTCCCCATTTGAATTCCGACTTTCTCATTCATCATTCTAAGTGCATCATATTCGTGTTCGTGTGTTTCTCCGCAGACCCTGGCTCCTGTAAAGATGGCTGACGTGGTGCAGCCAGACCCCAACAGCCTTCAGATACCCGGTGAGACACACATACAGGTTATACACGTGCTTGAAATGACTCACTTGTCTCTCTCTATCTTCTGGAGCGCGAACACGCTGACCTTTCCGTGTCCCTCTCCCATCGGGGAATATTACTCTCATCAGATTCCAGTGACATTCCAGTCATTCCAGTTCATTCTAAATATTCAATCTCACATCTCGAGAGCTTCAGGTCAAGTGTGGTTACACCCAAACTCACTCATCTCTGCAATGAAAAATAAGGCTTTTTTCTGCGTGTGTACATGTGTGTTAGTATCAGCAGTTGATGACAGTCCAATGATGGTTCTTTCCTTGTGATAAGAGAGTTTTCCCAGGGCTGTGTATCGCCTCAAGCACTGATTGTTTTGGCTTTTCTCTCCATTTTCCAGTGGAGTACGTGTGGCTCTTTTCCAAACATGTTAATAATGAGATTCTGATATTTAGCCGCCACTCCACATCATTACATTTCTCTTTACCTTCTCCATTAATTCTCAGGCGATAATGCATCAGTCCCTTCATCGCCTGCCACAGCCAGGAATGACTGCAGCATCACTCCGCTCACACCCTCACCCTCACCGGTAACTACACACACACACACACACATTCACCACAGATACTCCTACACACCCTTTCCTCTTTATACTTATTTTCTTTATATAGAGCTCTTATACAAGACCTGCAAACCCACATCCACTTCTCACTGTTATTAGTGGTTTATAATAACACTTGCACTCACAGTTTAAAGTGAGATGTGGAATTAAAACAAGCACCCAATAAAAAACTACATTCTGTGGGAAAGAAATATATGCACTTTGGCACTAGCTCTCACGTGTACTAAGGGAGGAGAGGAGAGGAGAGAAAGTATAGGAAAGTCAATGAAAACAGCTTCTGATTTCAAAGCCAACCTGATAATTCGATGCTGCTTCCACATATGAAAACTAGTTATTATTGGTTTAAATCCCACTGCGCTTCCTTTCCAAACACAAATGATAGCCCACATTAGCTCATTCACTCTGTGATATTTGTAGATGGTCACAAATTCTAAGAAGTTTCTCTTTGGCCTCCTTTCTGTCTCAGAGGGTGGAGATCAGACCCAGGATGTCCTGTCCATTCTCGGTTGTCGTGGCGATAGACTTTGGGACGACTTCCAGCGGCTACGCGTTCAGCTTCACACAGGACTCAGAGGCCATACACATGATGAAGTAAGAGTGTGTATTTATTGTCTTTAATTCTACTTCACTCCATCATTTTCTATCCCTGACATCTTTTTCATCCATGAAGGCGCTGGGAGGGCGGTGACCCTGGGGTGGCCAATCAGAAGAGCCCGACCTGTCTGCTGCTTACTCCTGACTTGCGGTTCCACAGTTTTGGGTTCGCGGCCCGGGACTTCTACCACGACCTGGACCCAGAGGAGGCCCGGCATTGGCTCTATTTTGATAAGTTCAAGATGAAGATCCACAGCACGAGCGTAAGAGACATCAGGAGAATCAGATGAGAAAGGTGGAATAAACAGCTGACTGGGACAGAAAGCCAATTTTATATAGGCTTCAGTTTTGACCACTTTTTTAAACTCTGTCCCAGTGCAACACTATGTAGCTGGAGTATGATTTTAATGCTTTAAGTGTCAGAAAGATGACTTCTTCTTCTGCAGCAGTGTTTCAGCAGTTGTGGCTGTGTTTCCTGCAGGACCTCACCATGGAGACAGAGCTGGAGGCGGTCAACGGGCGGAGGGTCAGGGCCATCGAGGTGTTCGCCCACGCCCTGCGTTTCTTCAGGGAACACGCTCTAAAGGTCCACTTTAAACCCCCAGTTTATGGTTGCAGTATGGTGCTTATATATTAATTGTGTGTCATTTTTTTAGATATGTCTCACATGTATAAACATTTACTTTGCAAGCCAAGGTGACCTGAAGCTCACCGTGTTTCACTGATTCTGTTTTAGGAGGTGAAAGACCAGTCCTCATCAGTGCTGGAAGGAGAGGAGATCAGATGGGTAATCACCGTGCCTGCTGTGTGGAGACAACCTGCTAAGCAGTTTATGAGAGAGGCTGCATACCTGGTAGGAACACACATGTGCACACACACATATTGACAGATAGATAAATCCATGCATTAGATATGACTATCTATGTCTAAGTAGGCAGCATATGTTGTTGAATCAGCCATAACTATTCTGAAACTAAAAAAACATGCTAGGCTAACTGAGCCAGAGACAATTTGCATCTCGACATTGGGTGATTTTTTAAAAGTTTTTGCTGCTTTATGGGTTGAGAAAATTCTCTTACATCTCCTGCTAAATTGACCAAAGTGTAATCATCATGTGCTGCCAGAATCTTACTGCAACTATAACGGTTCCCTGCTGTGTGGCTAAAACACACATGTGACGATACACAGAGGATGACGAAGGATGGTCGTGTGTGTGTGTGTGTGTGTGTGTGTGTGTGTGTGTGTGTGTGTGAGTGTGTGTGAGAGAGAGGAACAACAACAGGGATATGGAAAGAAAGGCAGCGTATAAAGCACAAGATAAAGGCTGTCTGATTAATGTTCTCATGGAAGATCACTTACTATTCACACACACACACGCACACACACACACTGACACACATAGACGCTGCACTTTTGCCTCTGTCCTCCTCGTATATCTTCCCACCATTCCCACCACCACACACACACTCCTGCTCGGTGTACTGTACGTGTCACAATGACTTGTAGGAAGTGTGCGTACATGGACAGGAATGCAGGGGGTCCTATCTCAATACACATCAATGAGAAAGGACTGACCTGTGTGTGGACTTGTTCATTACATACGCAATACATCATGGGAAAGACTGCGCAACCTTTTGGTTTTAATGTCATGCTTTCCTTATTCCCATTCTCTCTCTGGTCATTTCTACACACATGTACCCACACACACACACACACACATCAATTTGCTAACCATTATCTCCCATCTGCCCTTCACTCACCCACTTACATACATAAATAGTCTAATGCATACACACTCTCACATGCACCGTGACATATATGCACACACATACACCCTGTGCTGGCAGCCAGTTTGAGGCCGGCGGGGTGTGTGTGCTTCCTGCTGGTGATGATGTCATCAGAAGTGAACAATGAGGGAGACCGGCGTACAAACACAGGAAGTGGTGTCCAGACCCCCGCCCTGCACATACACACACATGCACGCATGCACACACACCTCACTCCAGCCATTCAACTTTACTCCCAATCCATCAAGATTAATGTTAATATACCAAATCTCCTCTCCTCTCCTGTCCTCCGCTAATATCACTTACATAGGTTGGCCTGTATATCCACCAAAGCAGAATCTACATATTTGTCTAAAATCGTGATGGGTCATTGAGAAATGCTCTTTTTAATACTGGCACATCTCATTTTTTCTTCTCTTGTCTTTCTCTTGTTCAGTCCATCAACACAAACAAGAACTTTGCAGGATAATAAAATTCTGCTTGTAAATTTTTCTCTCCCTCTCTGTCTCCCTTTTCTCCTCAAGGCTGGTCTGGTGCCTCCCGACTGTCCCGAGCAGCTCCTCATCGCTCTGGAACCCGAAGCTGCATCCATTTACTGTCGCAAGCTCCGCCTCCACCAGGTGATTGACCTGAGCTTGCAGCCAATCACAAATGGCCTCGATCTGGAGGGGTCCCGGCCCTTTGACTCCAGCTTCAGACAAGGTAGTAAAGAGAGAGTGAGAGTGTGTGTGTGTGTGTGTGCGCGTGCGTGTGTGTGTGTACTGTTTTCTGTGGAGGTCTTCTTGTAGACTTTGTCATTAGCATGAAACCACACTGTGATGTTCCTGGAAATGTTGTTGTTAGATTTCACTTGGGGATTATGGTTTTTGCAAAGGATGGATTTTGTGTGTGTGTGTGTGTGTGTGTGTGTGTGTGTGTGTGTGTGTGTGTGTGGCCGCGTTTTCTTTCCCCAGTGACTTTGCAGTTGTGTATATGTGTCATACAGAGCAGACAGACTACTTACAAACTACTAAGTATTCTGTATCTTATATGTATTTTCTGGCAGTACAGTAATGCTTTTCACTTCACTAAAGCAAAGCCCAAGAGGTTATTTCGAGCATCCAGGGTTGAATTTCTGCACGGACAATATCAGGCAACTGGCAGTTAGAGAATAGTATGGTTAGGTTTATTTATGCAGATAAAAACAAGGAGAGAAGTTAACTATGACTCTGACAGAGCAAT
Source organism: Chaetodon trifasciatus (assembly GCA_037975065.1). Classification (NCBI taxonomy): domain Eukaryota; kingdom Metazoa; phylum Chordata; class Actinopteri; order Chaetodontiformes; family Chaetodontidae; genus Chaetodon; species Chaetodon trifasciatus. Next base: position 10,659,267 of record JBBMOE010000017.1, on the reverse strand, counting down.
TGGCTTAAAATATGTGTGTGTGAAACTAAAGACGAGCTAAAGCTACAGTTACTTCACTCAGTCCTTTAAATCCGTTCGCTTTCAGCTCTGAGTCAATTCTGGATGAACGGCACAGAGGTCTGTTCACAATTGCAAGGACAAATTTGCCGCAGCCCTAATTTGAGCCTGGCTTTTTCTTCAGGGCTTAATAGCACTTGAAGGCAGCGCAACAAGCTGTAAACACTAACATATTATCACTTTATAAAGTTGATTTGGCAAGCATGTAAGCAAACAGCTCTCCATTTACACATCCAGAAGATAAAGAGAAACATTAGTATTCATTTAAAGTTGGGTCTCTGGCCATCTAAATAATATAAGTTTAGTATTCACACAGCTGTTAGCTCTGTTTTGGTCTCCACCCTTGCAGGAAATATCTGGTGTGTATGTAGTTTGGTGCTGGAGGGAAAAATACTCCCTCAACCAGCAACTCTTTTACACTTTACATCGATATGGATCAAAAGGCTAATATGACTGTATAACTTTTGAAAATAACAGGACACAACTCTACATTAACGCTGCATTGAAAACATTTGTCTTTGCAACAGCTACAGGAAAATGCTACAAAATTACAGCAAAGGAACAAAGAGCGATTTCAGGCTGGGAAAAAGGAGCCTGATGCATAATTCAGCGAACAAACACGCCGTCCAAAATCCCCTGCACAGGCCCACTTATACATATCCAGTCAGTGACACACACACAAAGAACATTCACACACACAAAGACACACACTAAACACAGGGTATTGTAATTGGAACAAGGTGCAGCGAGACTATGATCTCACCCCCTCCTGGCCTGTCATTCTCCCTCTCCTTCACTCACATTCGTTTTTCTTTCCTTTCCCTCAGTCTCTCCAGCCTTTGCTCCCTTTCTGACTTTCTTTTGCCAGGTCGCACACTTTGCAAGGACTCTGCAGACACACACCACCAAACAAACACACACACAGTGTTTCCACACGCGCACACACTTGGCATTACGGTCATGGTTTTTACTATCTTTAGCTTTTCTTCCACCTCATTTCATCTCCAAAGATAGCACCAGGGAGCCATTAACACACACACACACACACACACACACACACAAAGACACACACATGCACACACATACATTTTGTTTCTGTTGTTTCAAATAGTGGTAAATGGTTTCCAGACTTGCGTTTCGTTCACCACCCCCACACAAAGACACAGACTCACATAAACATACTTACACATAGATGCACATACATTACCTCCTGCGGCATCCAGGGCCTTAAAACAAGACAATGCAGTCATTGTTGCTCAATTACTCCATAATCTTTCTTTCTTATCCTGCCTTAAATCTATTTTGCCCTTCTCGTATTCTAATTTGTGTGGTGTGTAGTACACATGGGGTTTTGGGCAACCTAGTAAAGTCAACTATGACCTAAATTACACAAACACTTCACTTCAGACTGTCAAACCTCTGACTTACGACACGCACGCTTTCCCATCAGGACCACAGCATCTCCACAACTCTGCCAAAGAGACAAAAAAAAACCCCATATTTTCTAACACCCTCCTTTGATCTGTTATTATGTCTCATCTTAAGCCATTATGTCTCATTTCATGGGTTCACTTGCATGGAGGAATATAAATGCGTCTGCTCGGTCAAACATGCTGTCAGGTATTTAGTATTTTTGCCAGCTGTGTTTGAGTCTGTCCTGTTTTTGTTGGCCTCCATCCACACTCTTAACCTGCCAGTCAGGCGGTTTACATGTCGCGAACAAGGATAAAATTGAAATGGGAGAGAACTCTTCGTTTCCAACAAATTGCTCCTGTCATGCCAAAACATTGTGACTGGTTTCCTTATGTTTTTCTTGTTTTACTTCTTGTTTTACTTTTGACTGCAAAACTTTATACATCTCATTGGGTAAATGTTATGACCTCATGGCTTATGAAACTTCTTTAAACCTCATTTTATGTAATATAAATTGCAAACATTCACTTTCATGGGGTTGAAAGTGAGGATGTTTATGTTTTTGATTGAACCGGTTCGCATTGAGCATTACTTGTCCGACCCTACAGTATGTTTACTGTCGTGCAAGGTGGTGAAAGATGGTGGCGACTGTTGTGGCCTACAGCTGGAGAGTCCACAAAGGTACTTGCTGAATTTTTCCATTTAGAATAGGTGGACCCAGTGCAGTACTTCAGGGGGACAACACGTCCTGCTTGTGCCCCCGGGACCCAGAAATCTTCGCAGTGCCTGGAGAACTGAAAAACATGGACATGCAATTTCACTTCAGGCTCACTTAATAGGTCAACATTTTGGAAAAAATGCTTATTCACGCATGCTTGCTTGTTAAATCTGCAATATATGTTCTGTAGCGAGGCCTATTGTACAACCCTGAGTCCAAAAGAATTGGGAAGCTGCATGAAACCTCTATGCTTCAGGCTATTCTTTATTCAGATTTCCATCAGCCTCCTCTGAGTGGTTGCTAGTCAACCTGGGGTCCATTCAAATTTCAAATGCAAGTCCCATAGTCACTCTACTTACTTTACATCAATTCCATGTGGCTCATTGGCTGCTAAATGCACCACTATGTTCACCCACCAAATCAGTAAAATTAAGGGCCAGAAAATCAAAACAATGAGCTGCACTAAAGGAAGCCAGGGAGCTGTAAAGCTGAGGAGAACAGCAGGGTCGGGTGATAATTCTCTATGGGTTTGTCACTGTGTGCGATCCCGTTTCCACAAGTAGATACGATCCAGTTTTGATATAAAAATAACGACTCTAATGCTGCTTTAAGTGGAGAGCTGGAACCAGCAGGTGATTAAGTTGATTAAGACTTACATTAAGCTTGCCTGTAGCTGCTTTAAATATACAAAACAACAATTTAAAAATGACAATTTCTGGCTTGAGTTCCTGTGTGTGCAGAACTATTGCTCAGCAAACAACATTTAATCCATCCACAAAGTACCTCTGTGCAGGTCTCCAGTAATAGTGCTGGATGCCTGTTACGTCCCTGTTTGCCAAGAAATAGTTGGCATTACAGTAAGTCGGCTAACTCAACCGTAAACCACAAACAGTCATTTTTACTTTTCGTTTTTTGTACGGCCAAACAAACAAAGTACAACATGTTAATTAGTGAGCTTTGGAGGTACTTGTAGTTGTATTTTCAAACTGAAGTAAGCCAGGCCAGCCCTGCTTCAACTCTTTATGCTAGGCTGAGCTAACTGCCTTGCAGGCTGTAGGAGCTTCATCTTCTTCTCATTACACCCTCAGAAAGACGGTGAATAAGCATATTTATCCAAATGTTGAACTTAAAAGTACAAAGTTTCTTAAGCTTAACAGCTTCTTTTCTCAGCTGACCAATCAAACTTAATGTAAAGTAAGGTATAAAATTCAGCTTGCTTCCTGTCAGACCACAGAGAGAAGGAGCCATATGTACAATCTAACATTATCTTTTGCCTCCCTGTGACTTTTTGAACTGATTTAATGATGTGTGTGTGCAGCAGAGATCACGTACAAATATCAAAGGTATAAAAGCTGAAGTGTGTCGTCTGCTTGTGTGCATTTAGCTTTGTGTGTTTGTTACAGCGAGGGAGCAGCTGAGGCGATCCAGACACAGCAGGACCTTCCTGGTGGAGAGTGGAACCGGAGAGCTGTGGTCAGAGCTGCAGACTGGTAAGACTGTGTGTGTGTGTGTGTGTGTGTGTGTGTGTGTGTGTGTGTGTGTGTGTGTGTGTGTGTGTGTTTGAGAGAGACAGACAGACCCCACATGTCGGAGATATTGATGATTTTGACTTTTGAACCCTGCAGACTGGCTATGTGAAGCAGACACACCTACTTTCTTCTTCACTGTTTTCACCTATTTCCCACAATGTCTGCACTGTTTGCAGGGCCTGTTGAAATTGTTCTGTTAGAGTTTGCTCAGGCACTAAGATTTTGAGGTTGAAAACTTAATATTTTGAGAAAAAAAAAGTCTGTTACAAGAAAGTCCTAATTTTACAAGAATGGGGTTGTTATATTACGAGAATGAGAATCAACTCTGTCACGCTCAACTACCAATTGTTCACAACCACAAATGGACAACCCACGGTGTCAAGTTTGGCCTTGGATGATTAAATCCTGCCCAGGGACAAGTCACCCAGTTCTCCGGCTCTTTTCTTTCTGTTGAGCCATGTCAACAATCTGAGGAGCCACGCGCCCCTGCTGACCCTTTCTACTCCCTTTCCTGTCCACACACAGGAAGGACCCAGCCCATGGGACACTGCCTCTGCACTGTTCAGAAACCGGAGCAGAAACCCCGCTTCATCCGCCTCCTCTTGCATTTTCTTCTCTCATCCTTCATTTTTCCTTTTGGTTCATCTCTGTGCTTTTTCTCCTCCGCTCCCACTCAAACTCGTGTTTGGGGTGTGGTCAGCGGACCTCAGGCTCTTATCGCTGAACGTATCATAAACACGCACACTCGCAGATGGAGCGCAGCAATCACAGACGCCTGCAGGTTGTTTATGTTTGACGGTCCAGTGGTTGAAGAGTTTCAGGGGAAAAACACACACACGCACACAGGAAACATGACATTTAGACATTCTGCAAACATGAAGACTCATTATCCTCCACATTTTCCTCCTACAAATTTAGCACGATCATCATGTTCTTATGGTACTGTTTGAAATATTTCCTGATTCAAGTTTTTCCAGGGCCCTGCAGCTATTAAACCTGTGTGTGTTTTTGTGTAGGTGACAGGTATATTGTTGCAGACTGTGGAGGAGGAACAGTTGACCTGACAGTCCATCAGATCGAGCAGCCACAGGGAACACTTAAAGAGCTCTACAAGGCTTCAGGTGCACATTTTCACAAACCGCTCACAAACGCAAAAATAACCAATTTTCATCCAGTTTCCAAAGCTGTGATTGTTCTTCCAGGTGGCCCGTATGGTGCCGTCGGAGTAGACCTGGCCTTCGAAGCCATGCTGTGCCAGATCTTTGGCGAGGACTTCATCCAGAGCTTCAAAGCCAAGCGGCCGGCAGCCTGGGTGGACCTTACCATCGCGTTCGAGGCGAGGAAACGGACGGCGGCGCCAGGCAGGGCCAACGCCCTCAACATCTCCCTGCCCTTCTCTTTCATCGACTACTACAAGAGACACAGGGGGCAGAGCGTGGAGGCCGCCCTGAGGAGGAGCAAGTGAGTGCGGGCCGGGAGACGTGTGTGACAGAGGGACGACGGACGAGTGCGTGAGCAGTTTGATTAAACACTGCATTGATAAGAGCGAAGATGCAAACTCTCTCCTCTGTGTGTGTGTGTGTGTGTGTGTGTGTGTGTCAGTATGAACATAGTGAAGTGGTCGTCCCAGGGGATGCTGCGGCTGACACAGGAAGCCATGAATGAGCTCTTCCAGCCCACCATCATCAATATTGTCAAACATATTGGTGAGAAATGCATAAAGACACATGTGTATTAAAGCATACACAGACAGATTCATGCATGCAGACACACACAGCAGCAGATAAAGATATTGATTAGTGCAGCTTCTCTGCTTGTGACTTTGTGTCTAGCACATTGCACATCCTATGTATTTGTGAATGGGCACTGTGAATCTAAATGGTACAAAAGGACAAAAAGTGTGCACTTTTCAACTTTGGCTCAGACCAAACAAACAAACTTTAGGCATGATGGCTTCCCTGGTATCCTTATTCGAGATGATGGTGACCTCACTGTTTATTTTTCCGGCCTCATCGAGACAGAGCGAGGGCAGAAAAATGGAGAATGCCTGTTTTAAATCATTCACATTCCAGTGGTACATTCAAAACCAGCTGACTGGTTTTGTAGCATTTAGCTTTGCTGGCCTTCAGTGGATCTGACTGAAGAAATACCAAGTGCAGCTGCTACATCTCCTCCAGAGCCTTCTTCTTCTTCTTTAACCACATATTTTCCTCCCTAACTTCCCACATGAGCAAGGTTCTTTCTCGCTTTTTCTCCGCTGACAGAGGAGCTGATGGCAAAGCCAGAGGTGTGCGGTGTGCGCTTCCTTTTCCTGGTTGGCGGCTTCGCAGAGTCGCCCATGCTGCAGAAAGCTGTCCAAAGAGCGCTGGGGCGGACTTGTCGCATCATCATCCCCCATGATGTGGGACTGACCATCCTGAAGGGTGCCGTGCTCTTCGGGCTGGATCCCACTGTGGTGAGTGCGCAGGACTTCCTGTTTGTCCTGGTGTCGCTCTTTGACACGCGTTCTAACCGCCTGCCTCTCACAGGTCAGAGTGCGTCGATGCCCCCTGACCTACGGCGTGGGCGTCTTGAACCGGTTTGTGGAGGGACGCCACCCTCGCGACAAACTCCTCATCAAGGAAGGCCGTGAGTGGTGCACCGACATCCTCGACCGCTTCGTCTCTGTCGACCAGTCGGTGGCTCTGGGCGAGGTCGTGAGACGGAGCTACACACCTGCTCGCCTGGGCCAGCGGAAAATCATCATCAACATCTACTGCAGCGTGACAGATGATGTCACATACATCTCCGACCCTGGAGTCAGGAAGTGCGGGACGATAACTTTAGACCTACCAGAACCGCTGCCGCTACCAGGAGCAGTGGGAGGAGCGGGAGGAGGAGGAGGCCCAGAAAGGAGAGAGATCAGAGCGACCATGCAGTTTGGAGACACGGAGATCAAAGTCACAGCCGTTGACGTCATGTCTAACCGCTCCGTCCGGGCTTCCATTGACTTCCTGTCTAATTGAGGAGGAGCAGGAAGTGGAGACGAGGATTGGAAAACAGAAATGACTGATTGTAGCGATGATAATTTTAGAAAAAGCGGTACTTTGGGAGCGGGCGACATTTTCTTGGAAAGAACAGGAACTCACCCTGTAATTCAGACATTTAAGCTTTAAATGAAGTCCTTTGAGAAGGAAACAGATGAGGAGAGGAACGTTTTCTCCAGCCGTCACAAGTTCACAAATCTCCTCAGCTGAGAGCTAGAGTGACGTCTCTGTACAGAAAACATGATTGTCTGCTTTTTGGCTGCAGGGGAGAATTCATCACGTCACACCACATGTTTCTGTCAGAGGGACACTTGTTTGAACTCATATGAACTTGTATGAAATCTAACGCAAGCTGGTGGCTGAGTAACGTCCCTGCTGCAACAAACAAATACCTTCTAATAATTTTAGCTGTCTGAGGAACATTTTATTTCGTTCGCTATTGTCTCTACATAATTCATTATACTACCTAGAGTGAAACTCTTAATTGCTTTATAAAGTGTTGCCTTTTTGCTCATATATTTAGAGAATTATCTCACAGGTTCTGGTCTGATACCTCATTTAAACCCTCTTTTACTGTCCATATATGAGATCTTGATACAACCGCTTGGACTGCAGCTGTGTGTCTCTGATGTGACTGTGATGGTGCCTGACCTAGTGGTGAAAAGACAGAACTGCAAGCTGAAAGCTCTCAGCATTGATCAAAACACACTATAAAGGACTGAGGCATTACTGGTGTCACGTTATGGTGTCTTGTTAATGTTGTGTATGCTGTAAAAAACTGTATTCATGTTTATGTTGATAAAGTAGCAAAAGGATTAAGATTGATGTCTTCAACATGTCGACCCAGCCTCATTTCTTTTGAACTGAGCAGGTTGCACAGTGGTATACTATAACAAAGCATCATCCATGGCCGTACATTTCCCATTAAAAACTCACTTTTCCAGCAACACCATGCTTTACTTTTCCTATCTCAGTATGATAGACATCTTTAATGCAGCACACCACATCAGGAAGCAATCTACCTCCACCTCTGACCAGATGTTTAAAATAACATGAACAGACATCAGTATGATTTCAGCTGTGAATTTATTGATAAGAATGGTCCAATAAATAGTTTTACACAGCGTAACCAGTGAATGGTTCAGAACTGCTCAACATCCAATCAGTGCTTTGCTTTCCGTGTTAAACATCCAGTTACGTAACACAAAACCAGGTTACAGATTATGGAACAACTTGAGGTCGAAGAGGGAGAGCCGACTTGGAGGGGACGGAGTGTTTGCTTCAAAATCAAGAGGGATTTTCTTTCATTCTGCTCGTATTTCTCAGAAAAATGGCCACACGTGGAAAGATGCAGTGCTTCAAACGTTTAACAGAAGTCAAAGCTTCAGTAAGAAAAAACAACAGGTGACAAAGAAAACACACTACATGTCAGCCATCTTTAACAAAGTCTAAAAAATCTCTCTAAGTTTCCAGATGAACTCCTCCTTCCCCTCCTTCGCATTTGCTTCACTACATCTGCCATTAGCAATGTGTCTGTGAGTGATTACAACACCTCATTTTATCTAGAATTCAAATCCAAAAGCAGGTCAAATATGCTGAGCTGCATTTAACACAACCCTCGTCTGAAAAGGAGCACCCCCTCGCCTCACTTGACTTTTGTTTGAAGACAAAAAAAACAAGAGAACTCCAAGGCGCTCACTTTTAAAAGGTCGAACGTGACCTGCCAAAGGATTCTCACTGTTTGAAACAAAGAGTGCCTTTGAGTTTTCTTGTAATCTTTGTCTGCTTCTGTTCAAATGTGACCCGGCTGGTACTGAACTCTCGATCGGTGCATTTGGATTTTAATGCCAGTTTAAAATGGGGTTTTGTTCTTGCTTCCTCTTAGTGAGCATGGGGTCTCCCGCGGCCTCTGCCCCTGCCAGCGCCACCTGGAGGTCCATCCATAGAGCTGCGTGGGTTCTTGATCGTCTCATCGACTGACAGGATGAGGCAGGCTGCCTCTGACGCCGCCGTTAGAGCATTGATCCGCACGATGGATGGCTCCCAGACGCAGGCCGCGAAGTTGTCTGCGATGTCCTCGTTGTTGATGTCCACACCGTACCACATACCACCCTGCAGCAGGAGGACAGATGAATCAAAGTCAGACAGAGCTGCCTTCATGTCCTGTTCCAGTGTTGCGTGTGATTACGTGAGATGTGTGTTTCATTTCTTACCTGTGCGTGTTTGGCGCGCAGCTTGTTCAGGATGTTGGTGGCGTCGAAGCCGGCGTTGTCACACAGCTGTCTGGGGATGATCTCCAGGGCCTTGGCATATGCTCCGATCAGCAGCTGCTGTTTTCCAGGAATGGTCCTCGAGTAATCCCGCAGGTACTTTGACAGCTCCATTTCTATGGCTCCTCCACCAGCTACAACGGAGTCATTCTGGAAATGGGTGAAGTACAGTCAGCTTATTCACAAACAAAAACTAAGTGACTTTTCAGACTCTTAAATATTTCTAAACAACACAGCAAGTCATACTAATGGAATGAACAGGAGCACAGCGCTGTTAACAAACATATAACACCATGTATCCTAATAGCTGCATGTAATGAGCCTCGCTGCACTCCATGTGTCAACCGACCTTGATGGCTCTGCGTACGATCATGATGGCGTCATGCAGCGATCGCTCCGTCTCCTCTGTGAACTGTTCTGCTCCACCCCTCAGGATGATGGTGCACGTCTTGGCCTTCGGACAGCCCTTGAAGAAGTTGTACCTGCAGACACAAAGGGCGCAAGTGGTCATACAGAGTCATGGTTATTCTCTGAAAAGGGTCAACAAAAGATATGAACCTGTCCGTCTTACCTCTCTCCTCCGACCTGGACCTCTTCGAAGAGTTCACACTCTCCCAGGATATCGTCTGTCATGGCACCTACTGAAGTCTGGATGGAGCCGCCACAGGCCTGGGGATGACAATATACACGATCAGTCCTGCTCATTTTAATGAGGAAATATGGGTTTGTAACATACATGTCAACTCATTCCTTCAGAAAACTAAATATATTGGCTATTTTCAGTCAGTCTGGTAATAACAGATAAACAGCTGAGAGTCATAACTGTGATGCTGACATTTACTGTCAGTCTGGCTGTTCTACTTGTCCAACTTCATCCTTCAAATGCAAATGTGAGGTACTCAGTGCCAGTCTTTGTATGCGTCCCTACCATCATGGTCCTCCTCAGATCCTCCTCCTGCACCCTGCCAGCACAGAACAGGTCTCTGTCAGCGAAGTACTGGGTGGCCACATCACCAATGGGTAACTTGGACAAAACCACCTTGGCTCCTGACTGGTAGATCTTCTCCAATTTGTCGTACAGGATGTTCCATTCTGCATCCACAATGGCCTGATAGTCCTGTAGAAAGGGAAAAAATGGTTAAAAAAAATTTACATCAAGCAAGAAGACTAATTCCAGAACGACTTTGGCACTTAATTCATGACCTAATGCTGTGCTGTGGTCTTCATACCTCCACAGATTTCACACGGACTTCAGCGTTATCCTTCTCAGCCTTCAGCTCCAGTTCCACATTGAGCAAAGCAATTTTTGGGTTCTCATAGCGTTTAGGCTGCATCTCAAACCCGGCGTAGGAGAAGGTCTTCTTGAATGCAACCCCAGAGACCAACTGGGAATCCTGTGAAATTCGAATATAGAAAGTATGACATAGGTGGCTTCCATGACCAACTCATGAATTTATTTGTCCAACTGCTGCCACTGTGTCTCATACTAAGCATTTTCAGAGGCGAGTCTTGTGTACATGCAAGTAAAAGCTACGAGATACAAACCTCGAGGGCTCCTCCTTGGACCTTCTTGATGCCAATCATCTTCAGAGACAGCAGCTCGTCCAGAGACATGACAGCATCCACCACCATTTTGGAGAAGAACTCCTTCTGACCGGCAATTAGTTTGGAGTTCAGGGCTGTGGCTGCACATTTCTCCAACAGCTGCCTCTGCTCTCTGAGAGGACAGAGAGGGGGACATTTGACATTTGACAATGTATGACTAGACCGGTTTACTCATAGGATAGATCAATCCATAAATGTTAAATAGCTTCCATGTAAATAAGCTGTTGCACTGAAACTTACTGCTTGTCGTCTTTTTTCACTGAGACGGCGATCTCCTTGATCTTGTTCACAGCGAGGTTGGTGGCGGTGCGGAACGCTCTGATGATGGTCTGCGGGTGGAGACCCTCCTCCACATATGACTTCAGCTGCTTCAGGAACTCTGCAGCCAGGAGAGTGACAGAGGTGGTGCCGTCCCCAACCTGAGGATGGTGGGAAGGAAAGAAGAAGATTACAAAAACCTATTATGATGTTCTGACAACAGAGATTCTCCCTTAATTGAAGCCGAAATGGCTGCAAACCTGAACACACACCTTGAAACACCCACTCATTTCTCACCTCAGCATCCTGGGAGCGAGCGATGTCCACCAGAGTCTTGGCAGCAGGGTGAACCACATCCAGCAGTTTCAGGATGGTGGCGCCATCATTGGAGATTGTGGCCTTACCTGGAAAACAGAATTTCAACTCTTTAGTCAGGATGAACTCATCCAGTAATGCATTATTTCATGAGTCAATCAAATCAATCCTTGTCTAAAAGTCTCTCCTAACCTCTGCTATCCACCATCAGCTTGTCCATCCCCCTGGGCCCCAGGGTGGTCCTGACAGCCTCAGAGATCACCTGGAAAAGCAAACCAAACACCTTAGACAGATTTAAAGCACATTTAGTTGCCACACACACAGACACAAAAAAAACCCACACACAACCAAGGAGAGAAAGGCTGTTTTTCTGACCTGGCAGGCATTGATGTTACTGATGAGCTGGGGAATGCCCTGAGACGTGTCTGTCCCCTCCTTCAGCAGGATAACTGGTGTGGGCTGGAGAGACAGAAAGGGATGAAGAACGAGAGAGAAAGGGGTGGTTGACAGAGTAAAGGAAAGTAAGGAAATCAGGCAAGCTGAACCGAAACCAGTAATTTAAAACAAGTCAGGTATACTCAGGTATCGTGTCCTGGTTATGTAAAACATGCTACTGTGTGAATAGTAGATGCGGTTTGCATTCACAAAACTACAGCTACAGTAGCTAAAGCTACAGCTCATAGCCACTTTTATTATGATTCTGTTAAATCATGTTATGATATCATATGTATGACTTGGCATATTTCAACAGCTCATTATCTGAGTAATCTTATAATATTGTATTGTTTTCAGCCATATCCCTCAAGCATTAGGTTGAGATTACAATTAAGGTCAAACATTCAGGCAGTTTCTGGTACTGTGGCTGTGAGATGTGATGCTTTTGTTCCCCATCAGACCTGCAGCTGTGTGACACTGTCAAACTGACACTGTCTGTTTACAGTCCGCTAATAGTACTGCTCCGTGTAGCAGACTACATGCCATAACACCACATCGTAGCATAAAAACACGCATTACCGTTTTTCTGAAAATGACCGAACAGACTTTGGTACATGACGGAAAGTTCGTTTGGTCTTTGTTACTCTGCATCAACCCACTTCACTCAGGCACGGGGCTACTATATCTCTGGACGAACAGAAAACCTGATGATAAATTATCTGAGCACTACATTTAAATTAATCTGTGTCCGGCTAGCTCTGACAGTACATGGTCAAGTTTGGTAATGTCTCCTTTGCCGGCACTCATACAAAGAGGCTGAACACACGGCAGTTAATTTGATAATAACCTGCCTGCCAAAGCTGCATTGATATACGCTAAAAAAAAAAATAAATAAATAGCGGGGGACAAATAAAACCCTAAACTGCAAGTTCACATGGTAACCAGTTCACCGTAGTTTATCTTTTGTCACTAACATCTTACCCTAAAACGTTAGCTAGCATCACCGTATACGCCCATTGATGCTGGGCAATCCTACGAGGCTAGCACGGTCTGGCTAACAATAAAAGCATTTTAAAGTCATTTTCACAAAATAATTGCTTCTAAATGCCGCCAAAAGGGAGACATCTAAACGGAGTGTCGTCCGGATGCAAAAACTGGCTGACAAACTTAAGGATGGATATGGATTATGTATTTGAGTTTGGGGCATGAATGCTAATTCGCTTACCATCATCTTTGCAGTTCCTTCGAGAAGCTTTCCACCGGCATCCAATCCCACAATGCAGTTCTTGTTCTTCTTTGGTTAACTTGCGGACTACAGATCAACGTGCATGCCGCCACCTACTGTACTGGAGTGTGTAACACCATAACTTAATAAATACGTTACATCCTGGATATTTAACATGTGCCTTTTAAGTAATTAAATAAAGCCATTTAAGCCTGTAATTGTTTGTCCCCTTTCACTCTGAAATGGCAACAGTATTTTTATAATCTGTATACAATGTACATATATATAGTTGATTTTTTAAATTTTTTTATCCTGTCTAAATGAAATAAAGATTAAATCACTCCATCTGCCCCGTCATCATCACCATTTTAGCCACTGTTTCTCCAGCTTTTACTGTTTCTATATATTTTTCGAAAGTTCCTGCAAGTGTCCCAAAGTGTTGTCACAAGAATAATGTGATGTATTTGATTACTTTTGTTAAACAAATTCATGGTAGGTTATTATCTTAGGAAAACTTTCTGAAAGACACCTGTTGTCTCACTGAGGGAAGCACTGCTGTGTGGAAAGTTGTCATTAACACACAGTCATCCTCAGACATGCATGACATGACATGTGTGACATACAGTAATTTTCCCGTCACAGACCATTAACATGTCATGCCAACAGGCAGTGTGACTTTGCGTACTGGAAACTAAACAGAATACACAGCTCAGAAAATTTGCATTTTCACAAGTACAATAGTCCAGCTGTGTTGTGTATTTGTAGAGGATGAAATGGAAAGTTTCACTCAACCATATATTTGTTTTGATTTGGTCTGTTTACCTCCAAATGGTGTTATAGTGTATTAATGTCCATGCGACAAGAGCAGAAGAAAGGGTTCAGATATGTTTTGCCTCCTCAGTACTGTTACTGTTACAAACCCTATGAAGTACACTGCATCCAAGGCAAGTTGAGTTTAAAAAAAGTTACCAAACAAGTATGAAACCTAAATCACAAGCTTTTATTTATTTATTTATTTGTTTGTTTTTTTTTATCTTACTCCACAATAAAAACATATAATCTTTAAACCCCTATTCTTTTTTAGGTATTGCACCTTTATAAAATAGGGATTGTAATGTGTAAGCACACTATGTGAGCCTGTAATGAACAAGTTTCCAACATATCCACTGTATATTCCATGTACTAAAAAAAAAATATATACTGTATATAGTATACTAGATATTTTCATGCACACCTTTAATAAAAGCAATTCACGTCATTTATCATTATCTCAACGTAGTTATTAATACACAGCAAAATGTGTCAGAAGTTGGGCGAGCTTCCAGCCTTAAATGTACATGTACAAAGAACAAAACATTTGGAAGAAAGCAGACTTTGCCCATAGTCATTATGCTGCAGCCTGTTAATGAGTGTGGTAATATCACACTCTAAAGACGCAGGGCGCAGCAGCTTTGGGACGTCATGCATGGCAGCCTGCCCAGCCTGTGCAGGTAGAGCAGAGGCTGCAGGTAGCTGCAGCTGGCTGCAGCCTCGACAGCCATGGTCACGTACTGACATTTCAGTGTTTGATGTGGAACTAGTCCATCCATGGGCATGGTGATAATGAAGGGCAGGTAGTTGAGTGTGAGGACAGCCTGGATAGCAGCAATGGTGATGAAGGCTTTCCTCTTCATGGAATTCATCTCTCCTTTCCCCCCCAGCTTGCCTCTCTCCACTGTCTTCGCCTTTTCCTCCTTTCCTCCTTCCTTCCCTCTGCTCTGTTGTTTTCCCTCCTCCATCCTCACTACTTGACTCCTGTTTTGGTGAGTCTCTCTTTTCTCCTCCCCTTTCCTCCACTTCTCCATCATCACTCTGTCTCCCGGTGGAGGCTTTTTTAGTGCTTTGAGAACAGACAGGCAGCAGAAGGTGTCTATGACCAAAACAGGGAGGAACAAACTACACAAAAGGATGGAGGAGCGCTTTGGAGTCAAAGATATGAGGGTGTAAATGCACAACGAGACACCCAGACATCCCCACCTGTACTTCTGCGTCTTGAACCTAAAAGGAAGGGAAGGAATGGGGAACAGAGAGGGGGGAGTTGCACATTAAGTACCACATCTTTTCCACACAGCCACTTCAAATGTCTAATCAAGACACAAGTAGAAAGTACCGTAAAGGTGAATGACTGTAAAAGGTGTACTGCAGCAGTTTATTGTTGCACTTCCATAAAGTAAACCTCCACAGTTTCAGTGTCACTGAAGCTGCATTAATGGTTACCGGGAGCAGTTAGTGTCTGTCATGCTGATCAAAGTCAAGCAAGTATACCTCCGTCAACAGTGGTGGAATGGAACAAAGCACACTTACTCAAGTAGTGCGCCGAAGTACAAATTTGAGGGACTTTTTTTAGGCTACAAATAGATCTTATGTTCTACATGTCTGCCGTGTTTGTGATTTTACCGTGGGTAGTCGAGGGGTCGGACCACAGCTATGTACCTCTCCACACACACCAGACAGAGGAGCAGCGGCTTCATAACCAGCACTATGGCGGTCAGGAATATCATCACTTGCCACACGTATGCATTCTGCCACAGAAAGTGATTGGCAAAGAGTAGTGGTAAGATCAGGTAGAAGAAGAGCTGGGCGATCGCCAGGTGGAGGGGAAAGAAGTCTGCAGGACGGACACTGGCAACCTTTGACCTTTACATTTGAAATAACAGATGGAGACAAAGAAAAAGAAAAAGAGATTTTTGCATGAACTACTAACAAGGAAAGTAAGGATGAACATTAAAAAACACTTTTTTAGTCTATAATTAGCTCATTTAATGAAGGAAGCATTACGGGACGTGTTTTCTGGGCTATATTACTACATTAGACCAAAATGTCAGAAAATATTCACCTTTTCCTGAAGATGTGACACTCGAGCCAGAGATTTGATGGGGTGCCGACGAGGACTTCAAAGCAGTAGGCGCTGAAGAGGATGCAGAGGCCTGCTGAAGGCCACTTTGCCAGCACTGCCATCATCATCATAAGTGTTACAATCTGCCCAGTAATATCCTGAAGCTGAGGAAGAAGAGTTCACAGAAAATCCAGTCATACTGCGGGAGAAGACAGAAAAATGTTAATTATTTTGCTGTTTATTTCCTCTTTTAGTTAAAGTATAATGGCAAAACTACAGGTAGATTATTTGTGAATGACAGTGACAATTTCTCTATAAATTATGAATATACAGTAAAGTAGCTCTAACAAACCTTTCGGTGTGAGATGGTCTGAAGGCAGCGGAGTTTGTTCCAGCCGTTTTGTTCAGTGCTGGGGGTTCATTGGAAAAAGCTGCTGTCTGCAGAAACACGGATGTCACCTAGATTTGCATGAAAATGACATGAACCCGATGCTGTGAGTTTACACTTCTGCTATAACTCCTTTTTTTTGTCATATACTGTGGAAGAACATACTGAGCTGTCATTTAGAATGCAGCGATCCAAAACAAGATGTTGTGTGCTATTACACCAAACATAAGGAAGAGTATTGACATTTTTAGATTGGAAACCCTGTCTTGATTCTGCATGAACTGTGAACAAATCATTGATAGTGCTGTTTGATGATGTGATGCATTGCCTTTTGTTTTTACTCAGTGTAAAAATACAAGTGTGATAAATTTCTTTTTATAGCATCCGTCAACAACAAGGCAAAGTGTTTTACTTTAAGAGGCATTAGAATTTATAAAAGAAATATGAAGAGACATAGTAATAGATTATATTGATTAAATACATTTAAGATAAGCAAAAGTGAAAAACATATAAGAAAAACAAAAAAACAGCAGTGTAGTTTCAGTACAGTACAAGATATTAATACGTAAACACAAATTTAAACGGTGACTAGTGTTTTTGAACGCAGCTTCTGTTACGTCTCGCAACAATACTGAATGCAGACCTCTGATTGGCTTGTGGCTTGTGATTCGCAGCCTGCAGTGTGCTCGATATTGTATCAGCGTGCACTGGATGGGCGGAAGTCTGGTTGCGTTGTATACTCAGTGGTGCAGACTCCACCCACACAGATACCCTTCACAACTAAACACGCGCTCACAATCTTTTACCAAGAACTCGCGCGGAGTTTGGATATTGTACACATATCTGTGGCGGGAGATGTCCAACAGAGTAGGGTAGACACGATATCGTTGTTTTGATATTCAAATAGTGTCAAAATAAAGTAGGATAACAAGAAGATTTACGACAATAGACGCCTTTGCTGGAGGAAAACACCAAAATGGATGATTTCGGAATTTATGCGGCTTTCGGAGTAAATAGTCCGCCTCAAAGGCTGCTGAGGTAACAATGGATGTTTTTAACAATAACGTCAATGTTAGCTACCTTTTTTCGTTTAAACATTATGTATGTGAGCCTTATTGTATCTGAACCACAGCTCACGCGTTTTTAAATACTGATTTTTGTAAGCAGTGGTCACCAGCTCATGTCATAAACCTTCATCTGTTGCTGTAATGGCGCCTCTTTACATTCGCCCTGTTTATAGGATGCGTCGGTCAGCTTCTTTGTTATTGTGAATTACATACCAGCACACAGTTTCCCACCTCGAGGCTAGCTTTTCTGGATGGTAGCAGAGACGAATATTGACTTAATTCTTTATTTATTTAATTTCCTCCTTTCCGTGTCAGCGTTGAAGGTTCGTGCAGGGCGAGTGTTGCAGTTCCTCCAAGTGTCCGACAGGTGGTGTTGTTCAGCAGCGGGCCGTGGGGGGAGAGGATCTGCGTCAACGCGGAGCTCAACGATGCTGACCGGATGCCCATCACTATCGGAAAACTGACTCCATACAACAAGTAGGTTGACTCTCAAGATTTTGTTTGATGTTATTTTCACTGCTTATTCATGAAGTAAAAGGTGACTGTGTTGTCATATTTCTGTGTCCCATTCACCTGCTGTCTCCCACAGTCATTAAATCTGAATCAGTAATGAGGTTTAAAGAGAAACCTTTCACAGAGTATGACATCTTGTGTCCTCCAGGTGCCTGTCATGGGAGCAGTGGGAAGAGGAAACATGGACGGACAGCGTCACATTGAATGTCACACTGGAAGGAGGAAACCTGGTGAGTTTCAAGAAATTCTATAAGATTCAGGACTGACAACAGCCAAACAATCTGTCGGACCATCAGAATGGAAATATAACATAGCCTGCCTTAGAGAGTAAAGTCAGCATGTCCTTCATGATCTTTTAAAGCAGCTTTAGCAGGAAATTACAATATTTATTCATCATGGTAGACAAATTTGTTGTCTTCATTCTTAATTAAAAAAAAAAAACGTGGACCCAGGTTCAAATCTATTAATCTCTTCCCACACAAGATGTCATGAATCTTATGTACATTTTTTCCCCTCAGGTAAAAGCAGACTGGTCAGAACCAGAGCTCATCCTGGCTGCGAAGGAATACACACCAAAGGTAATCTGTACAAATAATATACTAGTACTAATACTAGTGAGCCATGTAGACAGTAAAATCCCACATCAGCAGCCGTGTGTAACAGTCGTATTTTTAATATATTTGTCAGTGGAACTTAAGTTCTTGTTTATTTACTTTTGTGGTACTGCAATAGGGAGTCTCAAATCCCCCTCAACACCCAACATGTCTGTATTGCAGCATTGCATTCTGGTCTGTTGAGGCTGATGTGAGAAATGGGTTCATCCTGTTTTTTTTTCTGACCTCCTCAGGACACCGTGGCTCCCCTTGCAGCCCGGGAGCTCAACGGCAAGAGGAAGAGAGGGCAACAGTCAGAGGAAGACGGTGATGAGAGTAAGATGGCGAAGAGAGGGGAAGAGGAGAATGTGTGTCCAAACGGCGGTGTGGAGAAGACCACGCCTGTACGGAAGGCCAGAGGTCAAACGAAGGGGGGGCAGAAGCTGTTCAGTAGTGGAGGAGATGCGACAAAGATGAAGGGAACAGGTGAGGGAGACGCCATGTTATTTCTGCCCGCGTGTAAGCCAGAGTGGCATTGCTGACGATAATTGGTGCTAAAGACGATCCCATGGCTCGGTGTGGAGGAGTGAAGCAATTCTTCCATTGCATCTCCTTCCCTTTCTCTTTTCTACAGCTAATGGAGCAGGAGAGGCGCAGGGGATTGTGGGAAGAACGCCTCCTCAGAGCGCAGCCAGGACGAAGAGTAGGCAGGCCAAGACTCCCACACAGACTGGTGAGTTTCTGCATACCATTTTAGTTTTTTTCCCCTTTACCTTTTGTCATGTTTATTTGCTTTTCAGTGCCATAGCGGGTACGTGGATGCTCATCGCCCACCTGAGGTCACACGATGATGTTTTCTGTTTGTGTTTCTCAAGAAGCATTCAGTGAGGAATGCAGCATAAACTTGGACAGGCCGCGGCACATAAAATCAGCACTGTGCCTCGCAGCTGGTGCAGACTTGGAGTTGGCTGTCTCTGGAATGTTTACGCTTGATCTGACGTTTGTGAGACATTAACTCTTGAAATAACATGTCTCTGGTTTTCCCGCAGCCCCGTTGGTCAGCCCGTCAGGTCGCTGGGGTCAGACTCTGTGTCCGATCGATGCTCAGACAGCTATTCTGATTGGAGGGCAGGGAGCCAGGATGCAGTTCTGTAAAGATCCCATGTGGAAGCTCTGCACCGGTCAGTCAGTCATGCACAACATTTTGGGATCTGTTTCACATTAGGCTCCAGTGAGAGTTTGAGTGTTTGAGGGGATTTTTAGTTTTCCAGTGGATCCATGTCAGACTGAGTGTTTTTGTCTCTATCCAACAGAGGACATGTCCTGGGTTGCAGCAGAGACTCTGGCAGAGGGTCCAACACCAGAGGCCAGGATCGGCCACACAGCCATCTACGACCCCGAGTCCAGGCGGATCTTTGTGTTTGGAGGCTCTAAGAACAAGAAGTGGTTCAACGACGTTCACATTCTGGACACGCAGAGCTGGAAGTGGACTATGGTGGAGGTGTGTGTGTTTGTCTGTGTTTTGCTTGTTTTAAGTCCTTTTTTGCAGCTCATCCACGTTCTTCACGTCCTCCTCCCCTCTCTTGTCTCCTGCAGGCTCAAGGTAAGGTTCCTCCTCTCGCCTATCACAGCTGCAGCATGTTTCGGGGCGAACTGTTTGTGCTGGGAGGCGTGTTCCCTCGCCCCAACCCAGAGCCCGACGGCTGCAGCGACTCACTGTATATCTTCGATCCCCACCTCTCCATCTGGTACCAGCCTATTGTGACTGGCAACACGCCGTCCCCCCGCTCAGGGTAAGATGGTTCAATCCAAGTGTCAGGACCCTTCTCACACGCATTCAATGTCTGCGTTTTCCCCTGGTCTCATCTGTGCTCTTTGTTTTCTGTCAGTCACTCTGCATGTGTGATGCAGGAGAGGAAGATCTATGTATTTGGTGGATGGGACACTCCTGTCTGCTATAATGACATGTACATGTTGGACCTTGGTAAGCCACACACCAACTAGGTCTTATAGGTTTCATGCACACATGTATCTAACTACACACCTAATATCTGAATAGAGGTGTGAATGTAGCACTGAATGCACAATTGCTATTAAAATGTTTTTGTGTTTCTTAGGTCTGATGGAGTTTTCTGCTGTGAAAACAACTGGCAAAGCCCCCTCCCCTCGAAGGTACACAACTGAACACGCACATCGAGTTGCACCATCAAGAAATTGGCAACAATATTAGGCCTCGTTTGCAGGACGTTTTTGTGTTATTTAAATAGTGTGTGTGTGTGTGTGTGTGTGTGTGTGTGTGTGTGTGTGTGTGTGTGTGTGTGTGTGTGTGTGTGTGTGTGTTCCAGCTGGCACGGCAGCGCTGTGCTCTCTGACACAAAGTTCCTGATCCACGGAGGTTACAATGGAAACAACGCTCTCAGTGACACCTTCATCTTTGACATCGGTGAGAAGCAGCTCACACTTACACACAAATACACACTTATATACGGTGAATCCTTGTTGTCTGGTTGTCGACATTAATAGATCAAAGTACATCCAGGCAGTTGTCCCGCTTTTTAAGCAAAATGATGTCAGTTTGATGTGAAAAACAGCTTGTTTAACGTGAGCTCTATACACACTAGTTTCTGGGAGTCTAAGCTGACATCTTTAGGTTGCTTGTTTTGTTTTACAGTTTTACAGTAAAACATAGTAACAAGTCAGTCATACATAAATGAAACAAGTGCACATAAATGTAAATCACATAAATTGAATATTTTTGCCTGGCAGCCCCCCCTGCTGTCCTGCATTTATGTGAGTGTGTTTGGCACAGGCTCTGGTGTATTGACACTAATTGGCTGGTCACCGGTCATGTCCGATCGTGCTGAAAATCCACCTGTTCTGCTCAGTGACTGATCGATCAGTGCGTCTATAATTAACAGAAAACTAAGAAAAACTGAAAATATTCATATTTTAGATGCTGGAACCAGGGAACGTTGCCTTTGTTATGATACAACATTATTATACTGATCACTTTTGTCTTTGTTTCACGGGTTCAGACAGCAACAGCTGGACAGAGGTGACACTCCCCCAGCTCTCCGTCCCCAGGGCAGGACACTCCATCATCACCATGGAAACAGCCGGTCTGAGCCGTTTCTCAGAGGAGGATGAAGATGCGACCGCAGACTCCGTCAGCAGAACTCTGCTGGTTTTCGGAGGCGGAGACAACGAGGGCAACTTCTACTCCGACCTGACGACTGTCGCTGTGGAGGAACTGCTCGCTGCTATTTAAAGAGAGTGCGTCAGAGGTGAATCCTCACTGCGTGACTGGACGTGAAGCTGTTCTAACACCCCCACAGACTCTTCATTATTTATATTCCTATAGTTTGTCTGTGTTTTCTTTCTTCTTTCCATTATGTTTTTTTTTATTTTTAAGGGTTTAAAGATGTTACTTTTGGAAAATGTCTGTAAGATTTACAGTTTGAGCATTTCTTAAACACAGATCTCACTGTAAAGACTCAAGGAAATTACATTTTTATGTACATAGTTGAAGTTCTTTGTGAGCTAAAATCTATATTTTTATTTTGGGATTCATTTAAGTGTCTTTTTCTTTTACTATTGACTAATTGAGGCTTTCAGTGGCCTTTGTAGTGCATTAACTGTATTTCATAATGCTCAAAATCTTAACATATTTTGTTTTTGCCACCAAAACATTTGTGTGTGCTTTTCATGAAACAAACCTCACTTCTTGTTCCTGTGTTGTTGTGATCTGCACTTGGCTTCTGTCTTTTCTTAATAAACATTGGATTTTCTGCACTTTAAGCGTACCCGTCCTTTAAGTCGACAAAGTAAGCCCCATGTGCTGACATGCAGAGACAGTTAAACCCACTTAGACTCAACTTTGACAACTTTTTCCTTTTGACAGAGTAATTAACACCTTTTTAGTCTGACATAAAACCCTGAGGTACACTTTAAACCAAGTAATCAAACCGAAGTAAGTTAAATGAGGTTTGACAATTTAAACGGAAAGGCTCGTCCCAGTAACTCGGGAACACGATCATGAGCTAATGTCAGACTAGCAGAGTAGCACTGATGTCATCTTCAAAGAGCTAAACGGAGACATTTTAATAAAAGATTAGCGGAGCTGGAGAGGGATTATCTTCATTTCTGCTGAATCGCTGATAACGGCGCCATGAATGGGACTGTTTTTTGGCCTTAATATTTTCTTTGGGTTATGCAGCCGACCTGTTTGCTAACAAGAGTTTCATACAGTTACTGTCCTCTTATTTAATGTACAAATGAGCAGCACATTCAGTGTTTCCATGTCAATCCCTCAGAGCAGAAAGATGAGGGGTAGATCATAGACACTTTATTGATCCCACTGAAGTGTCACAGCAGTAAAAGTACAAGAGCAGATACATATAATATTAGAAACAGAAAAAGTAGAATACACTAATAGTGTCTACTGTACACAAAGTAAAGGCGCTACTTATTACATAAACACTAACTACAGACTGTATTGACACATTAATTGTCAAATATATTGATGTAATATGCACTTTAACAAAAGCTGTACTTGAGAGCACCCTCTCTTTGCGTCTTTGCCTACAGATGTTCTTACATACAGTGGGTTTCTTTTTAAGCTGATTGCAGCGTTCTTACACTCAATATGATTGTATCTGACCACCAGAATTGGACAATGCGTGATGGGTGTTTAAACAGAAGGTTTGAGCAGCACGGATGTGGAGGGAGTCCATGCACTGACTGCCGCCTCTCTATCGTCAGAGCAGAGGCAGAGGAACCCAAATGAAGATGGAACAGTGCTGGAAAATATATTCAAAAGATGACACAAGGACTTTTGTGCTTTTTTTAGTCGCTTACTCGAAAACAGCATGGAACTGGTTTCACCTAGTCTGTGGCATTTCCTCTGGTGATGCAAAGGAAAGCCTGGCTTCCTCAAACTTTTCAATCGAGAACAGATCAGTTTCCTCATTTCCCTCCAAGACTTGCAGACACATCTCACTTTCACTGCAAACTATAAACAAAACTCTTAATGGGCTGCAAAAAAAGTCTCAATTACTTCGGCTTTAATTAAAGGTGATGTGGTGGAATTCATTTATTTCCAATATATTACAGTTAAGTACATCATGTTGCACTTACTGTAATTGTAGCAGAGTCTGTACACACTCAGCCTATTTCTGGCCTTGTTTCTTACTTCTTCACTAATTCTGCCCACGCTGTGAGTCAGCAACTACTAAATTGCCAGGTTAAGGACGGATTGTCCCCCTTTCAGTCTGTTAGGCCATAAATTAGGCAAAAGAGAGATGATCCTTATACTTTTCACACTCCCTAATTTTCTGTTCGTATGTGTACTCTGCTCTCCTCTGCTTCTCTTGCTGGTCTCTTCTTCTATAATCATGTTCGGTACATCTTGTCTCATTCGGTTACAGCACAAATATATATCAGAATCTACTGTAATTATTATTATTATTATTCTTTTGGTCGGGTTTGCACTTGCACTGTCACAACCTGGAGTGACAGAAGCAGCGGCAGCAGCAGGTGGCGTTCAGGTGCTACAGCTGGCTGTGGGTGACGGCAGGTTCGACCTACACGGTCCACCTGTTGGAGCTGACGGTTCATTGTTTCATGTGACAATCAGGGTTGCAGAATCAGTTTGGCAGTTTACATTTGTATGAAATGTAACATGTTATTGTTATTAAAAAGATATTTGAAGTTTATATCAAGTTTTCATGATACGAACAAGTTTTCCACTTGAAAAAAGTGGTTATATTTGTTTTTAGCAAATCCTAATTTTCCCAAAGTAGCTGAGCTACTCCACAATCAATGCCCGCATTCTGGGTGGAGAAAGTGAAAGAACATCTCATTACCACCACTGTGGTGCTCTTGAGAAGGTCCCGAGCCCCAAATTACACCTACAAACACATTCAATTACAGTGGGCTCAACTCCAAACACCCTAATTAACTACAATGGTCAGAGTCTAAGTCACTTTTATTGATCATTAAATAAAGAAAGAAAGTTGACAGTGTTGAAAAATAAGATGGAGCCCTTTGTGCAATAGATTCATAAAGCTCAAAGTGGACTTCCCAGTAAATAAGTATTGCTATACTCAAAAAAACCCAAAACAAAACAAAACAAAAAACTGCTGAGTTCACGAGTAATGCGCCTTTATTATCAGATTCTTAAAAAGTGATACCAGAAAATAAGAACAAATGCATTTCCATGCACATTTCTGCAACAACAAACAAAGAAATACAATACAATAAAGAATTACTTCAAAACTTTGTTCAATAACTGGCATACTGAAAGAGAAATCACCGGTTAAAACTGGGTGGATCCCTCTCCAGTGCATTTATAACAGAAATGCAACAACATGGTGAAGAATTTGGATGCTGTTTCAGTCAGATGTCGCAGTCATCAAGATCTGCTGGTTTCCACAGAGTCACCAACAGTTGGGCTGAGCTGGATTCTTGTGGAGGTGAACTGAAATGCAAAAAGGCTGCAGGGGAAGCCTGACAATAATGTATCAACAGTCTGCTGGTGCACAGGATGCCAGCCTGGAAAGAGAAAGTAATTGGCTACATATTAAAAATAACTCTTATCTGGCCAGATACACTTGGCACCCTGAAATAGGAGAGTGGAGATAAAAAGGCTGGTATTCTTTTTAATATTCATCCAATGAGAGTTAAAATACCCTCGAATCATCTGCAATTAACAGTCTGCAGTTCAACCTCCTACTCAAGGTGTCATCTCTTCTCCAAAGCAAAATAGGAGTAAGGCTGCCAAGAAAAGAAGCATTTTTGGGACACACAGCGGGAAATGGTGTCAGGATAGACAGATATTTAGATAGATTTATAGATGGATGGATAGATAGATGGATAGAAACAGAACTCTGTAATATATTCAGACATCCTGCAGATGGCGACACCACAGCACATTTTCCACATTAATGCCTCCTACCCAAATCACACGTGAAATCTTCAAAAGGTAGAGTCATGGAGTTCATGTGCTCATTAATATAGATTTTCTGCCTATTTTCAGCTCATTTTCAGTGCTGGTCGCAAAATACTGTACCATGCATGTGACATCCGCTCTCCTGTGGCCCACCATCAAATTGGAAACGCTCCAGTATGCTGGGAAAAGAAAGAGGACACGTTCTGCCAAGTCTGTTGGATTGGTTTGAGTGCATACTGACAAGAAAGACCTGGCGATACAGCAAGAAGGTGACAGTATTAAAGGTATGAACACACTATTGTGCACAGGAAGTAACAGAGGTGTTTGTCTCCTTTAACAGTGCATATGCACACCATCCATCATGAGGGATGTGTTTCTTTTCCCTTGATTCATCGGGAAATCCTGCCAGTTGGATCCTCTCCCAGTCATTACTAACAAGCCTCTCATACCCCTTCATTTCCTGATTTCTTTTTTATTTTCTCCATAACATCCTCGTGTTGTGCCAATGCTGAATATTTGGTATTGTGACTAGTCTCTGCAGACCTCCTGACTGACAGAGTTCAGACATCACCACTTCCACTGGCGGCCATATTATCTTCTGTCAGTCCATGGCTGTTGCTAAGTAACTTGGAAATGTCTATGCCAGCTGTCAGCATCTCACAGTCACAGTTATGAACAAATGATGCTTTTTAACTGCTGTGATTGCAATGAGGACCCATAATTCAACCACACCGCAGTATAATTTAATAGCTATGGTTTCTGATAAATTCAGATGAAAACCATGGGGATACTTGGAAAGGAAATTTTCCATGAAAAATCTGAATATAGTTAACAAAAGGGTGATATTTGAGAGAATAATGTCAGCAAAGATCACCCTATGAGCAAGCAAAGTTCACTGGTGTTCTGCTATTCATAAGCCCTGAAGAAAAGCCTACACACATTTTTTTTTTAAAGCTGGACAGGAAATGCCACTTTGATGATAACCAGCAGTGAATATCTGCAGAAAAACACCTCGAGACAATACTGAAAAGGTGGGCAAGGATCCAAAACTACAGATAATAAAAGCATGTCTTGTTGTGTGCGTAATAAGTGCTTTTTAATTTAACTTGAATAAAAATGTGAAAATTAGATTTGAAGTTTCTGTGTATGCTCCATACCTTTTGTGCTGGCTGGCTGAATGAATGAATGCAAAAACAACATGAAGCTGCTTTTTGCTCTGCTTCAAGTTACGTATAAAGAGCTGCGTTCAAAGGGAAAAACTAAGTGTGTGACAGGTGAATGGGGAAGTGACTCCACTGAAGATATAACTGGCAGCTCCTGCAGGTACCATGAAAGCATCACCTGCAGAACTGGAGTTTCCAGAGTGATATGGAAAGAGGAAAAAGAAAGCATGTGTGCATACAAATGTTTATGAATTACACAAATCTTAACAGACTTGCTCCTTTGTAGGGGTGCT
The DNA here is from genome assembly GCA_037975065.1 of Chaetodon trifasciatus. Classification (NCBI taxonomy): domain Eukaryota; kingdom Metazoa; phylum Chordata; class Actinopteri; order Chaetodontiformes; family Chaetodontidae; genus Chaetodon; species Chaetodon trifasciatus. The sequence goes on along the minus strand of JBBMOE010000017.1, from coordinate 10,632,575 downwards.
CCTGGGTCCAAGAGCTTCATTCATCCTACTGGGATGTGGATTTTCTGTGGGCACCTGGAATGATCACAATCACTCAAAACAACTACATAACTGCATTTTAAGATCTGTGTTGATTTTTAGTTTATGTTAGTTTAGCTACATTTTTAGTGGTAGAATTTTACAAGTACTCAAATTACTTAAAAAAATAAGAGACTTAAAGGGAACCTAAGGCTTTTGGTTCCCCTGAAGGTATGGGGTTCCATCGTTAGCAGGCCAGAGTACATCCCTAGTAGGACGTAATGGATGTGAGGGACGCACACAATCCCCTGCACCTGCCATTTACCACCCTGGAGAAATCGGGGTCGGAAAAAGCCGACTACAGCCGAACACAGAACGAACCCCCTCCCTCCTCAATCCTCCTCTCTCAGTCGTGGTGCAAGCAGCCATGTTGCCGCGAGCTTGTTCCGGTATCAGGGCAGGATCGTGCGCATAGACTGCATTCGGGCGCAGCTCCTCGCTTCTCTCCCCCTGTCGCCCGTGACACGCTCCTCCTAACAAGAAAACCCGAGTTTACCGATAATGGATTTTACAACTTGATGATTCCTCTTTCAGTCGTCTGGTCACGGGAATAACAGCGGTCGGTGTTCCGACAGGACGAACTGGTATATCGCCACACTGCAGTGCAGCACTGGTGAACGACCTTATTCCAATCACGCAACACAAGGAAGAGCGCCGGTGATTTCCGTGGATTTTGAGTTTTGTGGGTTGCTCTGTGGCAGTCACCGTCGCTGCGGCCGCAGGGTAATAAGCTAACTAGCTAGCTTTGCTGCGAAAGAAACACTGAATTAGCTAGCTACATTGGCTAATATTGACCAGCCAGTTAGCTAGCGCAACAAATTAATTCGTGTTTCCCACCTGCCATGTGACCATTTTACATGGTGCTGCTTTTATTTTTTCGGATACACTACCCCGAATATCTCACTGGGAACATTTTGAATTGTTTTGTGTGAGTTGGGAAGGTCGAGACCTCGCCGGGAATAACTTTGGCCTGAAAGTTTGTGGACCCTGGACCTGGTTTAAAACCTGAAAGGAAACGTCTTTGCCACGAAAAAAGAAAAGCAGACGTCGACACTGCGCTATGAAAACGACGCTGGACAAAAACTAGTTGTAGATTTCGGCGACAGTTTGGGCTTCCTTAGACGTTAGTTAGCAACCTTATAGGTTAGCATGCTAGCACCTAATTGAACCTTGTCTTGTTCAATACAACCATTGCCCAACTTTTCTTCAAGCTAGCCCAAGTAGCTAGCTGGCCAAAACGTCAAAGCATCAGGCTGATAACTCGCTGGTCACCATCGACGCTGATACATGCTAATTGGGAACTGAATGTTTTTACACCTAGACCGAAGCTAAAGAAGATATTTGCCTTTTCCTGTTTTGTGATTGCTGGCAAACATGGGACGTGCGGTTGCTGCTAGCTAGTTTCTAGCTAGCTGGCTAACTCGGCTAGCCGCTGATGTGGGATTCAACTTGTTGATTCACGGGCTATCTGTCGTGCTGCTAGCTGGCTAGCACTGGACATCTGTTGGAAATTTCCCTCTACCATCAACTACACAGGGCTTAAATGCACAATAGACACTGAGGAGTCGTTCTTGTTTCACCGTTCCTTTTCCCTTTTTGGCAACTTCAAGTCTTTCAAAAATGTCAACAAGGATACCACTGGTGCAAGTTATTGAAAATTCGACTGGGCAGGTAAGACGTACATCAAATATAATTCTCCAATATAATGTTACAGATGATATGTATCCAGATATGTACTTTACTTGGAAATCTGCTGCGGATAGGGGCCCTAGTTAGCCTTCCAGTGTCTTTGCTTGTCCTTTTGCTTTTTCTCTGTCTCTGTTGTCTTTGCCATGCAGCAGTGATTCACCAGCTTGCCTACGCACTCATACTGGATTTCCCACTCCTTGCAGAATAGAAGAACAAATTTAGGTTTCTGTTTAGTCTGTCTGTTGGGGCATGTCCTCCTACTTGACTCTTCATTATTCTGACCTGTTGCAATACACACAATCCTGTCAGGCAGTTCCACGTGAATTCTATACAGCTGACAGGACAGAAACGCAGCATCCACATATTATCCAGATGCATTACTATTTCATCATAGTACACGAGAGTATAACCAGTGTTTAATATGTACCCCTGGCCATCGGAAACACTCATAATCCATTGTTTAAGTGCCAAAACAATCAAGTGGTGTTTGGGAAATCCCCCTTTTCCAAGAGAGAAGATGGTTGATTTTTGTTGGAGACTTGTTTTTAACTTTTAATATTGGTGTGTAACTTCTGTATTGCAAGCAAGCATGCCCTTAAAGTTCCCTGAATTTCAATGTTTTTGGTGCAAATGCAAACTTGTAAGAAACAAATCTTTCATTGATTACTAAAAGGATATTACACAGTACAGGGGGTGATTAAAGGCACTCACAAAGAATACACATGCTCTTTTGACCTAGAACAACTGACCCTTATCCAGAGGCCATAGGGCTCCTAAACAAACTGTAAATGCCAGTAATACATGTATCATATTGCAAAGGACTTTGGGAGCTGTAGATTCAAAGAGATTGTGTATTTCACACTTACATGTTAGTTGACTAGAAAAACACCTTGGTAGTGGACTTAAAAGTTTAAAGTACAAAGGAACTCCTTGGCTGTGCTCTGTGAATCATTATTAGAAGGTCAGAACAAAGCCCTTGCTTCTAAGACTACAGTATCTGTCTTAATATTGTTGACATTTTTATCTGTAGATTCATTGTAGTTATGAAAAACCACATGCACTCACATGAGAGCCATTATAGTTTCTGATACAGACCATGACTTGCATTACTTCGACAGCTGTTGACAAGAATCATGTGTTGAAAAATCTCTTAAGAGCATTGGATGGAAAAATTTGTGTCTGCATGTTGGCAGAGTAGCCAGTGGATGATGTCGGCACGTGTGCAGAGCTAAATGCATTTCTATATTTGTGTTGCTAAAGTATCTATAGGTATATGAATGTCGCTGCTGTGAGTGTTTGGTATGATATTGTTTTAGCAGTTGGTCAGCAGCTTTCATGAATATAGCAATATACATAGAGCAAAATATTTTTGGTTAAAAAAAGAGTTAATAACACTGACAGTGTCTATTAAAGAAATATAACATGATCAGTAAGAGGAGTGTTATTAAATGGTGATTTTTCAATCTATCCCAAGGGCTGCACCCTCTGTCAAACAGTTTTCTACCTGAAACACTGAAAGCCCAACCCAGGTGTGTAAACTGTTCCTGCACAGAGCCAACCAGACTGCAGAGTTGCTCTTACCAGCCAGCACAGAAACCTGTTGGTGCTGGAGACTCAAAAGGTCAAACGATTTAGTCTGTCTTCACTTCTTGTACTAATGAAATGCTGACGGAAGTTGTCTGTTGATACCATGATGTCACCGCGATCTCACAGGACACACACTGCTGTGTGTGTGGTTTATCTCACGGAATGGATCACTACTTCTATTAGAGAGTACAGGACAGTAGATCAACAATTAGACTGTATGTATGTAGTTAGGTAGGTAGGTAATTGTTGGGAAAGAAGTACACACACACAGTGACACATCTATATTCTTACGTGACTACACCCTTACCTGGAACTGCGGCCATTAACAATACAGTTGATTATATAACTCTTTGACTGTAGTAACACACACACACACACACACACACACACACACACACACACACACACACAGGGCCTCTCTATATCCAAATAAGGTTGATGTCATAGTTAAAGTGTGGTGTATTTTTAGCATATTGGTATAACGCACTTGTGAGCATTAACCTTGAATAATAGCAAACCTCCATTAAATTCAACAAGACCACTGTTTTAGCCTTTGCAGAGGGTCCTGGCAAAGAACAGACAAAACAAAAACAGTCCATCAGAAAAGTTATATCTGGCTCTACGCAACATTGTCCAACAGCACAATGTGATGGCCAATCAAATACTTGCAAGCGTGTGTATTGGGTAGAATACCCTGAAGTGTGAAATGTGCGGCATTTGTCCACAAGCCACATGATGCTTGTAGGCAGATAAACTGCTGCTGTGATGACTTCTAACTGTTGCACACTCAAGTAAGAGTATAAAACCAAAGTCCAGTATCTTGTTGATTAATAACCCTCACGCTGAACTTCCTGGTCAGCCTTTGTGTACCCTTTAGATACACGCCCGTGCCTTGTGTTGTTTTACTGTAGTGCTGTTGTTGGTCTGAATGCACCCTTTCTCATCCTACAGTACCAAGTGAGGATTTAGGGGTGAAAGAAAAATGTTTGGGGTCATGGCAAGTCCTTAACTGGGTTTGTAGGCAAAAGGTCACGGATGGGTACTCTCACTCAAACAGTCTGTATTAAAGGCCACATATAGAAAGCCTTTGGTGTCAGGTCTCGAGATACAAGATGAAATGTCACCAGGCATGAAGACAGGCTCAATGTTGATATGACCCTGTTTTCCAATCACAGACTTCAGTGTTTATTTTGATCTGGTAATTCAATGTACTGTTTGATAAAAGCAGATATCCTCTAAATATCCTCGCCTTGTATCGGCAACCAGACTGCTTAACTGGAACGGAGGGGCTGTTTATTGTAATATTTCGCGTCAGGTTAGCCCAATATTGATTTGGTGGAGTTAGATAGAAAGTTTGCATGCCCTTTTTACAGATGTCAGATTTTCTAAAAATTTTACAATTTGCCTCAGGGGGCTTTAAAATCTCTCCAGCATGACAACCCCTGTCCTTAAACCCACACGGGTTAGAGCCACAGAGCAGGGATTCAAATATTGATGGAAATATTGATGGAAAGAAACACAGACCAACAAAGTAAGCTAAGTTAATGGTAGCTAAAGTCTGGGGGGGGGGGGGTTGCATAGTGAAAGATACTGACCAAGACAGGCTGCCACCCTGTCATCATAAACAGGCGCTGGGCACATTTAAGAAAGCTGTGAAATGTAGATAGACTAAGTGACTTGTGACATCTCTCGGAGTTCTGACAGTGTGAAATTGCAGTTATGTTGAGTGACTTTGATCTGTCATGTTACACAAGGTTTGGTTCTGGCTTTTAGTTTGAGGAACCTCTTTGAATATGACACTCATTATCAGTGTGACAACAGATCGTTGTAGGTTCAGTGATAAAGAAGCTTTTTTTAAACATACAAAGTACAACGTATGCTGTCTCAGAAACCATTTGCTATTGAATTATTGCAGTAAAATGGTCCAAATTGTGATGCTGCATAACTTGTGTTAACATGTTTGCTGTAGGTTTGCACTCTTTGTCCACTTCCCCAGACACAATCTCTTGATTGTCTGATTTCCTGTTTTACAATGTTCCCTCTCTATTCACTGAGCCACGTCTTCTGAAAAGACAGACTAATGCAGCCAGAAATACTGGTCTGCCTCTTCAATTGTTACTTCATCCTCCATTTCATTGTTTAGGTAGTTGCACACTAGTCGAGCAAACTGGATCCTCCCCACATGGAGGTGTCATGGGTTTGAACCATTAATTTGTCCAACTGAGGCATTTCCTCATTGTAGAAGTCACGTAGGGGAAACAAGAAACTAACGAAGACTTGGTTTGGGTGTTCACGTTGGGTTAACTCAAGAATTATTTAATCTAGACGGTTCGCCCCAGTGGAAGTAAAACAAGGAACAAGGAAACGAAGCAGAAATCACAAGGTGGCCCTTATAAAGGCCTGCCTTACCTGCCCGGTGTATTTCAAGTGACAACAGCAATCTCAGTCCTTCACTAAAGGCAAGGCAAAGGACCCCCAAAAACTTGGAAAATGGTGAGAACCATAGGCCCTTAACTGAAGTCACCTTTCCAAGATAGCTCAGTGTGCAGTCTTCTTTTAAACCAAACTAATGATTGCTGTTTAATTCCGCCTACGAGTATAAACTTGGCCTCACTGAAAATTGTCCTGCTTGTACGCTATTTTATCAAGCAGGAAAAACGGGGATGGGATCTGTGGGATTCCTGTGGGACGTTCGGACTATTACATTTTACTGGAGGGCTTGGTACCAGATGGGAATAAGGAGAATCATCTGACAGTAATTTTATGCACCGCAATGGGAGAAGCCTCCACATTCTCATATAAACACTTAAAAGCATTGCCTATCTTGTTAAGACTTAGCTGGGACCTTCGAGCTGCCTGATTATCATAGCTAGATGTAGTTATCTGCAACCTAAAGATAAACTTTATGATTATTATTGTTATTTTTAAATTTCATGACTGCAACATGTCCAAAAGTTTGGACAGGGTTCAGAAAAAGACTGGCAAATTTGTGTAATGCTCAAAAAGCACCTGGTTGGAACATTCCACAAGTAAACAGGTTAATTGGTGACGGGATTGTGTAAAGGCCATTACTACATGAGCCCGGGAACACTTCACAGAAAACATTGTCAGTAAATAGTTTGTCGCTCCATCTACAAGTTAATGCTCGACCATACAAATTAAGAGCCACATATCAACAACATCCGGAAACACTGCTGACTCCTCTGGGCCCAAGCTCATCAGAGATGCTCTGACACAAGGTGGATGCAGACAAGTCCACATTTCATATAGTTTTTGGAAATCATGGATGTTGTTTTCTCCGGCTGAAGAGGTTAAGGTTCATCCAGATTATCAGCGCAAATTTCAATTGTCAGCATCTGTGATGGTATGGGGCTGTATTAGTGCCCATAGTATGGGTAACCTGCACATCTGTAAAAACACCATTAATGCTGCCATCCAGATGCCATCTTTTTCAGGGACGTCCCCATTTATTTCAGCAAGACAATGCCAAGCTGTATTCTGCACGCTACAACAGAGTGGCTGCACAGTGAAAGAGTGCAGGTACTGGACTGGCCTGCCTGCATCCAGACCTATGGTGAATAATGAAGCACAAAATACGACAACGCAGACCCTGGACAATTGATCAACTGAAGCTGTATATCAAACAGCAAAGGGAAAGACTTCCACACTTAGTGTCCTCGGTTCCCAAATGCTTCCTGGGTGTTGTTAAAAGAAAAGGAGCTGTAACACTGTACTAAACTTGTTCCTGTCCCAAGTTTTTTGGAACACGTTGCAAACATCAAATTCAGCATTAGTATATATTTACAAAGAGACAATGAAGTTGATCAGTTTACACATTGAATATCTTCCCTTTGTTCTTAATTCAGTTGAGTACACTTTGAAAAGGATTTACAAATTACTGCATTCTCTGTTTATGTTTTACACAACCTTTTTGGAATCAGAGTTGTATCTAAACACACAAAGGTTATACTTACTTGCAGCATTTCTCATCAAGGCATTAGTTGATTTTTTTTGAGGTTTTAAATCCTCAATCATCGAAAACGAGGCAAATTAACAATGCTTAATTTGTCTTACTGTAAAACGTATTTTATATCACATGGCCTTTTCTATGCTTGGTAAGAGAAATTACCTCTGAGTTCCAATTCATTTTTGCAGATTCTCACATTTTCTTTCCCATTTTTTGAATGCAAATGCGATTGCTGAACTAGAGACAAGCCAGGGGCAGTATCCATATATTTATTTATGAAGTCAAAATCATAACGTATAAATCTTGTCATTCCTTGGCCCTAGTTTCCCGTCTTTACGGCTTTGACCTTTGTAATCTGCACTACGACTGAAAAGTTGACAGAGGGACGTTCAAAATGCTGTCAAGCACCACAGCAACAGAAGGCAAAGCAAACAGTGTATTGGAAATATGAGGTTAGCTGAACACACTTTGATGTATTTCACCTGACACTTTGGGAGTGTGAAAGCCTCACAGAGAATTTCCCAGCAAGCTGCTGGGCTGGAAATTCAGTATAGATGAGAGAGAGACACTCTGAATGTGTGAGTGCATTGACAGACATTTTGCTGAAGACGTTTAATTTTTTTTAATATTCTGGTGTTCACCTTTTTTGCCTGTCTTCATTCATGCTCCCCTTGAGTCATCTTGTAAGCGATCTATAAAGCACACACACAGGCGCACACACATGTACACGTTGCTGTTACGCCCAGGAAACCATAAATTATGCCTCTCTCCTTAGCAGGCCAGTCACTAGGCAGATGAACAGAAAGACAAAACTAGCCAGGGCCCTAGCAACAGAGAACCTGCTGCAAACACACACACACACACACACACACACACACACACACACACACACACANCACACACACCCACACACACACACACACACACACAAGATCATTCACTCCATCACATTCATATTTGTTCTTGCCAGCACACACACTAGCAGTCCTTCATTTTCCCCGCTCACACTGGCACATGCAGTTACTTGTTAATTGGATTGGAATTGCATTTGGATTCACTGACTTCTGTTTGCCATTTATACCTGGAGCTCCAGTGGACACATAGATATAGGACAGGCAGATGCTACCTGGGTGTTCAACCAGCAGTGCAGTGAAGTTCAGTGCTTTGTGTAGTGTGTATATAATTGTGTAGAGGAGAAGGGTAAAACAGGCCTTTCCTGTTGAGCCGAGTGGTAGGTGTGGCAACTAACTGTAGACCTGCGACTTGAAGGCCTTGATGTCATTTAGGTGAAGGCGTGTGGACTCCTGTCTCACCGCTTCAAAGTAATTCGGTCTTTCTATTTTGTCCTCTGGTGTCAGTCTGTTGTTAGTGTTTGGATTTGTCTTCTTTTGATCAATTGTGTATGTTTTGATGTCCAGGAAAGGTCACATGAACACTTTAGGGACCTGATTAATTTGTCAAAGATGTCTTTTTAGTTTGTGGCTTTTCTATTAGCCTCTGGAGGATAACCTGTGTGCAGTAAAACTGACATATTAGCTTATATATTGGTCATTGTCTAAGATCAATGCACATTTTCAAGAAGTGCTTTATGTACACAGCTGCTGGTAAACATTTAAGCCTCCATTGTGCCCTTAGTGCTGCACCCAAGAAGTAGTAACGTGGCCTATTCTCCAAAACACATTTCCCAAGGCTAAGGCAGTGTTAGTCAGGTGTTTGTTGTGGCGTTACTCACACTACAACTTGACTCACTCACTTGACAGTTTTTGAAACAAAGCTAGTTTAAATGCTTTGACTAGCCCAAGCTGTTGCCCAGTTTGATTCTGAGGCTTTAACCTGGGTCCCTTTACCTCTCGTATCCAGCAGGATTAGCTGTATCCAGTGGAGGAAACTCTCTGATCTCTGCTGAGTCACACGGATTCAGAAATCCAGGCAGAGTGGAAACGTTTGGTTAATTGGGGTTCAAATCACGTAGCGGGAACCGAGAATAACTAAGCCGCCACGATCAGGCTAATAATTCTGATTATGGAGTGTACACCCAAACGTTGTTGCAGTCGTGCTACTTGAACCAAATTGCTTGATTGAATGTATCCACAAAGTCAAAGTGGGCTTTGTAATCACAAAATATCAAACCTAATTTATCTTTGATTATAATTTTCAGTATTTTCCATATTAAAATATGCAAAGATTTTCTTTTGTACTGCCTTTGCTGTGATTTAACCATGCAAGAAATGCATCGTGCTTTTCATTGAGTCTCAAAACCACTATTTCGTGGTTCCCACATGAATGCCACATGATGAGACATGATAAGCTACTTAGTTCATAGATGCCCCAACAATAGTCATACTTACACTGCCAGTGTGTGTGGCATTAAATGAAATAACATCAGTGCTCTTTGTTTTATCCTTTGGTTGTTTTACTTTTAAAAGATTTGTCACTATATCTATATGTGTATTCATCAGCTTTTCATCTGCCACCATGTGAAAGCTACACAGACCTGTTTACTGTGGCTTGCACTCACACTCACACTCACACGCACTCACACTCACACTCACTCACACTCACACACACACACACACACACACACACACATATACATATAGTTGCATTGTAGTAGAACAAGACCGCGCAAGGACGCGCTGTGCAGTGTGTCCCAACTGTGACAGCAACAGAGCAAACAGGAGCTCTGAATTGATTTGACACACACGTGTGCGCGCGCACACACACACACACACACACACACACACACACACACACAAATATACGCATACCTTGGAAGCTAGGGTAATCCAGTTAAAGAGAACACACACACACACACACACACACACACACACACACACACACACACACACACACACACACACACGACTCTACATTCACAGCAAACTGAGACCCAGCGTGACACCACCTTGCTAAAGTAAGGGGCCTCTCACAGATTTACTTAGCTCTTAGCCTTGTGTGTGTGTGTGTGTGTGTGTGTGTGTGTGTCCAGCTATACTGTACATCGATATTGTCCTGCAGAGTTTTAGAGGAGTTTACAAAGGAGCACGGCAGACGAGCTATAGTGTGATAGTTAAAGATAGACTGGGGTTTGGTTCAACTGGCACTGCTTTTAGCCTATAATGGTTTAGGTCTAACTTAAAATGTTCAAAAATCTTCAACTGACCCCAATCAAGCCTCTATACGACCAACATGAGCAAATGTGACCATCAGCAAAAAAAGACTGGCTTTTTCACTATCCAGTAACATTTCTGTCAGGCATTTTGGCAACTTTGTAGCTTGTGTCCTTTTAATTTCTGTGTCATCAGAGCGGTTGTTCACATGAGTACGCCAAAGTCATCTCCTTTTGGGATTTCCTTGTAATTAACTAGTAGTTCCAGTTGGTAGCTGTGGTTTCAGCTGTAATGGATTTTATATCTAAAAGTCACCATGTAGAAACTATATTGTGGTGAATAAGAACAACAGCTCCTCTGTTAAGTCTTATTTTTTGACCATCATCTGATATGCCACTGTGTAGTAATATCAGGATACTTCACACTACACGCTCCTATTCAACCACATGAAACTCTTTGTCACGTGTCTTTTTTTTCTTGAAGCCTATCTTGCCTTTAAAGAGAGGCATAAATAGAAACATAAACACATGAATAGATGGGGAGGAAGAAAAAGAATGGTGGGGGAGGAGGGAGGAAGAGAAAATGAAGGAAGGATGAAAGAGACACAAACCAATATTGAGATAGAGGGCAGGATTCAGCAAGCGACAAATCTCCATGGCAACACAGCCATCACGACCTAGAGTTGGGAGGTGTGTGTGTGTGTGTGTGTGTGTGTGTGTGTGTGTGTGTGTGTGTGTGTNGTGTGTGTGTGTGTGTGTGTGTGTGTGTGTGTGTGTGTGTGTGTGTGTGTGTGTCCCACCCACAAATTTCAGTATAATGCAGCAGCTTTTTGTATGTGATTGTGTTGTGTGTCCAATAAAGATACATAACATCTATAATACTGCAAAGTGTCAAATTGACTTTGAGGATCGATTATATAAAAAATGGTTTGAATATAAGGTATTTAGCTTTAAATTTGTTTTAAGGCAAAAAAAAAAAAAAAAAATCTCCTGCATAGGCCCATCTGTTTTCACTGCCTCAGGTTTACCTTGCCCAACACTGGAATATAAATGATGAAAATTCCACTATAGTAGCTTAGGTTGACATAGAGAGATACAGCAATTTGAACAGCGGTGCTGCTTTCAAGGATGTTGGTGAGCAGGAGTTTTATAAAGCAGAAAAGAAAAGCTTAAGAAGTTTTTTGTGCTACCACCCTTTAAGTCAAGTTAAGCCCACTTGGACAGGATTAATTAATTGGCAGAATTTTTTGTGACATTTATAGTTAACGAAAATTGTGCTCATTAATTACACTTATGTTTGTAGCAAATTACAGCATGTGGATGGTTACAGATGATACAGATTGTATGTCAAATGAGTTTTATGAAGGCAGCCTATAGGCCTGACAGTAATCTTAGATGTATCTGACATTGCATTGTTTTTTTCATCCTTTTGGATGCACAGGCTTCCAGTTCGGACTGCATGTCAGTGTAAATTGCTCGCTAAAACCATTTCAGCTCTGCCATTATCGTCCACAGAATGTGTGGAGAATAGATTAAATTCAGTAGCAGCAGTGTTAAAAAGGGCACCTCAAAACTCAATGTGTTTATCTGCATTAGATCTTAATGATCGGAGAACCAATCAGAGTTATTTGGAGCTTTAATTAATGCTTTTAGTACTATGTTGAAATTACACAGCCTTCTAAAAAATCTTAACATTGTCTTTAATTATTATCACCACTTTTATTTGAAAGATTTTTGCTAATAACTTCTAATCTATTGTTACCATTCTATTGATTATAAATATATTGTCCCGAGCCCAGTCTGCCCCGCCATCCCCACAGATGACCCTCAAACCTTGGGGTTGTATGAAATAGGGGAAAATGGTCTCTTGCAGTGTGCAAGTGTTCAGACCTTTAGTTTAACCTCATAAATTGGTTCGCAGCTCATTACTCTTAAATTTAATTAAATTTGATATAGCTATTCCCCCCACGGTTATAATTGTCTTCAGTGTTCCGCTGAGCTCTTCCTCCGAGACTCCGATGACAAACCGAAGTCGTCTTTGGGCAGGAAGCAACAGAGTTGTTAATTTGTAGTTAATTCTTTCAAATGAAAGGGAACAGTGTGATTACATTTAATTGTTAACTGCAGTTTGTGATGTGGCATTAAAAAAACAATCATGTAAACACCATGTAATAATAGCTGCCAATGAGCCATCAGCTTTTTGGTTGCCAAAGTTGGCAGAAAAGATGCTGTGTTTTAATTGTATATAATTGGAGTAATAATGGGTCTGTGTAATTATACCACATATTTTCAAATTGAACACACACAAAAATGGACATACATATGGATAGATTTTGCACAATACACTAAAAATGTGCCTCACCAGCGTAAACAATGATAGACGCATTGGTTTTCAATTATGACTGCAGAATGAGGTAATGTAAGGCAAAGCAGTCTGCTCAGCGGGGTGACAAACGGGCTGAAAGATCATCTGGAAGCCTCATCAGATTATAGCTGATAGTTGATCAATGGGATCTGGCGATGCTGTCAGTTGGATGGGAGAGAGTGTTTTTTCAGTGTTGTAAATGGTGTTTAGTCTCTTCAGCTTGGCCTGGTGTTTCATGTTCATATCTCAAAGTGCATGTTTTTAAGATCCTCCCTCCTTTTATTATCCTATTTGCCTTCCTACTGTTGATGACATGTTTGCCTACCTTGCATTTGGGTTGAGCTGTCTCTCGATAGTAATGTGCTGCACTTTTTGAATGGCACTGTGTAAAATTCCATCTGGTCGTATCTGAGTGGCTTCCTCCAGAACTCAGATTAGTAAAGGTCAGTGATAATGAGGCTTGAGTCAAAACATGACCGGTACTGCCTTGGATTAACATTGCTGCTTTGTGTGTGTGTGTGTGTGTGTGTGTGTGTGTGTGTGTGTGTGTGTGTGTGTGTGTGTGTGTGTGTGTGTGTGTGTGTGTGTTTGTGTCTGTGTCTGTGTCTGCATATGTGTTTTGGTCATGTGCACATGCTTGTGTTTGCAGTGTGGCAATAAATGGCTCTCAGCTACAAACATCTTGTCAGTGACTTTCCGTGTGTGTGTTGGGAGGGAGTCTGAATTGTTGGGCCGGATATAAACACTATGCTAATGGTCTCTCCACACGGTAGGCGAAGAACATCAAAGACTGTCTCCCCATCTGACAGACTTGACACACGGTAACCAATGAAAATGGGTTGAGAGCAAATTGTGCTTTGCTTTATTACATTCTGAATGATAATTGTTGTAGAAACTGGCAACAAATCAAGCCTCGAAATCACAAATAACTTGGAAACAAATGTAATTAAGACATCATCCAAATCAGTTCACTGAATTGCAAAATTAAAATCACATCAGATAAAGGAATCAGTTTTTAAAGATAGAAAAGTAGCAGTAGAAGGGCTAAAGCTTTAAGTAGATACATATACACATTCCTATGATTTAAAATAAAAGGATGTTTACAGAGAAATGTACATTTGCTTTGATGTCTATAGACAAACCGAGCTGCTGATTTGTGTGTTGTGTGCTCTTATGTTCTGGTGCCAATACTGTGCTGGCAGAGTGGAACTGAACACACACTCCAGCCTCCACTGTCTGCATGTGGAAGTGCTGTATGGAGAAGACTATCATATGTAATATCATGCAGGCCAGCCAAACATGTTTAACTTTTTTACACAGCCTTGCTTACTGCTCCCAGTTCAGTGTCACCTGATGAGGTCAACCATGTTACATTTATGTGTCTTTGAGCCTTGTGTGTCCAATTTTACTACCTCCTCTGACCTCTCTTTTCAGGAGAGGTCCCTTCATCTGTTATGAATGTCATCAACATACCATATGTTTAACTCAAATATGTGTTCAACTGCAGTTTTCAGCCAATGTGAATATGTCAAATTAAGTTTCCCTTACTGGAGTATACTGGAATCTTACGTTTGTAAATTCTTTGCTAAACTGCGCATGTTAGCAGTTTCAAGTTCGTATTCATGAGTCACACGCTACATCAGAGAGTAATGTGAGAACAAAACAATGATGTCACTTATTGTCCTCCAACACGTCTATAATTATAACTGAAGGGAGAGAGGAGAGGAGTGGAGAGGTGTGTGTGTGTGTGTGTGTGTGTGTGTGTGTGTGTGTGTGTGTGTGTGTGTGTGTGTGTGTGTGTGTGTGTGTGTGTGTGTGTGTGTGTGTGTTGGGGGAGGGGGGTTGCTTAGCCTGCAGCTGCCCAAAAATGAAGGAAGAATCACAAGACAAAAATAGTCGGACATGAAAGAGGATAGGAGAGAAGACTAAAGAGTGGAGGACTGTGAAAGAGGGAAAGAACTCCGAGCTAACATGCTTGAATTTTAACTTACTGTACTTTGTACAATGACTGTAGACTACGTAATGAAAAGTTAAGCCTGCTGACTGCAAGGGGGAGTTAGCCTGAAAGTTTGTCTCTGTCTACTGATCTTCATTTCAGTTGTAGTATAGTTGTACCCTGGTTAGGTGGTTAGGTTTCATTTCAGCAGAGGAGAGCCTGAGAACCGGTTTCTTCATCATAAAAATGAATTCAAACTTGGTCAGTATAATCAAAAGTTAGGTTGCCCTGCATTGTCCTCATTATTTTCTACTTTCCTACATTACTACTCAGAAAGCTGCATAAGGATAATAGAAGAGTCTGCCTAAAACTTTAATTTTAAATTCACACACTTGCTTTTTTGGTGAGAAATAGCATGTTTTTAAAAAGTTTCCATGCTCCAATCTTTGTTAGCATAAAAAAATGACATTCCTATTAATATTCATCACTACACTAGGACATTGATGCACTCATGATAACAAAGCATCTGCTTTGTTACTGGATTGACTTATTGATCCCCTAATATCTCTGGCAAACAGCTCAGCAGCATCAAACACAGGGGTACCGCTGTGTTGTAGATGCAGTCTCCACTGCTACATCCATAAAGCGACACATACATGGGTTTTACTCACAGGTACATAATTGTGTAAATGGCCCCATAATGTGTTTTTTTTAACCTAGTTAGGTTAGTTCTCTGTCTCAAGACATAAACATCTCAAGTTGTGTCTTACAATACCTTAGGCTGGTCTTTACTTGCTAATAGTCGCACTGCATTCAATATTAAAGGAATTACATTCATGTTATCTTTAGCCAGTGCTGACATTGAAAGCTTTACCTGTCTGTCAGCACACTACACTCCAGTTTACTGGTCAACAGGTTGTGCAGGAAATCAGACAATGGCTTTTACATACATTATGGTAACTCAGCACAAATGTGTCTGAATTTTATAAATAGTAAATTGTCCAGCGGCGGATATAGATTTGCATCTTCTAGAGGCTTCTTTGTCTGAAAATGAGGTCACATTGCTACATGGAAGGATCTTTTTAGTTTAATAGATGCATATTCACTGCAGAGCAGAGCAGCGAGATGCTTTTCTAAAATGCGCTGAGGCATTGTCTTGAGTGGCTGTGATCAGCTCTGGCGGAATGCAACGCTGCTGTGCCCAGTGGAGATTGTAACCTGGTTACTTAAGTGCACATAAATGCGCAGAGAAAAGGCCATGGGATTTCATATTTACACGCCATATTTGTTACAGCAGTTTACAAGCATTACTGTTAACCAATAGAAGTAAGGACTTAACTTAAGCTTTTTCAGAGTTTTTCAAATGTAACTTTTGTATCTGGGCTCCTTTCATAGTATCAGTACTTGCATGAGGAGGTGGGTGCTGTTGCCCTAAGATAATAGCACAATGTTTCAGGGTATTTATGACATAATGATATTCCTGAAGACAGAACTCACATTAGCTGTTAGCTCTCCTCATACTCAACTGGGTGTGTCTACTTGCGTGGTGCAATAAGATTTTTTGTTTTACCTCCTTTTGTTATTACAATCTTCTTGCACTTCTTGCATGTTTCCGGGGTTTGTTGTACTTCAGATCTTTTGTAACCAAGCCACTTCTGCACATTTCCATATTTCCACATGCTGTTGCTGCTACCCCTTTTGAATTAACTCCAGTGCCAATGTTATACCAGTGTTACCATGAACCATATGGTATGCCACAGCCTTACTTGCATAACCCCAGTGTTTCACACCTTTTAAATTGCATCAATAGGATACCTTTTTACTTTCTAGAATGAGTTGGGAGACACAAATGTTTTGTTGAGGGCAAAGTTTGACCTCCAGGCACTATTTTGGACAGCAGTACTCTCTGACAGAGAGTTAGATCACATAGGCTCTGCGAGGACAGCCCAGCTGAACGAGAAATTGGCTTTGTATGGTCAGATTGGGTCTCATTGTCTCAAATAGTGTCCACATATGACATATTGTCTGTCTCCCTCTCCCCCTCTACCACATGATCCAAAAATAAAAATCATTTGCTTCCCCCCTCAATCAAGGCCACATAAGGCCGTTCCTCTGTCCTCGGGGTTTAATGTAACGGTCATTTGTTTTTAATCCCCGTTCCCCCTCATGTGCTAAATCTTAATCTGGCCTATTACACTTTATACAGGTCTGCACTGTCAGCATGAGGATGTGTGTGTGTAGAGGGGGGGCACAGACATTAGATCATACCATCTGGAGCAAGAAACACACAAACACAATGAAGCAATCCTTGTTTCCCATGGCCCAAGGAGGGGGAACGATGTTGATAGAAATGTGGTCTGTGGGTAATTTGTGACAGAGAGTGAGCCTCTAATTTGTTCAAGATAGAAAGCGATAATTAGGTGAATAAAATGACTACTCGGTGTTGGAGGGAGAGAACAAGAGAAAGGGATGATTTGTGCGAACCTTTTCACTCTGCGCCGACAGTGTGAATTTCACTGGACCGTCTCTCTCATCGGTGTCAGATCTCTGAGAGGTGTGGGTGACTTATGCCGCCGTGTGCATGTCTGTGTACCCGCACCAGTGTGTATTCTTGTATCTGTGCGCAGGCGTTTGTGTTTGCGTCTCGTCACCCTGGAGCCTGTCGTCCTCTCCTTTGACCCTGATCCCTGTCACCTGTCTGCTCAGATCACACACACACACACACACACACACACACACACACACACACACACACACACACACACACACACACACACACACACACACACACACACACACACACACACACACAATTGCTGTGACCCTTTCCTGGAGTTGAAACCCAATCGCAGTTGCCAACCATGCAAAACTTGCCAGCACAGCAAGGTTTTGTTTTCTTTTTGCGGGTGTGCGTATGACTCGAAAGGCCTCCTGTCAACTGTAAGATGAACTGAGGCAATTTTTTACTCGATGCTACCGTATAAAGAGACCATTAAAATAACTTTATACACTCCTGGCCTTGTGGGTTCAAATGAAAGTCACACAGATACAGTCAAGGAAACATGGATAGAATATTATTTTATATTGCTATTCTTCTCAAGCTTACCAAAAGATGAATATTGCGCGTGGGCAGTGACTGGCTGTGGTGTGAAACATTAACCATAGTAAAACGGTGACAATACGAACAGACTCAGCTCAGTGTCCCAGCACATTTGCTTTGAATGTACAAAAGCGAACCAGCCTTATCAGACCGTATGCATAGTTTCTGTGTTTGACCGTTGCTCTAAGTGACATGCTCATAACCCCATATATTAATTATTGCCATGTTACGTCAAACACCACCAGGAAAACTATAAATTTCAATGTTACTATGAAAATCATAAGTCATAGTCAGTGTTTTAACTACGAGTTTCATAAATTGCAATTAGCTTTGCTAAAAATGTCCATCACTTATTTGTAATCAGTGCTTTTGCTTTTACTTTATTCACAGCTTCCCATACATATAGCAGTGGATGTGTTTTTTTTCCCCTAAAATGGTGTTTATGGCTGTCAAATGATCTCAGAGTGCAGCTTCCAATGACAGCTTCAGATTAGTTTAAAAAGCTTTACATTTGTGAGGTTTGTTGAGAGCTAAAAAGTTCTTCACCTTCCTTTTCTTTAACAAAGTCCCCCTTGCTTGTGTTGTATGTAATCTTTGAATCCTGGGAGATCCTGGTCAATATTGGCTGTTCATTCCTTGTTTCTTATCGTAATCTCAGTATCAGATTATAATGCAGATTTTGTAACACCCTATGAGTTGTGTGAAAGCACTGCTTTAGTCCTGTAGACCGATTCTCTTCTGACTGTTTCTAATCCATAATAAAATCTGAAGGCCCAAATGCCTGTATAATCTGGTCGAGCCTGCCTGAATACAGACAACTTGGACACTTTTTCAACTTAAATGTAATAGTTATTAATCGATAACTGTGTTGTTTTGTCGTGGATTTAAAACCTACATAAATTTGTCAAAAAGTCATTTGTAATTCATTTCGTGTCACTTATATGGAGGAATGAAACTGTACTATTCTAAGACATAAATATCTCCTGAAATATAGGAGTGGGAGCACTGAACATAAAATGGACATGAAATGAAAGGCTTTGTTCAAGCCTTATCTGTCCTTAAAAGCTTTGACTGTCGCATAGATACAAAGTGGTGAGGACAGCTGATGGTCACTTTCTGTTACTTTCTGCCTTCCAGTCATTGTGTCCTCTTATGCTTACACATTGCCTTCCCTCTTCTCAGGAGTCCAAGTCATCTGGCCGCTCCAGCATGCCGCGATGTCGGAACTCCGTCGCCACGACCACATCAGATGACCAGCCGCACATTGGTAACTATCGGTTGCTAAAAACCATCGGCAAGGGCAACTTTGCCAAGGTCAAACTGGCACGACACGTCCTCACCGGAAAAGAGGTAGGCATGCATGCACACACACGCCAGATTGATCTGAACGCTTTAATGTATTCTTTGGTTCCACTTACAGAGTGAGTGACTTTCTGAACTTTTATCTTTAGCCACTTCTGGAGAAATGTTTACTCTTGACTCTTTATTAACTAAAAACTGCCTGGTCAGTGTTTCAATAACAAAGGCCGATTTCAGAAGTAGAAATAGAGAAATTTCTGTCTTGAAAATTGAGTCAATCTAACACCGAACTGCTTTGACTGTTCTACTTAAAGCAAAGCTACCATGATAAATTGTTAGCAGGTGAGCAAACCTGCTGTAAGTGACAAATGGACTCCAAGGGACTATGTTATCACCAAAACTATTTAGAGTAGAGAAGAAGCCTCGGGTGTTTTTTAATTAGCCAAGATGGTAAAAAGTTAAAGAAACAAACAACCACACATTATAAATGTTCAGCTAATGTCGAAAGTTTAATCTTCCTTCCTGGTTGCTGAGGATGGCGGGGCGTTCACGCTGTGACACACAGTAGGTCTGCTCTGATCCTGGCCTTGCATGGCTTTGGAGACGGTACATCTGCTGCAGGAGATTAGATCACCATTGTCAGCTTGAATAGAGAAGCCTAAATGTCTCCGGCTTACTGTGAATTCCAGATGTGATGTAACATGGTGGTCTGTCCCTTTAAGGGAAAACCTGAGTCTACACTGAGCCCATGCCAGGCTCTGTCTGAGGCCCAGTCAAGTCAACTCTCAGTCTGTGTTTGCGAAAGAAGAGAGAGAGAGAGAGCAAGAGAGGGGTGGGCGGGCTCTGTCAGTGTGTGACAGCTCTGTGCCTGACACCCTGATAACACTCCATGTGACTCGCTGGCGCACACACACAAAGAAAACAAGGCAGAGTCAGAGGGCATGAAAGAGTCAGACAGACAAGCACAACCAGAAAGAGGAGTGGACGAAGGGATTTAGTTGGCAGTGAAAGAGAAAAACGGGAGAGTGAAATAGACCTTCCCTTTCTGTGTCCTTGTTGAGATAATTCTCTGTTTCCCTTGCCTTTCTCTTCTCTTGTTCTGTTTCATCTATTTTTTTTATGCCTCTGTGCCAGTGACAGCCATAGCCAGAGACATTATGTTTTCAGGTTGTCCGAATGTCAATGCTGTAAATACGTCCGTCCCATTCACGTGAAGGCAATTCCTCAGGAAAGCCTGGGGAGAGTTTCTTTACACCCGGTGGTCTGTGGGCTGAAGGATGAGCTGATTAGATTTTGGCGATCGAAGGTCAAGGTCACTGTGACCTCAGAAATTGTGTTTTTGGCCACAATTCAAGAGTTTTTTATGCAAATCATGACAAAATTTCATACAAACGTCCAGTAAGATAAAATGAAGGTCAAAGCTCAGTTTCACACTGGCATCATAATGTTCTGCAAAACACTCTTCTGGTCGTCATTCAGCACCACAGGAAAAGAAGGGGCGATCGCGACCATATTTCACATTTGGTCAGATACTGAAGTGGTGACACTCATCGTGGTTGGAAACTGTGGTGATTATATTCTGTGCTGCCGAGTTGAAGATGTGTGCGTAGCATCCACGTTATACACTCTGTAGCTTCTTTGCAGCAGCAGCCACATTGAAGTATTGTAGTCCACCACGAGCTCACTGGTTCTGCTGACATTGAGCTTCAGGTGATTGTTGGTGCACCATGTGATGAAGCTCTCGATCAGTCCTCTGTACTCCTCTGTAAAAATAGTCTCTGATCGAAGACAGCACGTTTTTCACTGGAAAGTGAGTCATACATGTCAAAATCACAGTAACTACCACTTCGCCAAAAAATGTACTTGGTGCCTTTTAGAAAATTCCGTCAAAGTATTCACCATAAGAGCCTGGACACACATAGATGTAAACGGCGACTTGACTGGTTGGCAGAGGCATACAATGGGGAGGCGGTAATTCTAGTTCTACTTCTCTCACATTGAGTCTCTCCCATCTGTCTGTTTTGCTATTTTTATTTCACTCTCCTTCTTATTTCTCTCTTTCCCTCTCTGTATTTTATCTCTCTTTCTGTCTCCCTTGCTGACGTCCAATGTTGGATTATGAACTATAGACCTCATTATGGCATGGGTATAAACCGTGGTTCAGCTGTGTGTGTGTGTGCGTGTGTGTGTGCGTGTGCGTGTGTGTGTGTGTGCGTGTGTGCGTGTGTGTGTGTGTGTGTGTGCGTGTGTGTGTGCGTGTGTGTGTGCGTGTGTGTGTGTGTCCCTCTCTATTATGCAACTGTCGCCTGCTGTGATTGTGTGTTTATCACTTAATGCTGTGAGATTGTATCGTTCTGTTTGTGTGTGTGATGTCTTCAAAAAGATAGCAGTGTGTTTGTGCCTATGATGGCTGTAGCTGTGCAGGTTCGTGTGAGCAGGATGCGTCAAACCCACTGCAGCAAGTGTAATTAATGAATAAAAGTGCAATAATAAATTAACACATTCTTGTTTTTCTTCTAGGTGGCTGTAAAGATCATTGATAAGACACAGCTCAACTCCTCCAGTTTGCAGAAGGTGGGTCTCCCTGTCGCTCTTCCTCTCTCTCACATACACACACTTAAGCACACACCCACTCACACACACAGGCAGAAAAGTCAAACCTCAGTTCTTCTTATCCTTTTTCTCAGAAGTCATTTTCAAGTCTTCCCCTGCCCCTTGTGTCTCTTTATTTTCCTTCTCTCTCTCTCTCTCTCTCTCTCTCTCTCTCTCTCTCTCTTTCTCTCTCTCTCTCTCTTTTTTTCTCTCTCTCTTTTTCTCTCTCTCTCTTCCCCTTTCTCTCTCTCTCTCTCTCTCTCTCTCTCTCTCTCTCTCTCTCTCTCTCTCTCTCTTCCCCTCTCTGTCTGTCTGTCTTTCTGAAGTGGTCTAGTTTTCAGAGAGAGTTTTAATTACAGGAAACAAGCTGCAATTACTTCTTTTGATCGTGGCAGGGTGGGGTCTGTCCACTTACACGCACACTCTCTAACCCCATATGCTCGCTCACTCAGCACACACACACACCAAACACCCATGCATCCACAGACATAAGGCATAGAACACACACTTGTGTGCAAACACAGACACACAGAGCGCATGACAAGAAAATGTTAAGACACAGCAAAGACAGTGACGGTGCCAAGACTTAAATCCAGTAATAAATGCTGAGACTCACACGCACTTATATTGAATGTAAAGATGTCTGCAGATGCAAATCCATGCACACAAGGACCAGAATTGGCAGGAACCCCTGATAATGTTCCCTATCAGGTCTTAAAGGATTATATTTTTTTCTTATTGTCAACAAATCCAATGTAAAGAGCAAAACCAGCACTGTTGATCTGAGTTTCATACCCTCTCATCCCCAAGCTCATTCATTTCAGCTGAATCTTTAAAAAAACGGGTCAAAAATAGTGAAAAAGGCTCTGTAATTTTCGAAAACAGCTGGACACTGCAGTTTTTTTATCAAATGTTACTAAAGTAGGTGTAAACTGTGTGTAATGGGGACTATTTTCAGCCGTAGATTAATAACACATTGGGACAGTGTATGTGAGTCAAAATGAAGCAAGAGTTCCCATATTTATAGTATTACAGAAACTCTGTGACTGTGGCTGAGTGATGTCTTTTTAATAGGTTTTGGACAGTCATAGTGCTCTATGGCACAGAAGAGTAAGCTATGTCAGGTTTTATGTGCACTGAAAATCAATACAGGTGGAAAGGACGCTTTTATTTGTTTTCATTATGGGCTTTTTTGACAGTAAGAAAAATTCTTATGTTTAGATATACTGCTTGTATTATGACCATTGTAGCTACACCGTGTGCTACACTGTAGCTGATTTGTGGCTCCTCAAAATTGAGGTGACCATTGTCTTTGAAAAAACGACTGAGCTTTACAGAGTTCTCAGTTTGTCTTCCGAATTAACTTCCAATAAGGTTAGTTTGACCTTATCTGCAGACTCACAGATAAAAACGTCTCCTCACGCTTTTCCACAGGAAGAGACTGGATGGCGTTGAGCGAGTCTGGGTTGAATCAATACTTCCTCTGTCGTATTTTGACTTGTGTAACACGTCAGAGTTTAAAAGCAGGCATTGTTTGTTTAACTTTGTAATTCTAAATCATACCAGTCCCTGGATTTTAACCGGTGTTGCTTCAGTTTCTGCGGGTATGTCATCACTAACCGTGTTTGTTTTTGTTTCCCTTCTAGTAATTTGACCCACATGCTCATAAACAGGAAGTGAATGTTTTCAGTGTCACATTACCCACTACAAATATTGATTCTAGAATCTTCGCACAAATAAATTGGAATTCTTGATGGAGCACATACATGCAACATCAATTGATATTAATTTGCACAAGGCCGTGAGGAATAGAAAGGAAAGACAGCAACACACACATTCATGCTGACAGCAGCATATATCTGCAGTGTGTTTGACACAGCTCTCTGTGTGGCTTGTTTTTCACAGCTCTTCCGGGAGGTGAGGATCATGAAGATGTTAAATCACCCCAACATAGGTGAGTCACACTGAAACGTGATTTTCAACTCAGTAGTCACTCACTAAGAACTAGATTTAATTGGTGCTTCAAGGTCATGTACTCAAGCCAAATCATATAATGTTTTCTGTCTCTTTGCTCCATATTTTCGCTTTCACTCTTGCTGCCCCGGCCTTTTGTTTTCTAAACTCTCTTATGTCCACTGCTCTTCTCTTTCCCTCCCCCCCTTCAACCCCAACCCACTGTCTTTACCTTTCTCTCTCCACCTCCAGTCAAGCTCTTTGAGGTGATAGAGACAGAGAAGACTCTGTACCTTGTAATGGAGTACGCTAGTGGAGGTAAGTGCGTGTCACTGTGAAATCATTCCCCCTGAGGCTTGGCACTCTGTATGTTACAATGAAATGGTTCACAAATAAAAATGCTCCCTCCCCTGCTCCTCAGTATTTTGAGAAACATGCTCTTTTTATTTGATTTACTTCATTTTTTTGCTTATTGACAATCTCAACCCGAAAATAACGTAAAAATAACAGTGTTGTAAACTCAAAAAATAGCTTGTTTTAAATGTGTATATTGTAAGTCCTTAAAATAATCCCATCGTTAGCCCACTGTGCCCACACTTTGAAAGGACAATATGAAGTTCAGTGTCCCATTGAGCAAATACTCTGGTTTTAGGGAGACAAGTGTCAGATTCCAACACTAAATCTGTTCTCCTCCTCTTTCTCTCGTCTCCCAGGAGAGGTGTTTGATTACTTGGTGGCCCATGGCAGGATGAAGGAGAAAGAAGCCCGTGCCAAATTCAGACAGGTGTGTGTTTGTGTTTGTGTGTGTGTGTGTGTGTGTGTGTGTGTGTGTGTGTGTGTGTGTGTACAATTTCGAGGGACAGCCTGGTTGTGATTCAATTTTGGGTCAAAACATGAAGCAGCTTTTGTTTAATTTATAAAGAAGTAGTAAAGAAGAAATAAAGCTTATAAAACAACACAGAACATGCACCTTATATTTCATTATTTTCAGTGATTGATCCCTTCCTCATGATTGATCCCTGATGAAATCCTAATGAGTGTCTTTTACTTCATTGTCTAACCATTTCAACCTGTCCATCTCTCACTCCGTCCCCCCCCTCGCTCTCTCTCTCCCTCTTTTCTCTCTCTCACTCATTTTCTCGCTCTCCAGATTGTGTCAGCAGTGCAGTATTGCCATCAGAAGTGTATAGTACACAGAGACCTCAAGGTGAGAACACACACACACACACACACACACACACACACTATTAAATTAGATGTGTCAAAGCACAAGGAAGTTCTCTTTCTTGCTCTCTTTGACTCTCACTATTAATTTCCAAGTCAGGATTTGACTTTTCAGCCTGAAATCCTGCCCCCATGAACAGGCAATCAAGAGGTTAATCACAAAGGTGATATAATGTTGCTCTGCTAGTGCTAGGGCTTAAACGCTCACACCCATATGTACACACACACTTGCATTTCTATGCAGTTCTTCTATTGTGTCCCCGGTTGGAAATCTCCCTCCTTCTGCTTCTTCATTTATTTTTCCTCTTGTCCTTGTTTCACATTCATCATCAACACACACACGCAGGTCTAATGCTTCTAGGTCATTTTAGTTCATAGTATTATTCAGAGTTGTAAATCCTCTTATTATGGAAGCAGGCGGACCTGTAGACAAGACATTATCATGATTACTTTTACAGTAACCATACAGGAACCTATAATCTCAAAGTTGTTTTTCCCCCTCATGGTTGTTTTGTTTTAATAAATGCTTTCAATGCTTTGACCAAGGTTATACGATATTTTCTGCACTTGTTGGAGGTAAAATGGTTGGCATTTACAAAGAAGGCAGTGTGGGAAATGAGAGATTTCTAGAGGACAGACAGTTTTTCATTACTGTAATGCGTACCATCCTGCACATTACCCTAATCACTTTTGATCTGTGGTTTGTAATGTGAAATCCGGCACACACTTAACTTTTGTAGGTCTTACACTGCAGGAGCAAATTTTGATGAGCCTGCGTTTCACAGCCAAGCTAAAATCACTCTGTTGAGTCCCAAGATGAAATATGTGTGCAGTATGCTGCAGTCATGTTCTTCATGTGTCCTATACTGCAGTATCTACTACACTGGTGGCTCTTTTTTTGTAAAACAGCAACATCAAAGAGTTTCATTTCGTTCTTTGGCCATCTTAAGGTATTGATGTTAGTCAGCTCTAGATGTTTAAATCTGCAAATAAGAAGCCGATGTTCATTTATTTCTCAGGTCAGAGCCTAGAGATGATGTCAGTGTTGTATTTAATGTGCATGCATGGTCTCATGCACACTCAAACACACAGAAGCCGCAGAGTATTCAGAGCAAGTGAAAGGGAGAGTGCACCTGTTGCTAGGCAACCCCAGCCTCCTTGCTCAGTGGCTCACTTTAGGCTTTAGGATACAAACGCACACACAGGAATAAACTGTGGCAGGCCCTAGACCATTACTGTGAAAACCCCCTCTCTCACTCAGCAGTGTCCCCCCAGAGAAAGGTGTTTCAGACAAGTGTCTGTGAAATGTATTATCTTCAAACTCATTTGCTTGTCAGAGAAATTCTTTGTCGCACTGACATTGGATGAAGGGATGGCCTATTTGTTAAATTCTAAACCCTTAAAAAGAGACACCTGATGTTGAATAAATAACATTTATCACTTCATATCTCACACAGCAGATCTTAGGTATTTGTATTTTAGTTCTGGGCACATGTGATATTTGGTATAAAAAAATCCCTGCCTATTAATAATCTTTCCTTTTTCTTCTTGTTTTTCTCCACATCCTCTGGTTCACTACATCATAATTATATTTTCCTTTCCTCTCTCCCCCACACTGTCTGTCTGCAGGCGGAGAACCTGCTGCTGGATGCAGACATGAACATCAAGATAGCAGACTTTGGCTTCAGTAATGAGTTCACTCTGGGGAACAAGTTGGACACATTCTGCGGCTCCCCGCCCTACGCTGCCCCGGAGCTTTTCCAGGGCAAGAAGTACGACGGACCCGAAGTGGACGTCTGGAGCCTGGGGGTGATCCTCTACACGCTGGTTAGCGGCTCGCTGCCCTTTGATGGACAGAACCTCAAGGTCAGAAAGAGGAGCGAGAGCGTGTCTCTGTGTGTGTGCTCATGTGCATTACATAAGCGGATGTCTGTATTCTGTGAGTGTTTGTAGTATTTGTCATGCTGGTTTCGGTTCCCTCTGCTCTGCAGAATGCAAAAACTAAACTCGAGAGAGAGTGAGTGTGTAAAAGTGATTCAACGTCAGCCCCAGTGGTTTGTCTTCAAATGGGGTTCAGTGGCGTGACACGCCAAACGGGCACTGAAACCTGGCATTTTGTTGTTAAGCAGAAAAGATTTAATGCTTTCTATGAACTATGGTTATTCACAGTTATTCATACCACCTATCGCACTGTGCATTCTGTCAGCACCCACATGACTCACTGTGGAAGTGCAGACACATTTTGGGTGGGCGATATGACATCGAATATGATGATATTGATATTAACATGCCTGCAAACTGCCGTCCAGCTTTATCTAGTATGTCTTTGCGCTACCTCCTGCTGTCAGGAGTTTTGTTAAACACCTACATTACTGATCTTACTATTTGTTTAACAGCTACTGTAGGAGCCTCGGTGTTTTCTCATTTGACTAATAAAGAGTATTCTTTCTTTATAATGTGTCAGACTGATGCAGTGACAAAACATGTACAACCCAGATCATTTACCATGAACATGAAGAGCTTTTTAACTATGAGTCATCAGTGACTTTATTTTCACTTTTTCTCCTGCATTTTCACATTTAACTCACTGTTGAAACAATTTATTTATTTTCTGTTTGGCTTGAATGAAGTGCGTTTTAGGATGATAAAAAGATGGCTGGTGGCTGTTTCTGGTTAAACAAAAAGGATCTTACTCTGTAGCAAAACGGTCTGTCACTGCAGAGATCCTTTCCATATTATTGTCATACAGAATATCAGTCTGAGGCTGTCAGTGGCAAAGACAAACACTGTTAGTGTTAAGTGGACGTTTATTGACAGTGCGTAAACTCCGCTTTATGGCTGCCTGCTACAGAGCTCTCAGTCAACACTGAAGCAATTTTCAAAAATTGTTGTCTTTATTAGTCACTTGGACACAGAAACATGGGAAATATGACGAGTGGATCGCTGGGATATTGTAGTGTGTGGATAAAGGCCACTGAAGTAAATGACAAATGCGATGTGATGCTGGTTATTTGTGCAGTACCTTTGTTAACAGTTGCAGTATTTTGAATTTATCTTGTGCTGAATGTGTGACAGTTGAAAAAAATCTAATATCAACATTTCCAAAATACCAGGAAGTGCATGAATAATATCTTTTGTTAATATCACCCAGGTACTGTACTACCACTTTGTTAGAATCATAGCTTTTTGAACTGTTAATCAGCCTGTGTTCAGATGAATGCAGTACTTGTTTAACAAACTATTAATCATTGGAGGGTGTAACCGTAGCTAATGCTGCTGCTTGGCTAATCATGCACCTTTTTCACTTTTTCATAGACCTTTGCTTTCTGTTAATTGTTGGGAACATTCGGATCATTCATGGGAGGTTGCTGCCCTTTTACAGAGCCTGTAGATGTGAGAGAAAAGGATTATGTGCATGTTTGAAGGTGGATTTTTACAGTCTGCTGTTGTTCATCACCAGGAACTGAGAGAGCGCGTGCTGCGTGGAAAATACAGGATTCCTTTCTACATGTCCACGGACTGTGAGAACCTGCTCAAAAAGTTCCTCATCCTGAACCCCTCCAAAAGAGGCAGCCTTGAGGTACACTGTGCTGCATTAACACACACACACACACACACACACACACAAAAATGTCAATTCAAATAGAACAAGAGATTTAGAGTGCCTTATATTTAACTTGATAAAACTTACATATGGGAGAATCTGATGCTGCCTGTAGCACGTACAGTCGTATACTGTGTATCTGGACTAGCTTCACCAGCTACATGTGAGTTTGTTGCTGAAGTGTCAGGTGCTTTTTAAAGGAATAGTAACTGCTTGTTAGTTTAGAATCTTTGAGTTGCTGAATTTGTTTTCACTAAGGGTAAATGGACCATAACTGGAGGTTATTACCTGAAGGATAGCAACAAAGAGATATGGTGTATCGCTCTTTCGCTGAGTAACAGGTGCCGCTTGCCAGTTGAGTTTTGGATTAAAAAAAACTCTTAATTTTGGCTTTTGCTTGTCTCTGCTTGACTTGCTAAATGTTATGGCAGCCCAGTAAAAATACTGAAAGAAGACTCAACCTTTAGTGTTAAAATCCATTCCTGTGGCTGTTTCATTTGCACCTACCTTTAAGTTTGTGTGTGATGCGTCTTGCTAAAGGTCACATCCCTTTTTCACTTATTAAGATTCATTTGCATATTGAAGATAAAACACACCTGCCTATGCCCGTTAGAAAAAAAAACAATTAATTGTCAAGATTAGTTGATTAAAGAGATGAATAATGTAGAACTAATTCATCATGTTAAGATGAAGTCTGCATCTTTTTTCTGTGTTGCCAACTTTGTCATTTGTACTCACCCCCCTCGACCGTCTCTTCTCTTTTCATCTCCTCTCTCATTCCTTAACCATCCCTCCCTCTTTTGCTTTTTGCCCTTTATTGTCTTTGACATCTCGTGTCTCCCTGTATCTGTCTGTTCGGCTTGCTCCCAGCAGCAGATAATGAGGGACCGGTGGATGAATGTGGGCTATGAGGAGGAAGAACTCAAACCCTACATTGAACCCCAGCCAGATTATAAGGACCCCAGGAGGACAGGTAAGCACAGAAACATACTCAAAAATGATAAATGTGTTCCTTTCTTTAGCCATGCACAGACATACTTGAGTACAGATGTTTTTTTTTCTGTTCTCACACAAAAGGATAATTTATCCTAAGGAGAATTGTGGACCTGCAGGAAAATCACCATTCTAATTATAAACTGTTTTGCTGTGTGCAGATATCATGCTGCAGATGGGATTCTCTCAGGAGGAGATCCAGGACTCACTGGTGAACCAGAAGTACAATGATGTGATGGCTGCATATCTGCTACTGGACTATAGGAACT
Organism: Chaetodon trifasciatus; assembly: GCA_037975065.1. Lineage (NCBI taxonomy): Eukaryota > Metazoa > Chordata > Actinopteri > Chaetodontiformes > Chaetodontidae > Chaetodon > Chaetodon trifasciatus. The sequence continues at coordinate 10,602,831 of JBBMOE010000017.1, read as the reverse complement.
CTGAGGTACGCTGTTTCTCTCTCACACCTACACACCCTTATTTTCCACAGTACCATGCAGGTTATTATGGCTTTGTCAAACCTCCCTTAGCTACAGTTGCACTGATGTTATACAGTCCACTGTCAAACTAAACAGCTCTCATCATTTTATCCAGTAAAATGTAGGACTTTTATTTTGCCTTCAAGCCATCAGAGCATACAATTTGCTGTCATCTGAATTTGATAGCACGTATTTACGCTCCAAGTTCTATTTTCAGTTCTTTGTGTTTGTAGCCACACCACAGTCGCTCTGCATCATACACACATGTTCAGATTTGTTTTCTTTCCCCCCCACCTCAGCTGGATGAAGGTTGCATCAAGCCCCGGCCAGGAAGTGATGTAAGCAACATAAACGCCCCCTCCCCGTCTCACAAGGTACAATGAGAACACGTAATGTCTTCTGCTAACACATAATGACGTCTCCCAGCTCCAGCCAGTGACACTGACTGGACCTCATATTTGTACCAAAAACACTCTGGGAACCTGCTCTGGTGTAGGTAATGTTTAAGGTTTAGATGACAGACCTACATACATGTGAACTGATCCAGTTCCCTGGATACTTAAATCTGCCACAGCTGTACATTTCACGTGTGAACGGCTCTATAGATTAACAGTAGCTGTGAATACAGCTCTCCTGCGAGCATACTTACATCCCTGTGTGTGTGTGTGTAAACACTCTGCGACTTTAAGAATAACGCCTGTGTGTCCATCTTCCTCTTTAAGGTACAGCGCAGTGTGTCGTCCAACCAGAAGCCTCAGAACCGCAGAGCTACCGACCAGGGTGAGATTGGTGTGTGTTGGAGGGGAAGGGGGCAAAGCTGGGGAGTCTTTTAGGCTTTTTAGGAGAAGGAAAACTGGATGCAGATGGGGGATCAGATTGAGACGGTCAAGTGCCAATAGCCCAGGGATGGAAACAGTGCCAGCAGGTCGCACAACCTGCTGGTGCATGCTGGGATTGTCTCTTGTCCTGTCTGAGGAAGAGCCTTGTTCTTCAAATGTCATTTTTCTTTTATTCTATTACGTAGGCAATTGTAGCCATGTTGTGGAAAGAGAGTGGACAGAAAAGGAAGAGAAAACGATGGAAGGCAGCAGGTAGAGCAGGATGGGCTGGTGAAGGTGCCCACACCGCTCTGCGCTGCCTATCTCATTGTTTTCCTTTGTGGAGAGCAGTGGCACCCAATTAGGCAGAAGCCTTTCACTCAAATTTCAAATTATTTCATCTTTGACCTCGGTTCTCACTGACCTTTTAAAGCGCAGCCATTGAGATAACAGCTGTATGTGAAGTAGCCAGAAGCGACGCATGCAAGCAGGGAGGTAGTAAGTGATGGAAGCAAAGCTCATACTTTGTGTTTCACTGTTCCCTGAACTCCATAACACAATGTTAAAAACACTGTGATCGTGCTAGGAGAAGTAATGAACAGGAAGATGTCAATGGTCAGATGGGGCTGACAGGTTTGTGAATAGGTATATAGGTTACAAGGTTAGCTAAATCTAATGCTTAAGTTTGCTCGGCTGTTTATGTACATTAGCTTTGCCAGGCAGACAAAGTGACAAGGGTTATGTTTCATATTACAAGCATAGCTGCATGAACAGTACACAAATACACTCAACAATTGCCAGGGCCTGCTTTTGAAATACACTCAAATGCATTGTATACAAAATGGTCTGCAACTGTTGTCGCTGCCTTTCTACCTGAGCTGTGCTTTGCCTCTTCAAGTGTCTGCACTATGATCTGCACTCTTCCTCACAGTGAGCTCAGATCAAATTTCTTATCATCTGAAGGCAGCTTTCAGGTTGAAGTAACAGAGATGGGGCTGGGTGATGTAGAAGTACAGTAGAAGGGAGAGAGGGTGGGATAAGATTGATTTAAGTGTGGGGGGTTGGTTGAGTAGATAGAATGAAAGAAAGCCACTAAAGAAGATGAGGCTGATTTCTTTTAGAGCTGAGTGATGACAGGAAAATGACAGATGAGATGATAATGCAGATGGAAAGAAGAGGGGAGTTGTCTCAGCCTTTGATGGCCTTTCTGATGCACTCCCTGTCTTTGTTTCTCCAGGGTCCTCCTACTCTAAGAGAGGGGGTCAAGCAGACAACCGGACTGCAGTAGAGGACTCTGGCAGGAAAGGCTCATCAGGCAGCTCTACTACCAAGGTGCCGGCCAGCCCTCTGGTCTCCTCTGACCGCAAGAAGAGCGCCACGCCCTCCACCGTGAGACCCCACTCTGCTGACATGACATTTGCAACACCACTTTGACTTGTTCCAATAAGCACAGCTGTTACTGGATCTGTTCTATTCAAATTTTAAAGCTGTGACAGTGTGACAGTGGAGTTCAGCCACCATTCATTTCATTATTTACACCTGTGCTCTCACTACTGTGACATGTAAACGTGTGTAAACGCCTTTTCCATTTTCTCAGTTTCTCCCAGCTCCGTCATCCACTCAGTCGGCACCAATTAATTAATAAATGAATTATTTTTATAACTTACCCAACAAGTGCCAGCCAACGAAATAATATTTAACAGATGAAAATGTGTTTTTTTGATGCATGTCATATCTGACTTCTGACACTGTCTATATTATATCTATCAACAAATGTTTTAGGAGTATAAATCTGAATTTAAAGTTTTAGAAATGATAGTAAATTTATTTGAGGTAGTCTCTAGTGAAGTGACTACACAGTGGTGCAGGTTCAGGGCCATGTAGGCATGTAGAGACTGTTTTTGATTGCTGTCTCTGTCACTCGCCAGTTAATTCAGCCTACACTTTTATTAACATGTGGACTTTGAGCATGTTCCAGTATATCTTAGCCTGAGCAGATAGCTAATCTGTCAGGGTAATGAAAAACGCCCGTGTGCAAGGCCTTTAAATCATAATTCAAGAACACTAAGGTGAATAATGGTTTTAGAAGTGTAAACGAAAAAGGAAATACTCTTCAGGCGTGATTTGGCGAAAGTAGAATTAATGTTATGGCAGTTGAAGTCACATGTCTGTGCTGATCAGGAAGCTTGCTCACGGCTGTTCCAGTAATATTTGGTCACCTTTAATGTCATTTCTTTGTTCTCTGTCCACAGCACTGACCTCCCACACTCTTTTGCTCTGTCCTTCATCTTAAACAGTCCCAACACTCTTCTTCTTTTCTTCCTCTCTCCCTTCAGAATAGCATCCTGTCCACCGGTACCGGTCGCAGTCGGAACTCTCCTCTGACTGAGAGAGCCACGCTTGGCCAGGGTATCCAGAACGGCAAGGACAGGTAAACACTCACGCACAACGTGAAAAGAGACATTTTCAAAAAGACAAGGGCAAGTACGGTCACATACAGTCGTTCTCACGTACACTCTGTCTCGTCCCTGGCAACTCAAGTACAGGCAGCGCTGCTTCCTCACTAACACACATAATACAAACACACTGACCATGGTTTGTGAATGAAGCAGTCCCACAGCTGTCTCAGTGACTGAATCCCAGACCTTGGCTGGTACTCTCCAGAGCTCTGCCAGCTGGCTCAGGGAGGCCAGCAGCTTTCCACCAGGGCGGGGTGAACCCTCCTGGACGAGAAAATCAGGCTCCCTTGGGAATTTAGGCCAAACCTCCAGTAGATTACAGATTACCGTGATGGTCTGATTGAGGCCTGCCAGTCAGAGCAGAAGCAGGGTTGGATGGACACACACACATGCAGGTTGACATATGCTGACACACGGAGACCTAAATTCTTCTTTAAACTCTTATTCTTCGTTCTGTTCTTTTCCTTTAATAAACGTTCGTTCACAAAGAGCTTTGGCTTCCCCAAATCAAAATCTTGCCCGAAGTCAAACCAGGAATAGACGGGTAATAATAAAGGACAGTAACAAGCAATATTCCCTCCCTTTTCCCATTTCTCCTTTCATCCCCCTTAAATGTAATTCATCGTTCCAGTTCCCCTTTCTTCCACAACCACTGTAAATAATTCCAGTATGGACAAAACAACTTTTTGTCCATATAGGAGTTGCTTGATTTTGGATTTGTGGACCTGGGAGCGTAAGCCTCCGGCGATGAGTACGGCTCAAACGTGTCCACACATACAAACGCGCACATCACTCATGCTTAACCAGTCACATGCTTTGTCTGCTTTTTCATAAGCATTAAACATCAAGACAAACTCTAATCCCTACTGTGACGCAGTGTTCATTGTCATTACCGCTTTATTACTTGTACATCAGTCTCAGATGACCCCTTCGTTCTCAACAGAGTGCCACACATACAACATAGTAAAAATGATCTAATTGAATCCATGTTGAGGCTGTGAGGCCTGATAAGTTTTGAGAAATTTCTGTCATTTCTTCCTAGGGTCATCATCATGGTGACGATGTGGTCATCTGAGAAAAGCATTGTTTTTGGTTTTTTTTTTAGTACTGTGGGTCTATTAGCCATAGTAGGCTCTGCTAACTTAGTGGTTGTCATCTGCTTTGATTTTAAAGTTCATTTGATCATCATTAATGCTTTGAAGTTTGGGCTTTTATACTTGTTACTCCCCCCCCCCCCATTCTCCTTTTCCCCTTTCTGTCCTTCCCTAATTTCCCTCATTCCGTGTCTTTTATCTCCGTCTGAGCTCTTGTCCCTCTGGATCTGAAGTCACAGTTTCTCGCCGCCTCCTTTGTTTTCTTTTTTTCCAGCTTCCTTATTTTCCTTCTTGTCTTTTATTTTAATCTTTCTTCTCCTTCTTTTTCCACTCCCTCTCTCTCTAAGGAGATTAGGAAGACTTGTGATGGAATATTAACTCTTAGTGGCACTATATGGTCCCTGTACTTGCCTCTTAATAGGCTTACACATACACAAAAATATCGACACACACACACACAAGCTTACACATACATATCACACATGCTCAAACTCTTGCCACACACTGGGTTTTCCAGTGAATACAGTTATTTTTCCACCACTAGCCTCACTAATCCCTGTCAGAAAGAGTGTGTGTTTCTCTCAGCTCTGTTTGTTTTCTGTGTAATTAGCAGCTGTTTGGTTGACCTCTATAAATGTCCATCTCTCTCTCATTGCTCAGTCCTCTGCTGTCTCTTGTGCCGTCTCTCTGTCTCTCTCTGGTACCACTCTCCCCTGTCGCTCACTGTGTTTGTTTCCCTGTGTGGATAAAGTCAAGTTGGAGCTATCTGTAATGTGCAGAGCTTTGTAGCCTGTAGCAACCTCACTGATCAAGAGAGAGTTCAGGAAGTAGCCAGTGTTGTTTTTCTGAAGTAATTTAATAAAATACTGTTTGTTACAGATAAAGTTTAGATTGTAGGAAAGGAAAGGAAGGATCTTGACGTGCAGGTCAAATCTATGAAACTGAGCTCAGAGGTCAGTGATCAGTCAACAGGACAGTGGAAGCAGCTTTATTTCCTGTCAAACATCTACATCTACTGTGTTGATGATACATTCTTCCAGTATGTAAACCTGCTGGTGAGGCAAATGAGCTGACCTGTGAAATACTGGGCTGTCTTCACTCACTATGTGGTAGTTTGCTAAATTTTGTTGCTTTGCACATTTCTGTTAAATTGGTAACCTGACTTTGCCCACATATAATTTGTCTCCAGTGTGTTTTCACTCTTTGTAGCTGTTAGAAAAATGTGTGTTAAGTTGGTCTTTTGTCCTCCGGCTTTTGAGCCAGGAAGATTTCATGTGAAAAGATGAAGGCACATGAACACAATCAGCCTTTGATGGAGTTATTTCTCTCGATTAACCACGGTGAAGCAACATCAGCAGTAATAAAAAGACCAACTTTTCTTCGTTGTTCAAGTCCTTTTACTCTGTGTTTTCTGTCTCTTTATGTCCCTACTTCCTCTGTTCTTCCACTTGTTCTCTCTGCTCTGCTCCCCACCCCACCCCACCCCATCCCCCTTACTGTGTTTGATAAGTGCTGCTTCTAACCATGCTCCACCTCACCTCCCCGCCCACCCACACACAAACCCTGCCCGGTGTGTGTGACTGTGTGTCTGTGTCGTATGTATGTTTGATTGTATGACTTGGTCGTGTGTGCGTGTGCGTGCACATTGGGCGGGGCACTCCTCCTCCCTCCTCCCAGCCTAAACACTCCGGGCTCCCGCGCCTCCACTGCCTCAGCTGCTGCCGTCCTCTCCTCCTCCTCCTCGCGTCCCCGCCATCACAAGTCCCTGTCCTCCTCCAATCATCCATGCCCCTCTGACCTGCACGCACCACGGCCCAGGCAAGTCTCTCACTCACTTTCACGGACTCTCACACACACACACACACACACACACACATTCACGCAGACAGACACTCACAGCTCCCTCAGCCCCTTTCAGATCGTCCTTTCCACTAGAACGTGACGAACAAAAAGAAAAAAGGAGAGATGAAGTGATTAATTGGCTCTGAAACCTTTCACCACCGCTAGATCCAAGGGACAGCACCAGTTTTTGTTTTTTTGACTACCTTTTATTCACTCAGTGATCAATCCTGGCACACAGCAGTGACCTGGTTGGCAATATCCCTCCCCCCCCAAAAAAAAAAAAAATCATGAAGTCCATCAGAGGTGGATTTTCCTCCCCAAAGAGTTGGTGTTTTATTGCTGTGCTTCCCAACAACCACCTCACACACACACACATTAACATGACCGAAGATAACACATTTTGCTAACTTCAAAAATTTACTCTGAAATGTTTCATGCCTTTTTTGGTTTGAAATTGTTTTATAGTCACCTAAAATCACTTTCTAAGGTACTTAAATATTAAGAAAGATTAAATGCACTGATCGAACCAAAGACAAGTTAATACGTCTATACCTTCTTATTTCCTCCTTTTTTGAATGATGGGAAGTAAGTGTACAATTTTAGAAACACATGCAGTTTATATCTGCTATAAAACTCCTTGACTTATTTATTTATTTTTTTTTCCTCTTGGCAAACCAGAACCAGGAAATAAAGCATTAATGCAACTGCAAGTAGACACAAGAAATGGCTTGTTGAGTTCCGTTGTATCAGGCTGTTGAACAAAGTGGTGCCGTTTTGAATATCTGCCTATGTGTGTGTGTATATATATAGAATATTTACCACGATAACATCACCACACTGAGATGTCCAACATTTCTAACACCAGTTACCATAGACTGACCAGTTACTTAGCAACAGCCAGGAAGTAGTTTATGGAGCTCAGAAAGCTGCACAAGCTAAACTTGGTGTGGTGACACTGACATATTTTGTCTTTGGCCGATCAGTCGCTCTCAAACCTCAGATTTACCCAGTGGACCTTAACTGAAGTCAGTCAGAGCTTTGAGAACAAGATGAGCAGGTTTTTTCACTCTACTGTGCCTCTGCCAGACCAAATGCTTTTTAACTTGTTTTGTTTCCTGGCAGAAATTCAGAGAAGTGACATTTATGGACCAGCAGGGATTAGGTTTGCACACGCAGAGGTCTCAGTAGTTAATAAAGTGTGTGCAGACCAGCCCTTTATATGCTGGCTGGCTTGATACGGAGGTGTGCTGTACATACAAGGAACAGAATAAGTAAAACAGGTTGAATGAGGTGACATTTTCTCCAAACTTGTTGTTGACATTGCAGGATAAAAGTCTTAGATGCTGTCATCTTATGCATTTAATTTCATTTAAGGAGTAACCCAAAGCTCGTGGAAAGGTCGAAAGCTTGAAAGTATAGTGAGAGACCGTGTCAGATGTTGCCTTCTGGACGTGGGACATCGTCATGCTGATTATAAAAAGTGGCAGTTTCTAATTTAAGCAAATACGAGCTTAAAATGAAATGTTTACAGTGTTTGCATGCTCGGGCTGGATGATATGGCAAAAAATATGATCACAATAATTTTTTTCCATATTGATAAATATCAGTATTTATCATGATATGTAATCAGATAACACTGCCAGTTTGAAGAGCGTCCTCATAGTGAAAGAAACCAGAGGGTTCATTAGTTAAACTTTAGGGTGTTTATTAACATAAAAAAACAGAATAACATAATGTAAAGATTTAACCGTGGTTTAGAATATATTCTGCGATAAAGTATTGAGAAAAAAAAGAAAAGTATTGAATAACATCTAAATGTAAACGTAACTTTGCAGATATGCTTTATCTGCCTTAACAAAACAATGCAAGTTAGCTTAGCTTGTAACTTACTAAAAGAATGGCGTGGTTGCTGGGATGGCCGTGTAAAACAAACTGAGTGCGGATTAAGAGGCAGCAGCAAGTTACTGCAGGCCGAGCGGCCGAAGACGGCACATTTCTGCACTTTTGTGTTCTGCTTGTTCAACGAGTGTTTGATAAATTGATCGAAAACGTCCAAAGCTTTTTATCGCTCCATCCTACTTCATGGAAAGACATTCTCCCTCTACATCGATGGATAGTCAACAGGAATTACAATTGTCATTATCATAAACACCCCAAAGTCTTTCCAAAGAAGTGCTATTGAAGGAAAAAAGCACAGAATTCAGCATGTTAAATGACTAATAATGGACCATAATGTTGAATTTAGTGTTCTTTAGGCACATACACACATATACATACATACAGTTTCATAAAATGCCTCCAATCAACAAAACTACAATTTCAAACTGTCTCTGTAGTATCAATTGTTGCATAAACTTGCCTCTCTGAGCCTCACTCACCTGCATAGTCTACCTGCACTGGTGGGATATGCAGGTGAGTAATAAAAGAAAAAAAAAAAAGTCCAATCCTCTGTTAGATTGCATTATTGGAAAAGACATTTTGAGGAAGTACTCTGGGGAGAACCAGACAAAATGCACATGAAACCGTTGTGTTGATGCATGTTTGTGTGAAAATGTGTCTGTATAAATGTCATGTGGTTTCCTGACAAGCTGTGTTTGTGGATAAGAGGATTTTCCCTGGCTTGTTCTGTGTAACAGAGTGGAGTCCCTTTTAAGTTCCCCATAGCCTCTGTTTCTCAAAGGTTAAGTGCTCTCTCATACAGTTTTAATGTGCTATGTAAACCTCCGTGAAGTTGCCTGGGAAAACCCTGCCTTCATCTGCGAAGTGATAACGTGACTGTCACACTGAATGAGTGAAGTGAAGAAATGACCTGAATGTGGCCTGTTGGTCATTTGTGCGAACTCTGTGTGTGCGTGTTTGCTTTCTAGGTGCTCGGTTTGTGTGTGTCGCTTTGTTGTCAAGCTCGCCTGCTTGACAGTGTCTGTTTCAGGGGCTACTTTGATATTTTGAGTTTCAGTCCCCCCCCTGCCCGCCATGTGTCACAACACAGGGTGGAAGGTCTGTGAATATGTTCCTCAGCTACCTGAAACACCATCTGAGGCAGTGATATGCCATTTGCACAGACAGAGACCCCCACCCTTTCACCCTTTTTGTGACAGTTGTCTAGTGATAAAAGCCCCCCCCCCTTGCAAATGTCAGGCTAAAATTCCAGCTGAGCAAATGTCAAGGTGGCCCTCTGGCTGTATGTAGTTTTGTCTGCTCTATGTTGAAGTCTCGTTCTGTTGCATGCGTCGTTCAGCAGTGAGCTTGGGCTGTTCAGAACCTGGTTGGGAACGCTGGAGAGAAGGTACCGCTCCAACACATAGACTGTATCCTGATTGAGGAACAGGCACCTTTTCTCAGAACATAGTCTGTGCCCCAAAGCCCCATCCATTCCTGTTTTTATCCAGCTGTCCCCCAGATACCATTCTCATAACTTTACATGACTTTTAACGACCTCCAGGAGGATCACTGCAAAAAGCATTCATGTACAGTAACGAGGCAAGCACATTTGGATAAAGTAGAGGGTGCAGGCTACTATATGCAAATCAAGTATGCCTAGCATGAAAATCAGCCAGCTGCACCATGACAACACATCCACCTGCATCCACCACATCTCACTCTAAAACACACCTTCTTTAGATACATAGTCTGTCACTACTGTTTTCCTAAAATCTGTAAGTTGGAATAAATGCTTTCATATGTGGAAACCCCCCCCCCCATCAACAGTCATCTTCATAGCTATAATATGTCACACTGACCCCCCGTTTATCTGCCTGATCCAGCCTTTCTTTCCTTGCATCTGTATCCATAGGAGAGATGTGTGTTTGTGTGTTTTAGGTATGTTTTGTCCTCCGTGCACAACTTGAACTCATCCACATGAAATGAAGGAATGTGTTAAAGCTGCTCATCACACAACTTGACTGTAAACAGGGCTGAAAATCCTCTTTTATTTCTGAATTGCAATAAACTGCATGGGACTGCTTTTTCAATCCCTCGACAACGCATGTAGTCCTTAAAACAGTGATAATTACAGTTATTCAGCTACTCATCTGTAGAGGGTGAAAAATAGCCTTTTGCCGCATAATGTGCATTTAATAGTAATAATAAGCAGTGGGAACTACAAGATTACAGATTGTGTCCCTGTGGTAGGTAATGTTATTTCCCATAGTAGCACCAGACACTGAAACGTTACACTACAGATTAGCAGTGACAGCGTGTGTCCTTACATATCAGTTTTAAGTTGTTCAAAAAATAGCTAAAAACAATCTGTTACTGACTAAATGTCTCATCTTAAAAGAGAGAGACATTGAATTTGGCAAGTGAGAGATTTAAAATGCTTTTTTGGTAACTGGTTTAATGGTGGGTGAAGCATTTACATGGATGAAGCAGTAAATGGAGCTCATCCTATTTATGAAGTCCTGCACCTGCAACATTTGTGCTGTGGTGTCATCCCAGTCCCATTACTGCCCTCTACAGCGGATTGTGTATTTGTCCTCAGTAGGCTATTTATTCTGTATTTCCTCCACTCTGTGTTTGCCTGTCTTGTCTTTCAGAGTGTGTGCTTTGTGTGTGTGTTTTTGCCTTTCTTGTTTGTTGTGTTTGCCATCTGCTGCAGGTGTACTAGTGCCACACGCTGGCATGGAGGGTGCACACACACACATGCTTACAAAGCAGATGCAAGCTTTTTTAGCTCAGTGGTTAGTTACAGTCTGCAAGCGTTTGTGTGTCTTTGTCTGGGTCAGTGTGTGTGTGTGTGTGCGTGTGAGAAAGAGAGCTGGAGGTTTGTGGTGCTTTGCCCTACGGCCAAGGAAAGCGGATTAACTGCGGGTGTGCGTGTGTGTGTGTGTCGGTGTGTCACCGACCTGACATGGCCCTAAATATTGAGTTGGCTGAGTTATGGGATTATGTGAAACATCAGGGCGAGCAGATGTCAATGAGACATAGATACTTGTATGACCTTACAGTGAGGTAAGTAGCACATCAGAAGGAAGTGATTTTCTTCCATTAGTGTTTGTCTAACTGAATGTTCCTCTCCCGCACCCCCTTTCTTCGCTCCCACCCACTCTTGTTATACCTGTCTTTCTGCTCCTCTCCTCCTCCACTTCCTGTTCCTCACTTTGTTCATCCACCTCTTGTCTCCTTTCCTCTCTCGTGCTTTCTTTTGCCTTCTCTTGTCTCCTGTCCAATCTCCATCACCTTGGATTCTTCATTTGCACCTCCTCGTCTCTGCCTCTTCTCTCATCACACCTTCCAAACTCCAAACCTATATCCTTCTCCAATCTTTTCGCACCTCTTTCGTCTTCTTCACATCCACCTCTCTGCTTGTGTACACCCTCCTCTCCTCTGTACCACCTTTTCTTTACCACCCCTCCCTCCGTCTCTCTCCTCTTTCCTCTCACCCCTCCTCTATAGCGCCCCACCTCAGCGGGCGCCCGGTGCCTCCCCATCTGCCCACAACATCAGCAGCGCTGCCGTGTCAGACCGTCCCAACTTCTCCCGAGGGGTGGGCATCCGCAGCACATTCCATGCAGGCCAGCAGCGGGGAGCCCGGGACCAGCAGGGCTCTGCCTACCCCGGCGGGCCTGCATCCCCATCACTGTCACATGGCAACAGCCAGGCCCGGAGGACACACGGCGCCACGGGGATTTTCAGCAAGTTCACATCCAAGTTTGTACGCAGGTGAGTGAAAAGAGAGGCAAGAGCGTGGGAACATGGGGAGGGCGGATAGTTAAAATGATACTGTGCAGTTGAAATGTTAATGTGCAAGAGAAAGGAAGCAGAGAAGGCAGCAGAAGAAGAAACTTTGTAGTTTAGTAAATGCAAAGCAGTCATGGGAGCAGTTGTTCTGCTGAAGCACAGTTTGAAGCTTTTTCTGAGTATTGAGGTTTCGGCCTGAAACAGAAAATGACTAGGTTGACATTACAAGTCATTTCATGTGCTCATTTCCTCTCGGGAACAACGTACTGTACGTCCATGTCATCACTGGTTTTCTGAGTATTTCTTTAAAGAGGCTGGGCTCGTCTCATCCCTATCACTAGACCAGTGCTGATCTGTCACTGCTCAGAGTAGAAAGGGAGAGGAAAGGGAACAGCTGTGTCTTCTCTATAATTTTGTTTGGAGCAGTGGTGACTGAGGAGTAATTTTGGTTTTGGTTCCACGTCTGGCCCAGTTTTTATCTCAGTCCTCTGGTGCAGGTTGCAGCACTAAAACTGCTCTCATGGGTACCTGGTTACAGTGAAAGCTAAATTTGTTTTATTTTGATTTTTTTTTCTCCTTTTCTCTGGAAGCAGAGTGGAGCTTTGATCCAACTCTGCTGTGTAAATACAGAGAGCTGAGTACAGCTCTTTGTGGTTATGAAAGTGGAAGGAAAAGATTGGAGGGAAGAACCTGTCGAGTAACACAGTCTCTACCAAACTCTTAGACTACAGTCTCGTGATGAATGGACTGATGGTTCTACTTGCTGATTTTGGCTTTTGACAAAAAAAGTTAAGACAACATTTACTGTAAATAGAATTTGATTTCAATGAGACTTTTATGCCAGTAGAGTACACAGTAAGATTCATATTTCATCCCATAAAAACCGCCAAAACATAACAAAACCAATAAAGCGGTACTCGATATTGTTTGACTTACCCAGTGACATCTGTAACATAATGAGGAAAACACACTCATAGGCAGTTAAGATATCATTCACAAAAAAGTCAATATTTGATGTAAATCATGCATGAAGGGTGATGGAGTCCACAGGCAGCTGAGTCAGACAGAGAGAAGAGTGAAAGAGGAGATGTGGGGAGGAGCAGCGAGGCTGGCTGGCACGCTAGGGTCACAGTGGAAGACGTGGAGGAGAGGAAGTGACGGGAAGTAAGGGTTTAAAGGTGGCAGAGACTGAGAGAGGAAGGTCCACGTGAGCAGCAGGAGAAAGAAAAGCTCGGAGCGTGGAGGGTTGAAGGGAGGAAGAGAGAATGAGTGTGCAGCTGTATTTTTGAGGATTTGTTGGCTTAAAAAGAAATTGAGAATGATCAAGTGTCTCGCCTGGATATATATGTGTGTGTGTGTGTGTGTGTGTGTGTGTGTGTGAGAGAGAGAGTGTGTGAGAGAGAGAGAGAGAGAGGCAAAGGTACAAGCACAGCCACTCTTTAGGCCTCCCACTCAGAGATACTGTAGCTCCGTGGCGACAGTATCCATGGTTACACCGGAGATATCACTTTTCCCTCAACTATAAATACCAGTAGAGGGGACACCTTGACACACATGCATACACGCACACACACATACACACACACAACTTGCCATGGTGGTAGGAACTAGAAGTGGTGGAGACAGAGAGATTGTATTGCATTTGTACAGTACACACACACACACACACACACACACACACACACACACACATATATATATATATATATGCTGAAGTGGTGTGTTTTATATTCGTATCATATAACCTCACCTCTGCACTTTCCTGCCTGGTCTGCAGAGTGATATTTCTTCTGTCCTTCAAACACATCTGTGTGTGTGTGTGTGTGTGTGTGTGTGCGCGTGCGTGCATGCGTGTGTGTGTGTGTAAGGAGATTAAGTTTCTCAATGTGTGTTAAAGATTAAGTTGTTGCTTAACCTGTGCTTTTTCATTTGAAATGTGTGTCTGTATAAGAGGTGCTTTTCTCTCCGTGTCATGTTTGAACTTTTCACCACACAAACGCTTGTTTTCAGGGTCACTGTGGAGCGCTCTGTGTGTGGAGCAGCGCTTCAGTTCATGTTTGGGGTCCGGGGGGCTGGGGGGGCTGACTGTGTTCAAACAGGGTCTCTTAATGGAATTTTCCCACTGAACTCATTAAATCCCTCTAAGGTGCTCTGGTGTGTTTTTAATAATGCCTGTTCACACATTCACACCAGTAATTCCCACATTTAATCACATTCGGATTGAACGTTGACAGCAGTAACACTGATAACCTTTTTTTTTTGTTTCTTTTGTTTTGGGTTGTTTAATGACGGTCATGCTTGCTGCTTCAATCCCAAGTGAGCCTGTTGGACTTTTATTTGTTTGCTACTCAGAGGGCAGCTTGTCTTTTACAGGAAAGTCATAAATCTATGTTTTATACATACGTTTGTTTCTCTTTCTTTCTTTATCCCTCTTTTGTTTTTGTAGAAATCTCTCGTTCAGGTTTCCGAGAAGGTAGGCAACATCCCCAATGATAAATATATAACCCCTTTACATATATATCCGTATATTCTCTTCTTCATATATATTTTACATATATATATATATTTCCTCCCCTTTTGGTGTTTCGTGCAGCTTTTTGTTGAAATCTTCCTTTTGTGCCTTGAGCCTTATTACTTCTCCTCCTTTTTTCTGTGGTTGGCCCCTTTTTTTGAGCCTTCTGGTTTTGAGTGCCGTGTTTTGGCCCATTTTTCTTTATTTTTCACTAACACCCCCCCCCCCCCTCACCCAGCCACCCACTCACTTAACTCACTCACTCCATCATCATGCAGCACAGTAACACCTCACCCCACTTCCTCTTCGTCCCTCCATTGTCCCTCCCACCTCATTCTCATCCCCTTTTCCATTGATTTAGCAGGTGCAGTGTATGTGCGCTCATATCCCCCTGTAGCATCCCAGATTTAGGTCGAGTCTTAGTGGTGCGATAGATCAAACTACTCCCTTCCCACTCTTAACCCTTTCTGAGCTCCAGATGCAGGAAATGTTGTTCTTATTTTGATCTGAATGGAGATCATCCTCTTCAAATCTTAAGAACAGGCGAGGTAACGCTATAGTCCTTCACTAATTTCCTCATTTCCAGAAGCAAATGAGAAAAGTGGCATGGGTAGGAGCTTTTTTTGTTTTTATGGTGTTATGAGCAGGTGTTTTGCTGTGTCACTTTGCTCAGAATTGTTTAATGGTGCTAACCATTATCCAAGCTAACGCCACTTACCAAACCATCACCCATCTCACCTCTCTGCTTTTATCAGTTCGGTCACAAACCTCGGGTTATCATGAGCCGTAGAGGGCTGGAGTTGTGTTTTCAGTGCTCGGTGCAAGTTCCGATGATCCCACAGGGGGAGGAAGTCATTTATTTGAAAGTCCCTGGCTGTAGTTGGTAGTTGTGGATGGAGGGAGAGAGGAGGAGAGGACCCAGGAGGGAGGGGGCTGCAGTGTTTCTCAGGCTGCACTCTTTTCTGGAGGCTGCACTCTTCCTTTCTTTCATCGCTCTGTTCTCACTCTGGCACTGGCTCTCTAACAGCAGCAGCAACAGAACTGGATGGCTTTGACCTACTCTGGCTGGAAAAGACCTTTTATGCTGTGGACACACACACACACACACACACACACACACACACACACACACACACACACACACACACACACACACAGATGACACGTCACACACACACACATTTTTATGTATATCCACACTGACACATTTACTTAAAGCACATGTTCATGCTAAACACACACATGAACCTGCTTCAACACCACATTTGTCTCACACACTTGCTTTCGATTGTGTTGGCTGCTTTTCGCCAGCAGGTAGAGCAATATTCCTTTAATCTGGAGCATTGCTCCACCTGGTGGTTAGAAGCTGCACTACATTTTTAGTCTCACTGTTCATGATGAACTACCTTTCAGTTTTCCCATACAAGCAGCAATGCCTTTGAGCTATTTAAGGATTCTCATAAATTATTAAGTTTGAGATATGAGAGGGAGAAATAATGAATCTGCCTTAAAGTACATGCATAACTGTGGGAAATGGGTTATTATGTGTGTGAATATATGACTCCGTTAGATGTGTTTACGTGGCAGTGAAAGTTTTCAACAACCAGACAAGTGAGATATGTTTGGGTTCAAGTAATCATCTTACCAGTCCATTGTTCTCCCTTGATCCCACAGTGCGCCTCCTCTGGGAGCCATTTTGCATCCCTTCATAGTTAGCTAAATCACACACAGCATGCCACATCGCACAGAAGACTTCATTGTACATTGTTGACCAATTTACTTTTTTTTTTTTTTTTAAAAAGAAATCCTTCGTGTAACTTTTTTCCACTTGTCATGTCGCATGTGCTGTATTTTTAATCATGTTTCTGTTGCAGGAGGTGTTTTAGGTGATGTTTTTTGGTTATTATTTTAATGGGGCAAAACAGGAACGCTGTCTTCTCCCCCAGCAGAATGAATCCAAGCCCATGAACTGTTGAATTTGTCCTGCGTGTCACTTTCCTTCCATTGTCTGCATGTTTTTTGTCGTCGTCTCTGTGTTTCTTTGTTATCGTCTGCCTTCTCCATTCAGTTTATGTGTGTTGTCTGTCGAGTGTGTGTGTGTGTGTGTNAGCTGGTTATAATGCACATGTTTCTAATTTAAAGCGGGTTGCACCAGACAAGCTAGAGCTTAGCTGTTATAAAACATTAGCACCTTTTACCTGGCTGGTGTAGCTGAAACACACATTTGCCAACATTTGTCTCCTTAAACTGTTTTTTTTGGAAGCTATGTTATAACTCCTGATACTACAGTGACATCCTGTTCACACAAGTGATTGCTTTCATGAGTGGACAGCACTAGAGATGTCTCCTAACAACCAATTTGCTTATTACTCGGTCACTATTAGCTAAGAAATTCCTTTATGTTTTCTAGTAGTGACAAAGAAAGCAGCACCTAAATGTAGTGATGGTTCATGAGTCGATGGTGCGGCTTTCAACCCATTGATCACTCCTGATGCCTCTTCAGTGAGGAGCTGGGACTGGCTCTGGGAGCTGCACTGCGAGCTGTGACATCCTCGCGGCTCTGGATTTAAATCTGAGCAGGTGGAGCGGAAATTAGACGTGTGGCGCGCTCGGTGAGGTCGGATTGGAACGTTCGGTCGGGCATGGCGAGCAGCGCGACTGCGTTCAGCCGGCTGAGTTACTTTCTGTTTAAGAGTCCAATTGTTGCTCCTCAAGAAGACTAAACTTGTGTTGATTTTTTTCGAGGAGTCCGTATGAGGGAGAGGGTCGGGATGAGGGGAGCAGGTGAGATACAGAACAGCCCGAAAAAACCCAAAACCCTACAAACCCCCAGACTCTAGCAAAACCGCCTGCCAATCAGTAGCCTGGAGCCAATCAGTAGATGATCTCAGAGCTTGTTGTGAATGGCTGGGAGCGGGGGATGTAATTGGTTGGTGATGGTGATAACGGCTTGACCAATCAGGGGACGGGATATTAGCAGTGAATGGTAGCATCCCAGAGAGCGAGAGCGCTGGTGTGGAGGTTGACCTGCATGGTGGTGTGTGTGTGTGTGTGTGATGGGAAACCAGAATCAAAGTACCCAAATGTGTGTTTGTGTGCAAACTTGACTTCACAGTATCACACACACACATCTAAATCCCCTCACACTGTAGCAGCCTGAGATGTGCACACACAAACACACACAGGGGTACTTAAAAGAAATTTTGCTTTTTGTCTTCATTCATTTCCACGACCTCATCATCTCCCTCTTCCTCTCGATCATTCCTCCATCTCTCCTTCCTCCTCCCCTCCTTTTTTTGTCTCTACTTTTGAAACAATTCTTACACTTCTCTTCTCTTTGCTTATCTCGTCTTCCTTTCCTGTCCTCTCCCTGCCCTTCTCCCCCCGCCTCGCTCCGTCTCTCATCTCGTCATCTGTCCTGTCTTTCTCCTCCTCCTTTCTTCCTCCACCTCTCTCCTTCTCCTCCGCCCTCCCATCCCTCACCCAGGTCAATGCTGAGCAGTACAGTGGACAAGTCGGAGAAGACGTCCGGTGGCGTTCTGTCCTCCTCTTCCAACAACGATGAGAACAACTCCTCACCAGGATCTGGTAACACTGGTATGTGGTCTGCTCTCTCAGGCCTAAATTCTTGGTGCTTGCTAGAGTGTCTTTTGAGCAAAGTGGAAAGATCCAATAAAGATCAAGGGCCCAGCAGCGCAGACCCTTGAGACCTGAGACCTGACCTTGAGACGAACTTTTGCTGCTTCTGGCTTCTCAAATCTGGATTTGAGATTTGCTTCCTCTGTTTAACATCATGGTACAGTGAATAGCTTTGGGCTTCAGACAGTGAGTTTTCACTCTTTTTCTAACACTTCTTGACATTTTATTGATTTAAAGAAACATGTTGAAGAGTGAAAAGAGTGCATCACAACTAAAGATGCACAGATCAGGTTTGAATTCAGCCCAGTACTGACCTTAATATGCAGATGTGGGATCATGATTCTGGATCAGGTAGAGTTTTATGTCTCTGCAGCGTTTGTATTAGAGAATATTGCAGTCATTATGTGTTCATCCTCATTTTTCATTCTTCTCATTATCGCTCTTCCTTGCTCTTGTCTCTTCATTACTCTCATCTGTGATCCTCTCACCGCTCTCTCTCCCCCTCAGGTGGCACCGGCACCCCTCCGGCCATCGCCAGCCAGAAGGACTCGGCCAAGCCGCGCTCGCTTCGCTTCACCTGGTCCATGAAGACCACGTCGTCCATGGAGCCCATGGAGATGATGCGCGAGATCCGCAAGGTGCTCGACTCCAACAGCTGCGAGTACGAGCTGCGCGAGCGCTACATGCTGCTGTGCATGTCGGGCAACCCGGCCCGCGACGACTTCGTCCAGTGGGAGATGGAGGTGTGCAAGCTGCCGCGGCTCTCCCTCAACGGCGTGCGCTTCAAGCGGATCTCAGGCACGTCCATCGCCTTCAAGAACATTGCCTCAAAGATTGCCAACGAGCTCAAACTGTGAGTGCGGGAGGAGCGACGAGATTAAAGAGGTGGAGGTGGGAGGGTGGAGGGGCTGATAGCGAGGATGACGATGATGCTGTGCGCATGGTGGGGGCACTCTGGAGGTCAGGAGGTAAGCTAAAGGGTGGGATCACTTTCAAAATAACCCGATGGTCTGGAGTTGGGGCTCTCTGAGACTAGAAAACGTTACTTTCTAGAGGTTTTGTTCCTTAAGTTCCTGAGGCCCCGCCATTAGAAACGCTGAGTCGGTTTCCTCTCAGTTGTGAAGTACTTATAGACCGAGGTCTTCTCTCTTCCCTGCTGTTTTTTTTTTCTTTCGTCACGTTCTACTTAGACGTTCCACTCTTCTGCATGTCCGATCTGCTCTCTCTGTTTTTTAGAAGTCACACTTTGATCACTTCGACTACTCCCGTCACCTCCTCCTGCTATTTATTCAGTTTTTCTGCACGGTTCCGCTGCCGGGTCTCTTTGGGTTGGGGGGGAGAAGCCGAGTAGAGAAGTCGGTTTGGATGGAGGACGAGGAGGTTGCTGGAAAACAACTTTCTGCTTTCTCTCTGAGTCTCTAACGTGGGGAGGAATGACGGGAAGTCCGGAGCCTTATTTTGCTGGAAAACTCAAGGTTTGAGTTTTGATTGAATTTGTTCTGATTGTCCTCCAAAACTGAATGGACTCCAACTGAGCCAGGACTTTGGTTGCTGAAGCCCACTGGCTCACACACACTCACTCACTCACTCACTCACTCACTCACTCACTCACTCACTCACTCACACACTCACTCACACACTCACTCACTCACTTACACACACACACACACACACACACACACACACACAGATGGACTTTGGATGGACGGACTCTGCTGTTCTTGGTTAAAGGACCCTCTCCACCCTCCACCCGCCTGCACAAACCTCCCCTCCTGCCCCAAAATGAACTTTTAAAAATCCACCTGATCCATCCTTCCTCCACCTCCCTCCTCCCCTCACTCTCTCTCTCTCTCTCTCACACACACACACACACACACACACACTCACACACTGACACTTCACCACCACCTCCCTGTAAACTGAACTCAGCACAAACACATCCATCTTTTTCGCCTCTTCACTCCCTTTTTCCTCCTTATTTTTATTCATTTCTCTCACGGCATCAAGTCCGAGGAGGCCAGTTTAACTTGATGTCGTCATCGATTGTTCAGACCCTTCGAGTCTGTACTTTATTTTTTTTTCTTAAGTTTCTTTTATGGCTTTTAAAAAGAGTTGTGCACTGGAAAAGAGGGGCCTGGGGAGGGAAGGACAGTTCACGGATGGGGCTGTTGATGGATTTTATGTTGCCTTTCTTTATAGAGTTAAATTTGGGGTTTGTTTTTGTTGCGTATGTCAGCACATAAATGCTCAAATGATTGATTTGTACTTTTTTTTTTTGTTAAAGTTGGTATCGCTTCGGTTGGCATCACGCCTTCATATCAAGAATGTCAACCCTGAACCGACGTGTATCTGGTCCCCCTTCTTTTCTTTTTTGTCCCACAGAGCAAACCCACAGAAAAGGTGTCTTAGGAGTATGTAACAAACGTATATGTGTGTGTGCGTGCGTGTGTGTGTGTGTGAGTGTATTACAATGATCACTGGGAAAAAACAAAAAAGAATCGACGAGGACGAACGGTGAATTATTTTCTTCTTCCTTTGATTTGATAATATATTTTTGTGTAGTTGGAAATTTTGGGCTTGTACAGATTTGGATTTTGGGCGGGGGGGGGGGGTTGGACAGGGTGTGATGGGTCACGACGGATCATATCATTGCTGCCTTTTCAGTATAGTGCACCTTTAACGCGCGCACACACACACACACACACACACACACACACACCGCTCATAGTGTATTAAACAAAAAAAAAGGCCCAAAAGCGAACAGGAGTCATCGACGTATTTAACGATGCTGACGGTGGTGGTGACGACTGCTGCTCGTTCATCTGTGGCCTTTTTTTTTTCCTGTCTCTTCCATCTGTTTGTTTTTATTTTGAAAGGCCTTATCGGTCCAGAATGGCTTGAAGCAGAGACAGAAAGACTTCTTCGTCGAAACGTTTCTCATATCCGAGCACATGTTCACGTTCAAAACCACAGACCAGAAGAAGCCGCTTCCTGTCTCACTCTCTTTGCGTCGAGGCACCAGTATGGCGACGCAGAAGAAACACACACACACACACGCACGCACACACACTCGGGGGTTAGAGAAAGGGGGCGATGGGGACGACGCTGGGTCCCGTCAGCTGGTTGTACTTAACTTAACACTTTTCTTTCTTTCTATCTATCATGATGACACACTGTCGTTTTATTATTTCTTTCAGTTTTTAATATGTCAGATTTTTCTTTAAAAGTTGATCATTGTATTAAGGTGCTGGGTATTGGATTCTAATTATTATTCTGGCTGTTGCTGTTATATTATCTCTTTCAGGGTTGATTTTATTTTACATTATTTCGTTTTACATTGCTGTAATTTACATTGATTTTAAATGTGTTTTGAGCAAACTGTAACTGTAGTGGTGGGTTTGGGGTTGGGAGGGGTGAACAGCTCCTGAAAAATGTATTGTTTGTTTTTTTTGTGCAAAGACAAAATGATGAAAAATTACAATGATAGTAATAAAAACAATGATATAATGATAGTCTGCCTCTGAAATCCCTTATGTGAAAAAGCAAGATACATGTTTTAAGTCAAATCAGCTACTTGATACTCTCTTCCAGGACGCTCTCAGCTGCCCCGTAGTTGACAGAATCTCACTACAAGGTCGCTTTAACAGCTGTGGAGTGTGAAGAAATCAGGGTTTTCTCATCCCAGCATGCATCAGGACAAACTATGCATGACAACTGCAATTGTTCAGTACATAAGATTTTTATGTATTAGTGCCATGAAACCACCATCAGGACTATTTTGAGCCCAAATCTTCAAACATGCTGCTGTTTGACAAACAGATGGTGTTGCTTCATGTGAGCAGAAGGGGGCGCTGTGAGAGAAAAGCATTAACTGACAACTTCCTGTGCAGGTGTGTAGTCTGTGTGGAAATTTGATCTGGGTCACTTTGAGGTGTGTGAGAAGCACTCTTTAGGATTATTGCAGTTAAATGTATGTATATTTGTATATTTTTGTAATCTTTTCACACTCATGTCTCAGACTCACTCACATCTCTGACGCCACTTCCTGTGGCGTCTGCACTGACCCAACAGGTAACACTGCAGACTTCTGTTACTGCAGAAAATCTTAAGACAGGTGTGTCCAATCAGAAACTTTCACAGGTAAAGAACCAACAGTCCTGCTCACAGTTCATCACGTGTTTTGTGTTTTACCTGTTGAGTGTGTGCGTGACGTGTCAGCTCCACGTTCCCAGAGGACACAACCAGACTGGACATTAACATCATTATTCTTTGTCCAGTCAGCGAGACACCAGCCAACACCGACACCAAATAGCACTGCCCTGTCCCCAGATCTGTCGGCTTTTCACAAACTTTGTTGAGGAATAAGCTGGAATGTAAAACAGAAACTGCACAGTGTACTAGACGAGGGGCCACAGAATTAGCTCAGAAAGCGGGACCCCCCTTGATTTTACTGGATAAGTGATGCAAGGTCCCAAATTTGCACTTAATCTATATACTGGGAATAACTTGGCTGTTTTGGAGCCCCTATGGGGTCAGGGGCCACAGGCTTTGTTGGTTATCAGCCTTGTGAACAACCAAATCTTAATAATTGTTTAAGCACTGCAGACAGGATCCTTCACGTGGAATTACCTGAAGTACTTCATGTGGGTTTGGCTCATTTCCTGGTGTGTTTTTCAGATGAAACTGCCGCGAGTCTTTCCGCACTGTAACCTTTTCAGAGGTTTCATCAGTGTCTCCAGGCTTCTTCTGAATCACTCCCTGGTGCACAGGTAGGAACCAGCAAAGCGCTGTTGCGTGTCCCCAGCCCCGCTCAGGAATGTGGGAGCTGCAGGTGGACGAGCCAGTCAGCAGACGGTGCTTTCATAAGACTTTGCTTTTGGGACTAAATGATGTGTCTTTGAATAAACTATTTTCAAATTTAGGACAAATACTGTACAATTTGGTCATTTCTTTATTCTAAAAAAAAAAAAAAAAAAAAAAAAAACATTTCTCAAACACAGAGTTCAGTTTCCACAATGTAAACAACTTCTCACTTACAGAACACACAAGCAGTTTTTTGGAGGAAGGAACAAAAGTAACAAAAGGCAAGCCAGTTTAAAGCCGAACGTAGTGAAGGGCCGCTTTGATTCCTGCTCAGTGAACGCTGAAGGCCTCTGCTGACAAACGCGCGCCATGTGAAATGTAGTCGTGGAGAAGCACTGAACACAGATTAAAGGAAAGGCAGTGATACGCAGACAGGTCGACGATGGAGAGGGGAAAGATTCAGCAGCCGACCGGCAGATGTTCAAAAGAAAATCGCACACGAGTCACCAGAGCAGAACATCGTTCAGTCATTTGTGCACGAGGTTGGCTGATATCCTTTAACACAACTGGAGGAACATTTCAGAGGCCGAAAACTGCCCTGAAAGGCAAGATCCAGCATTTCCTGACAGTTCAAAGGCTAAATGAATTCCTTTCTTTGACCTCCCACGCCTCCTCCTGTGCCTGGACAGGACTCTGAACTACCAGGCGCTAAATGAAGAGTTCAACATTTTGATTAAAAAAAAAAAAATCCATCCAAGTCATTCTCAGCAAGAAAGTGAACACTATTCCCAAAACGCTGAATTGTTGTTTAACACCTTTTGTTTTGCTACTTTGGCTGCAGAACATGTAGGAGGTCAACAACTGTAAGATGTCAACAGATGACTGGAGACGTGGGGATTCTGTGAGCCAATGAGAAACCAATCTCAGAGCCCAAAGACAATCTGAGGATTAGCAACTTGTTTTAGGTCTCGATGATATTTTGGTTCATCTCTATCAACAGATATCCGCAAATGAAGGCAGAAAGGGCCAAATCGTCA
This sequence comes from Chaetodon trifasciatus, assembly GCA_037975065.1. Taxonomy (NCBI): domain Eukaryota; kingdom Metazoa; phylum Chordata; class Actinopteri; order Chaetodontiformes; family Chaetodontidae; genus Chaetodon; species Chaetodon trifasciatus. The sequence goes on along the minus strand of JBBMOE010000017.1, from coordinate 10,578,909 downwards.
TCAAACAGTTGATAGGTTCTGAGATTGCGTTGCCAGTGCGTTCCACCTCTTTTTCTCTTCACATGGACTGCTCACCTGCATGGTCACACCTGATTGGTCAACACTACTCCAACTCCTCGACTATAACCCGAATCAACAACGCCTCCAATACCCAAATCTTGCCCCGTGCCCGCAGAGTCTGGATTCATATGCAGATATCCGTTTATAGAAATTAGGGAAAAACAAACTTCATCTTGAGATGTGACACAAAGTCCAGTCACACGTTTAAAGGCTCCTTTTCTCCTTAGTGCTCAGTCAATAATCATCACCGTAATAATAAAGTATGCACCATCTAAACTACGAACAATAACTAACTGCCTACCTAAGGCTCACTTTAAAAAGTCTAGTCCAAAAACAAAAAGAAGAAAACATCACTCCAGTTAACACTAGCAATACATGGCTATGAGAGAGGAGGGAGAGGCGGGGTCTCTCGCTCTCCTTTTTTTTCAGTTTTGAACCAACAGCTTTAATTATTAAAAGCCGGAGTGATGAACTCATAGCACAGCTTCCGTTACAAAGCCCGGTTTCTTTGAAAAGTACCTTTCTTTCCCTCCCATGTGAGGGTCTAAGTTTTAAAGCAGAGCTCGTTCGGAAAAGGCTCGTTTCACCACATCATTTCCAGCCATATGAACGATTTTCTAACCTGCGTGACCTCTCGGGTTTGGCTCAGATGTGGGAAACTCTTCCTCCATCTTTCTTTCCCTCATTAACTCATCATCTCATTTTCCTGAAGGTTGTTTGGATGACTCGATACCTGCCCAGTGGAACCTACAGTATAGATATAGTACACATATATATATATATATATATAGGGTGTGTATGTGTGTGTGTGTGTGATCAACCACACTCCTCCACAATCCAGATGTTCAGCAGTTGCCATGGAAACAAGAAGGTGGGTTTTGCTCTTTCTTCACCAGCTTGATGATCCAGTGTCTCTTTTTGTTTTCTTTAGGGACAATTGTGCAGGTAGTGTTTGTTTTGAGTTCCTCGCTTATTTGTAGTGTGTGTGTGTGTGTGTGTGTGTGTGTGTGTTTGTGTGTGTGTGTGTTTACGCTAAAGAACGCTGGTCTGGAGGTAGGTGTTTGTTAGTACAGTAAAGGGGCTTCAGGCCACTGCCTCACAAAGTGGACCTGTGTGTGTATGTGTGTGTGTGTGTGTGTGTGTGTGTGTGTGTGTGTGTGTGTGTGTGTGTGTGGGTTGGGGGGGGGGGTCCTCGCACTCCTCCTGCCACATTATAAGAGCTCTGATGTCACCTTCGGGACCTGAGTGTGTGCACGGTCATGTGATGTGTGATGATCCCAAAAACAAAGGTGAGGAGTAATGGAGGTACAGGGTGAAGTCTGCATGCTAACTGTGTGTGTTTGTATTCCTATTATCTGTGTTTGTGTGTGTGTGTTTCTATTCCTGATATGTGTGTGTATCAGTGCGAGCTGGGCTGCTCCACTTTGAGCCCGACCAGCGATGGAGGCATCTGCCCCGCGGCAGAGGAGGAGCTGGGAGGTGAAGCCCTGAGGCTGGAGCTCCCGGTGGAGGAGGACGAGGTGGTCACCGCAGGCCGAATGAGCGGAGGCGGAGGGTGGTTGTGGGGCGCTCGGTTCTGGAGTGGGCGCGTCTGCAGAGGTGGGGGCTGACGGAGCAGGCTGGGGGGAGCTGAGGGAGGTGCAGGGCGCAGCAGTGGAGGAGGCTGGGAGAGGGAGGAGGGGGTCTGGGTGGAGGAGGGGGTAGGTGAGCCGCTGGTAGTCTCGGAGGGAGAGTCTTCCATTTTGACCTGAGGGGAGGGAGGAGGGCAAACAGTTTAAAGGATGAAAGAAGATGAGGCGAGATAAGAACAACACAGATATGGGAGGAGGTGGAGAGGGAGGACAAATGTCATATCAGCTGCTTTAACCACAGCACAAGTTCATGTTCTATTCATAAAGTCAGGAGCTGCGATGTATGAATGTCACCCATTAAATCCACCCCGAGCACCAACAAGCGTTTAGGCTGTGAGAGTCGGCATTAAGCTGACGGTCCTGTTCATGTCGGAGACCAAATATCTTGTAAGCTTTTCTCCACCATTTCTTTTTAAGGCCGCACCGTCTTGGATTGGTGAGAAAGTGAAAGCACGCCATCAAATCTGAGGTTGAAAGCAGCCATTTTGTTTAATTCTAGCATTCATTTTGAATCACAGTCCAAGAGTGAAAGAAGAATGAGAAGATGGTCATTTGTCTCCTTCTACATGTTACGTTAGCTTAGCATACAGACTGAACAGAGCCAAGCATGTCAAAAACACACCTGCCAACTGATTAACCTGTCGTATCTTGTTAATAGGTAGACAAACAGAAATGCGAAAGTGAAACTTTCAGGTTTTCAGGGAGCTTGTGTGTGTGTGTGTAACGATTTCTTGCCAGACAAGTTTATCTGTCTGCGCAGAGCCTCTGTGTGGTTTCTGTTGCCAGATGTGGCTGCTGAGCACCAGATATGGTGAGGACTCTTTCCAGGCAAAACTGTGGAGGGCTGTTGTTTGTAAAGAGGTTACAGAATATATCTCCCTCTAAAATAAGATACAACATGTTCATTTAAGCCTTCGAGCCAGGCTAGCCCTTCTCCCCTGCTGCCAGTCTTTATGCTAAGCTAGGCTAACCATGTTCTGACTCCAGCTCTGTACTTCAAGGCAAAATGAGGAGGATTTTCCTCAAAAGGATGTATATGGATGTACAAAAGTAATCCCTCTCAATCATCTCTTATGACTCACTAGAAGCCTTTGTATATCTGTGTATATCTGCAGAGAGGCTATGAATGACTAAGGGCGGTCCTCGTGTTGCATGTACGCTCTGTCCTCACCTCGTCCTCCTCTGCGGCTCCATCTGGAGCTGCCGCCATCTCCTCGCCACTCCTCCTGGGGTCCCTCTGGTCTCGGCTGGTGGCCACCTGCTCGGCCGCCCACTCCCTCAGCACCTCGTCCAGGTTGAACCTGCGCCGGTAGCTCACGAAGAACGAACTCACCTGGGCGGACAAGGCAGGGATGGAGAGTCAGAAAAGAGATGGAGAAGGACAGAAAAGTTGTACTGTGTTCAAGGAGACAGGAGGTGAGATGACAGATGAAAGGAGCGATGATGGAGATTATAGTTATGAGGGATGAGGACGAAACTGGAGAGGAGATGAAAAGCTGATCGGCAGCACACAGACTGTGAACAGCTGGATGGATGCAGGGTGAGAGGGAGGTCAGAGTAAGAGCTCAGGGGGGTGATCTTCATCAGATTTTCAACCCCTGATGAAGAGGACTCTCACCTGAGCTGGCGTCTTGGTCCCGATCACCTCGGCGATGGCTGTGAAGTCTTTACCATAGCGGCGGATAGCTGGAAAGAGACAGAGGAAAGATGTCAGGTTAATGTTGCGTCTATGTACATCACCTGCCACCTATACTTTCTGTGGCCCTGTCAGAGAAATATGTCAGTGTGCGTCTGATAGGAGAGACAGGAAGAGAGAACGGCGTGCAAGCAGGCTTGTTGATGCGTGCGTCTTCAGCTAACCTTCACCTGAGGTGGGCCGCCCGAGTGCACCTGCGTTTTTGAGGCCCGTCCCGCTTCACACTAGCACACACATTCATGTCTTTCAGCCTCTACTTTCTCTTCTGCTGTTTGCACTGCACAGCTGCAGCTGATGGAGGCTTTGCTGCTGACTGCAGCTGCTGAGGGAACAGGGAAGTTGTCTGCCTGACTTTACCTGCAACTTATCAGCTGGAGCTACAGAGACTGAGTTGAACATGGCCCCAATTATTTTATTCCTGACAGCTTTTATTCTGATCTAGGCCTTAATAAATTACACACTTTTTGGATCGTCTAATCACCGTGTTCTGAAGCAGATAACCCGACAATCATGTCTGATTTACACAGCAATTGGCCGGGGAGTGAAAGGAGGAAGCATTACACAACAACCTCAGTCACCTGCTGTGTGTGCAAATGAATGAAACACTATGAATGCCTCTGAGGAGAGTCTTTTGTTGGAGAGTGATCAGGGAGGCAGTGTGATGAAGTCAGGATGAGGCTGAGACAGCTGCTTTTCCCCCCCGAACAGTTCTAAACACTTCTACCTTTACCTGAGGCCAGCATATAAATTTTAACAATACAACATACGATGATTATGATGCTACAGCATTTCCTCACCCTGCACAGCCAGGAGCTGCTCCTCTGTGGTCCAGCGAGAGTTCATCTTAGGGGCAGGCTGAGAGGTGAAAATGACAACATGAGAGCAAAGAGCAGATTAAGTCTAATCTCAGTTCCACAAGGGGGTGAAATAATATCTGAAGGGAGTTGGGGAAGGGCGGAGTGACTAAATGAAAGAGGAGGGGGGACAAACTGAGGAGAGATCAGAGCTGAGGAAAGTGAATACAAGCAGGAAGCAAAAATCAAAGAGGGAACAGATGAAGGATGCAAAGGAGGGAAGATGTGGAAAGAAAGGAGTGAGGAAGTAAAGAAAAAACTTACCTCAGCAGGTCTCAAAGTGTTGACACCTTCATTTATGCCCTGTTTCAAAATACTGTTGCTCTGTTTAATCGACTGAACCTGAGAGAAAAAGTGTCGGGGGGGGGGGGAGGAGGAGAAATGATGCTGTCAACCAAAAAGAAGTACAGACACAAAGCAGCTTCTGATAATCTAATAATAATAATAATAATAATAATAATAATATGTTGGTGTTCCCTAAAACTACATCTAGAAGTCCACTGGTGCCTTTACTCATACCTAAAGTACAAACCTGTCTCTTGAGGGACACCAACTGTGCGTCCAGCTGCCGTACAGTCAGCACCCCGGCATCGTGGGAGGCTGACAGGGAGGTGATGTCTCCCTGCTCTAGGTGCATTCCTTTGGGCGGCCGGCGGCGAGCTCTGAGCGGGTGGTGGCGGTACTGAGCCCCGATGTTTTCCTTCTTCACCGGCCCAGAGCGGCTGGGGGTGGCCTTGTCAGAGGCGGTGCTGCTGGGGTTCTGTTTCACTGCCTGTGTGGACAGAGAAATGACACAGACATTAGGTCGTACTGGAATGGTGCCTCCTGCACACACACGACCACTACTAAGTTTTCAGCCGCTCACCTCTTTCTTGGTGTCAATCTCAAAGTCGCTGTCACTGCCGGGGTCTCCCTCCTCCATATCATCATTGCTACAGGAAAAGAGAAAAGAAAAGTTGCCTGTGGTTAAGCTTCGTCCCCGGCCGACTGTCTATAGGAGCAGAGAATGTCAACTGAAAAATCCAAGAAATAATATCAAAGTGTCTCCTACATATTCATGAGACTCTTGTTCCCCAGGACGACATGCTTATCGAGCGTCATTTAGCAAGAGTTTTGTAAATGTCAGATCTCAAATGGGTCGTTTGTGAGAGCTTAAGATTCCTTCCCGCCTGGTCCGTCCTCTCTCTGTTTCTGTCTCTCATACCTGTCGTCTTTCTCTCTCTTGTTGACCAGCCTCCTGGCCTGTCGGTCCATGACAGAGGTCCTGGTCCTGGTCTTCTTCCAGCTGTAGTAGTACTTCACCAGGCTGGAGATCAGCTTGTCTGGAAGCTACACGCAAACACAGAAATCAATAAGTTGAGTATTACATTTTTTGAAAATTACACTCAATTCTGCTCTAAATATTCTATGAGAGTATATGTGTGTCTTTTCTCCCAGCGTCTCACCATCTGCTGGATGCGGTGAAAGCTCTTGCCGTGGAAGCTGAAGGCCTGCTCGAACAGCACTTTGTCCTCCACCGTCCACTCGTCCGGGAAGGGGGTGAAGTTGGCCAGGTCGGCAAGCGAGCGCTCCACGTCGTGTTTGTGCCATAATAACATGCCTAGAGCCTGAGGGAGCAGAGGGGACGAGGACAGGGTCAGAGGAGAGGGACACAAACAAGCCGTGACAACAGTAAGACATTTTATCTTGGTGTGCCGTACCTGCTCCATGTTGTATCCATGTTTCTCCTTCGCCATCAGGATGTACTCGTCCACTGGGATAAGAGAGAGATGGGATAAGAGAAAGACGAGGCAAAGGAAAGGCACAGAAATGAGAGAGAGAGATGGAGATGAAGAGGATGTGAGAGTGAGAGAGAGAAAGAGTGCACAGGACACAAACAGAGAACTAAAAAGCTGAGTGGTCTCCTCCAGTCAGCATGTAGCATTAAACTGAAGGTCACGTAGTTAAGCTTGTACCGGTGCATGTCAGGGAAGGCAGGTGTGTGTGTGTGTGTGTGTGTGTGTGTGTGTGTGTGTGTGTGTGTGTGTGTGCGTGTGTGTGTGCGTGCGTGTGTGTGTGTAGAGCTTACACATTGCATCAGAAAGCAGACTGTTGGGACACCAGACCAACATGCTCCTCTGGTCCTTCTCATTGTAGCGGGTTGGACTGTCTGGTAGGAAGAACAAACTCTTTTACTTCAAAGTCAAATTGGAGTTTCCAATCATGTCTGTCCAGACTCATATGATATGTAGTGAAGACTTCGAAGGGATTCAGTATTTTTTGGTGAAACAGAAGTTACCACTGTACTGACATGTATGCTGAAGCTCAGTATCAGCAGAACTGGTGAGCCTGTGGTCAACTACAATGACTCAAAAGTATCTGAGGCCCATTTGTGTTTTTTTCCAAGATAATCTGATAAATAAAATAAAGGGTTTGCATATTGCACAGCTAACTTATTTATTGAACAAAGACTTGATACCGACCTCAAAGAAACCATTCACCGCATGGTGTCACAAGTAATATGAATTATTTAACACATTTTCTAACCACTAACTACTTTGTATTTTCAACTTTACATTCATCAGATTCATTTAAGGCTTTTCAATATGCCACAGACACATTGTTAACACGAGAGGAATGACTCAGTTTTTGTCTTATATCCCCACAATAAAATGTAAACTATGATTTAGAATAGAATCAGTATTTAATACAATTATTTTAGTTGACATCTGGTACGTCTCCATCTTCCTGGCTTTCCACACTAACAACGGTCATTCGACCTTTCTTCCTCTCATAATCTGCATTCCTCTCCTTCCTCCATTTCAATGTCCTCCACATTTCTCCCGACTTCTATGTCTCCTCCTCAGCCCAGATCCCCTCACTCCCTCCCTCCCTCTCGATTCATTTCCCTTTCTCTGGTGCTTTCCTCTCCCCCAGTTTACCTGGTTTGAACTCTGGGATCTGAGCCTGGTAGTCTCCTCCCACTCTGATCATACTGTCTGTGGAGAGAGAGAGAGAGACAAGACGAACATGAGATTTTATTTCCCAGAGGGATGGGTCGAGCTGGAGAGATAAAGAGGATGGGGGACAAGAATTTTTTTGTAAATTTCCCAAGAATCTGCAGAGCTGAATGGACTGTATCATAAGAAGACAGACACGGGGAGAGACAGATGGACAGTCATCTGCAGCCTGACAGAGTAAATAACTGAGAATCATCTTGTATTTTTTACATGCTTTGCCCTCTAACAGGCTTCACTATTGCTTTATCACATCAAGGAGCACATACTCTTTGAACATTACATCCAGGTAATGAGAAATTACTGTATCAGCTTGACCTTTTTCCAGTGGGGATGTGCCGAGTCTGATGCTTACATTTACCAAAATGTTGATCTGACACACTTAAACAATAGCTGTAGCCTTCTTAATCCACATGATCCAAATACTGAAGGCCAAGGTTGTTTTATAACTCCTGTCACTGAAGTCAAGCGATCCACTAGAGAGAAGAGGTATCACTCTGTTGGACCAACTAAAACACCTGGTCCACTTGTGGTTGTTCAGTGGTGTCAGAGTGGAGCTTCTTTCCTCACACTCAGTTTTTGGCTGAGTACAGACACTGGTTTGCATGGAGCACTTTAACCTTGATGACAGACAAGTTGAATTGTGACCGTCATCAAGGGAATTAACGTTAAATAGTGACAGGTCCTGTGACTACAGCCGCCACAGCCCAACCATTTGTTGTTTTAACTGGTACTATGGATAATTAGCTTAGTTAAGAGAATCCATTTCAAAATTTGCCAAACACATATCACAGCACAGGTGGGAAACGCCGTACGGTGACTAAATGATTAGCCTGGCCCAAAACCAAAAGGACAGCATATGATATGATCAATCAATGAATCACCTGCAAAGCTCAATCAGGCAGATCCTGACACATCTCATCTTGTAATCAATGTAATTACTAGATGATCAATCAGTCGTTAAATATATTGCATTTGCTTTGTAAAGCATCATTTTAAGCATAGTTTACAAATCATTTCTTTAGTGGACACAGTGGTTGTCATGGTCTTGTTCCATTCTTCTAATTGTTCTAAATATTTGGGTTTCTGAACAGTTTGGTCCAACTAGGACAAAAGGAGGTTTTTAATCACAGCATGCAATTTGTCTCGTCTTACAAGAGAAGCAGACAAATTCAACAGAAATAGCACATACTGTGATAAACATCTTTATGCATGATATTTTCATTGTGCTAACATTTTCAGCATATCGCTCATCGCTGAGTGACAGATATACAGACACACACAGATGGGGAGAGAGAGGAAGGGCGACAGCGGATGGCAGACACTAAGTAATTAGTACTGTGGTAGGCAAAGAGTGAAGAGAGACTACAAGAGAGGCAGGGAAGCAGACCAGGAGGAGGAAGAGACACATTACTGTTTCCTCAGGGACAGCACAGAGGACAGGAAGGGAGGAGATGGGGATGATAGAAACTGGAGTAAATGGGTGGAGAGAGGCAGGAAGGGGATGAAGAATAAAGAAAATTGAATGTTAGGGGCATGAAAGGAGGCAAAAAATGAAAGATGGAGAGGTGACTTGAAGACTGAAAAGGGATCGAGGAGGTGGAAACGAGGAGGAAAGTGGTGGTTGCGATAATGTTTGGAATGGTGGCTTGTGATTCAAAGCATCAGACTGAAACCAACTGGGGAAATCTGGGTAGTGACATGCCTTTTGAGCGCTAAGTTAATGTTGTGTTTGATGTCATAATATATACATGTGCCTAGTGAGATAACAGTTATGAAAGATCAACAGTAAGTCAGTGGGTGAAGGAGAGAATGGAGGAAGGAAAGATGTATGTGGGCAGAGGATAACAAGGATGGAAGAGTGTGGGAGGGGGGTGGAGGAGGGAGGGAGGAGACGACAGAGGAGAGCAGTGTGCAAGGGACTAAAGAAGCACTGCAGCAGTGCAATGAATGCAACTGGAACAGCTGGCGTGATGCATCTGTACAATGGAAATGTGTCCACTGCAAGTACACATATTCATGTTAGCACAGCAGACCCAGGCGCTAAGTCGCTAAATCAACCTCCAACTTAGCCAGAGAATTGAATTCAGATGAAGTCAGTGGATTATATTTCAGTTTAACGTGTGTGTCACTACCATGGGCGTGCTCTTCATCGCTGCTCTCCTCTTCAGAGTGTGGCTGGCTGTTGCCATTGGTTACGGTCTTGGCTCTGCTCCTGGACAGGACCCCGGCCCCCGAGCGCTCCATCACTGAGGGCATGGCTGCAATAAACACACAGACCCTAAAAATACAACTTCACCACGTATAGACCACCGTTCGTTTGTCTTAAGTATGATTCAGTCTCCCTTAAAACAATGTTTTTTCCTGCCCATTAGCCAGTTGGCTGCTACTTGTTTTTACTTGAAACCCTGTAAAACCTTATTCACTCTTGTAAAGTAGACTGGCACCTTCTGCAGCCATCTTGGAAGTACTCCCATTGTTTTCCTTTAAACTGAGTTAATTCTTCCAAATTCTGGTTTGCTGCAGGAGAAGTCCTTCACGGTCAACAGCTCTCAGTTATGTCCTCAGGGTCACTTTATAACTTGGTACCTCTCTAAAATAGCACTGCACTGTTATCAGTTCAGTGGGACGTGAGGTGATGAAGATGCCATAACGAGGCCTCTATTCATTGGCTCAGACACAAATTTTGCCAATTAGCACATTTAGGCTCAAGTTTAAGTTCTGATCTTCTATCGACTAGTATTGACCTCAAGAGCACCTTCAAACAATCCACCACAGGCACTTCTTCATCTTGTTTATCACAGGACCCAAACTGATTAACTCTAGTCTTCCTTTGTCACTCCAGCTAATTAAGAACATGCTCTTACCAACACCCATAAACAGACCAGAGGGCTATTTAGTGTTCCTTACCACTGTTTAAGAAACACTAGAGCTCATATGACAGGTCAATTGACAGAAAAGTCGTCTGCAACAACAACTGATAAATGATTCTTGACTTCTTCTCTCCTAATACCAATTCTGACGCCTCAGCTCGGGGTATCTGCCCACACAGTGTGTGTACCTATACCTCACTGCATGGTTTATAATGGAAGGTACCTGGATATCACAGATTGCAGTGGCGCTTAGAACTGAGTTGGCAGCCCACCCTGACTGAATGAATGTAAGTGACAGCATAAACAGTGTATTTTATAGAGACACTGGATAATAGTTGTTATTTAATGTGGATTGCTCACGTTACGGCCTATATCTGATCCACAAGGTTGGTAAAAGAGCAGCAAGACAGTGTCACTGACATCTGGCAGACTAGTATGGTGCTTGATTTATTATTGAAGTTATTCTTCAAAAAAATATATAAAATATTCCCTTAAATTTGAAGTGTAGTAGCAGAGTAACCAGAACTGATTACATTACAACAGAATTTTAGAACTGAAATCATTAATCAATCAGGTGATTGTCTTGGTGATTTCACTATTTTCTGGCCAATTAATTAATAAAGAAAATAATCATTAGATTAATCAATAATAAAAATAATTTTGCCTCCCTTAGTATTTTAATACATGCGAAAAAGACAAAAAAAAGTGCTGTTTCTTCACCCTGACCATGTATTTTGTATCTGTCTATGCATGTTCAATGTCACTGTTGAGATGTCCAAAATGAAATGTCCTATTTTTAGCCTGACATCTTTTCCAGTCTGCAGTATGAAAACCTATGCATCACCAAAATTAAGCACACACACGCCTCTTCATACGTGCAAAGGAAACCCATCACAACAGTACAACTCACAAGTGGAATCATGTGAAAAACAACGTTGAAAAAAAAAACGTGCCACGGATAACATGAGGGCCCTCCTGCACGAAGGGGGCTCTCATTTTAAGTGTCATCCACAGTCAGCGCTGTATCATTACGTGGTTAAGCCTCGTTTTCTTCCCCCCTCTCTCTGCATCTCCAGACCAGTGGATCACACGGTAACACAAAAGACTAGACGGTCAGCTCAGGACACAGCGCAGAGTCACGCGTTAAAACTCCCTCCCAGTTAAACCAGCGCGGCTACAAACGACAGGTGACCGCAAACAAAGAGCCATATCTCCCACAGATCAGAGTATGCACACCAGTTACATCAGACCAATCGTTATCGCTTACGATCGCCTTCTTTCACGATCACACCAGCAACTTCGTCTCCGGTGTCCTAAGTTGAACTACGAGTAGAACAAAGCAGGCACGCGCAGTGACATGACAGACGAGCGACACTGACTCATTTGCCTCATTCTCCTGATCAAACATGATCCAGTTATACCCGTGGTGAGGGTGAGGGGCAATCTTTGCAAGATGACACACATCTCCCAAACTCCGGCAGACAATACAAGTGTCTGAGGCTCTCTGGGGGTCTTTGTCTATCGCGGCTCCCGGTGGCCCCACAACTACAACAGCTGTCCCTCTAACTTCACCGCAAACTCACATCACCCGAACCGAGACACATATCTGTCTATTTACTTACATATCGATGAATTTAAACGTGGGAAATCGCTACAAAGCAGATTAAACATGTATGAACCCGCCACGGGTCACTTTCAGAGAGTTTTAGAGGGTTGTGGTAGCCTCGGACACTGCCACGGTAGCCTCGGTCTCTCCCAGATCCATAAACTGTTAAAGGCACTAAGAGCTAAAACTATAACACGTGACTGAAAACTCGACTTGGTAAAGTCTATTTGTTGTAATACACACTGCTCAACCACACGTTTATGCTTTAGTGATTGATTTTCCCAACCTCTGACCACCACAAGTAACTTCTGGCACCTTAACTTTCAATTTTAAGAAATCTGATATGATTATGCTTAATGCTACACAAACCCAATCCACACAACGCAGTGGTACACACGATCGATCAAGTTTAAAGTCTTATCTTATCTTTAAGGGAAACTATGTAAAGTCTATTTAATTTCCTCTCTATCATAAATGCTGGTTTGATGCATCATTTTTGAGTCACACTGACAAATAACGTTGACAATAGTGGTCCTAAAGTGACCAATACTGTGCTCATGGATCTCAGGACTAAGTTTAAAGTTACCTTATAGTGTTTTTTTTTAATACTATTACTATGACTGCTTCTTTTACAGCGTCAACTAGTAATCTGTTAAACCTTGTTTTTGTGAAAATTCGTTAAACCTCACAGAAATACGAGCGGGTAGACTCTCAACCGGTGCCGAATCTGAGCCACGTTTACTAACTAAATCAACATTTTCACATCTTTCCTCATCAGTCATGTGTGCTGTGTGTCAGACTTTGAAGTCCTTTTGTTTTCCCCACGCCTGCGTTGCTGTTACTACTACTAACGCTACGGTGCCGCTGGCATGGAGTAAAAACCCGCTCTCTGGATCATTAAAACTCAAGTTGGCGGTCTCCTCCAGGACGTTTAGCCACACACGGCGTGAGTTTGAACGGTCCAAGTGATTTCTGGAGGCTGAATAATAAAACGCAGACATTTCCTCACCTCACCAAAGTGCTATCTGAAGTCAAAGCGAGTTGGGTCGCTCGGATGCTAACGTTAGCCAGTTAGCTTGCGGCTAGTACCCTCGCGTTACATTAGTAACGTCCGTAGTTGGAAGTCGAGATAACAGTCACACACTGTACCTGTGTTTCGCTCCTCTCCGCTTTCCCGCACTCAAAACTTATCTGCGGCTATGTCCGCGGTTTACAATCCTCTTCGGAGTGTTAAAGGGCAATTACTGCATCTGAAACGGCTTAATTCTTGCTTAATTGATGAGCACAGTCAGTACAATGAGGTGAACTGCATGGATAGATGGTAGCAGCCGCGAGTGTGTGCCGGGGAGACGGACAACACCCGGGGAAAAGTGAGGTGGACATCCGCCCCGATGCGTTCGCCTCTCCCAACCAGCCGTTTGGATTGACAAAAAGTAGTCCTGTTAAACTATTAAGTGCAGCTACTCGTAATTTGGGATTTTTTGTTCCCGGGCCCGTTTTTGTCGCGTTAGAGTGATTTTTTTTTTCATCAACATGACGCACTGAAAGGCTTTTGGCAAAAAAATGGTTTTTAAACTGCCTATTTGATCATTCAAACTATGATTATTGTCCACAGTCAATCTCATTTAAATAGAAGGAGAACGAAGAGGCAGTTATGTTGTGTAGAAGCAGCAGCTGTTATAGACTCTTAATCTGCCATCTATCAAATCCCTTAAATTAGGGACTACTTGCCAGTGTGTCGGCGGAGGGATTCGTCAGCTGCGCATCTCTGTGCTGAGGCAGGCTGTCCAGACTTGTACTGATGTATGCATGGTGGAGAAAAGGGCAGGAGAGTGGGGCACATTTGAACCCAGCGTGTGTGTGTGTGTGTGTGTGTGTGTGTGTGTGTGTGTGTGTGTGTGTGTGTGTGTGTGTGTGTGTGTGAGAGAGAGCGAGAGAGAGAGAACCAACGTGTCTTCAAGAGCGTGCGTGACTTTGGGCATGAACTAACAATGACTCAGATAAATAACCTCACTGTACTTGATTTATTTCTTTATTTTAAATGTCAAACAATTCAAAGGCTTCTGCCGTCTGTGTGTGCATTAATCTGTGTGCACGTGCAAGTGCACAGGTGGATGAGTGTGTGTGAGTAGAATAGGGGACGTTTCAGGAGCTGTAGCAGGATTTCTCACACCTGATGAAGGCAATAAACACAATAACACACACACACACACACACACACACACACACACACACAGAACCTGCTGCTACCTTCGCGAGTGCCTGCTGCTGACATACAACAGCCTGTTACATACTTCCTCATCTTTTCTTTTTCTACTCTCTTTGGCATCACCACCTCCTCCTCCTTTTCCCCACCTCCTCTTCGTCATCTAATTTCTCCCATTTTCCCACCTTATCTCCATCTCCTTCCAGGTTTGTCATTTGTCACCCCCCCCCCCCATTCTCTCCACAGCCCTGCTTCCTGCTCCTATCTGCACCTCCTCTGTTTGTCTGCTTCCTCTCCCTATACTTCTTTTTTAATCCCCCTCCATTTACTTCTTTCTTCTCCTTCTCCAATACTTTCTCCCTCTCCCTCCTCCCTTCTCCCTCTTCCTTGCACCTCCTGAATATCTGTCCTAATTCTCCTCCTCCTCCTCCCCCTCCTTGCTCTCTCCTCTAACTGTCTGTGCCCACTGCCTTTTTTGATGCTCCTCTTTCTTCCTCCTCTCTTTTTTCTCCCCCACCTCCCTCCTTTCACCCCATCCATTTTGTTTGCCTCCTCTGCTTTCCTCCCCCTCCCTCCTCTGCTCTTCTACAACCCCCCCACATTCTCTCTCCAGCGATGACTCCTCTCTCTGCCTCCCTCCCCTCCTTCCTGCTCTTCATCTCCTTCCTCACCCCTCCTCCTGCTCCTCTTCCTACTTCCTGTCTGTCTCTGGCTACTTATCTGTCTCCCCCTCTTGTCGCCTCCCTCTCATGTAGCTTTCGATTTCAACAGTGTGTGTGCGTACGTGCAAATGCTTCCCCTCCCCCCATCCTCCCCCTATGGTGACACAGTAAAGCAGTTTCACTCCGCTCACCTTCAGCCTCCCTCTCCCTCTTTTCTCCTCTTCCTCCCCCTTTCCCCTTCCTCCCTCTCTAGTCTCATTTTCACCCCTGCCACCTCCTCCTCTCCTCTCGCCTCCTTCCCTCCTCTCCTTTCATCAGTGTCCATGAAACTCACCATTCCACTGTCTCTCCCCTCGCTCAGTCCTCCAGTCCCTAACACATCCTCACTAATGAACAACTGCTACATCACTCCCCACCCTCCCTTCACCTCTCGGCTCCCCTTTCATCCTCCTCCTCTTCCTCTCCCTGTCCTCCCCTCTCCTCCTCTGTCCTCCTCTCCATTCGTCACTCCGTCTCTCTCTCCCTCCCTCCCCTTCCCTCCTCTTCTCGCTCGGTTTCTCTTCGATCTCTCAGAACTGAGCGTCCCTCCCACTCTCCCTTTAGCTCGCTCTTGTCTCTACTTCTTTCCTCACCCCCCTCCCCTCCCTCCTCTCTCCACCTGCCTCATTCCTCCTTCTTGCCTGTCTATCTGTCTGCTCTTCTCACTTTTGTCGAGGTAAATGTCTGTCTCCTCTGCTGTCTCCTTCCCTTGCTAGCTGTCCCTCCTTCCCTTACACCTCACCCTGACTTCCATCTCTGTTATCTCAGGAGATGCATGTCTAGAATCAGATGTGATAGAACGTGCTCTTCCTGTTGTATTCAATAAATAGTCACTGTCAAACAGGATGTATGTCTAAATGTTCTGTATTGTATTACTCACCTTGATATAGGCACAGTAAAATGATGCCCTCTGCCAGCTCATTATTATATGATTTTCATGCGCTGATGCCAAGGCATTGTCACTGAAGTCACATTGTATGACACTATATGACTCACTATAGTCTCACACAAGCTAGTATGACGCAATGTAATTTCAAACTGAAATTATATAACAGTGTGAAGTTACAACTTAACCCCCTGTGTAATTGTCAAATCACAAGGTGTGCAAAAGATTAGAAACTCCCATAATAGGAGGCCTAAAAGTAATCTTTAACATAATAATGTACCTAAAGTCATAATGATCTTTTGTCCTGATGCTCTATTTACCCACATTCAACTGTGGTATACTGAGGTTTGGTGATAATGGTTGCAGCTGCTCTCTCCAGTACTGTACAACGGTGTGTAGTGTCCTAATTAGTTATACGTAATTATTCTATTTCTGAACAGGTTTTAAGTCTGATATTGCTAGCACACTGTTTTCCCACAATGCATTGCACAAGAAATATAAAAAATCGACTAGAGGGCCGAGTAGGCTGCTGTATCTGACATAACTCACACCAGAACAAACATTATATTCACATTTTTTAAAAAACTAGCATTAGCATTGGATGTAAACTGTAAAATGGCGCTAAACGAAAGGTCATCATTTTCACCATTAATGCATGTGGCTGGCTGAATGTAGGTCTTTTAGTGGAGTTGATGCAGACTTGGCTCGTGCTGCATCGCCACCAGATATGGAAACTGAAGGCCTTCCACATAGTTGGACACAATCAGCCATAAATCACTTCCTGCGCAGATATGAAAGTCCTGCTGCAGGAGATGGATACCAGGCATTTTCTCTCCATGTGCGGACATCATGTGCAACTATTTCTCCTCAGCAGAACAGGCCTGTGGGGAGGAGGTCCAGTCTATGCATTGTGATTCTGTGCTGCAGGGCTTGCTGCGCTGAGAGGCCTCATCCTCATCCACCATTCTCCTCTGCTCCTTTCCACACTGCATCTGTTGATTCCTTCTCTCATCCTCCTCCCCTCTCCTTCCCTCCACGCTCCTGCTGTCACCCCCTCCACCCCCCTTTCTCATCTCTCTCCTCTGTCCTCCTCTTCCTTATTCTCTCCAGTCCTCTTCATTATCATCGCCCCCATCATTCTTGTCCTCTTCATCCCATCCTCTGTCTATCTATCTGTCTATGTACCTATCTTTGGTCTACAGGAGAAGGTGTGTGTGTGCATCTACCGGTGTATGTGTGGGTGGAGGTGGGAGGGGGGCAGCTTGAATTTCATTATCCACTCCTGCCAGCAAACACACACCAGAGAGAATGTACAGAAAGCCTAAAACACTTTTTGCAGACAGAGTAAAATATTAGATAGTAGGACAAAGAGCCATAACTGCTAAATGAGTTGACGTGTTGATATTTGTCCGTGTGTCTCAGCTGTATGCAGACAGAGACACTTCTTACAATGAGCACCAGGACCCTGTATAGACTCTCAGAGCCTCGTCGCGCCCCCTACTGACACTTGAAATAAATAGTTCCTCCACCGACAGCCGAGAGACAGATCTCTGAAGACAAAAGACTGTAGGCGGGGTTTGGAGACTGGGCCATCTGTGTGCTGGGGAGGGCTGCTGTGTGTGAGTGTGTGTGTGTGTGTGTGTGTGAGAGAGAGAGAGCCCCCTATACAAGGCCTTTATTTGCATTATGAAAAAGTGGGTAGGCTCGTGAAGGTGGCCATCTCATATCCCACCAAAGCAGGAACTGGCGGTCATGCTCAGTGTCCTACAGATGAATATTTAACCCTTTTGTTCTGCGCTTCCATAGACTCCATTGTTACATATGCAAAAAATATTATTAATAACTGCAAAATCAACAGCTTTTCTCTTTCCATTTCCTCTTCTTATGACATTATGACAAGTTTGGTAAATGCAATGCAGACACGCTCATAAAGCCTTTGATTTGATATTCCATGTTTTATGTGTCATTTGGGCTTCACATGAAGACATATACTTTCTTTTTGTTTAGACCACTTACGGACAAAGAAGTGTACAGTCTATTATTCCCTCACAGTGATACTATTTTATTTGAGGTCACTTGGACCCCAGGGAGGTCAAACTCCCTGTTGGATGCATAATGTACAATCCTCCAATACAAGAAATCCAAATGGATTGTGGGATTTGAGAAGGGTACTGTTATCACCAGTCAATTATCAAATTTGTGAGTTTGCTGCTTTTCTCTGTTATAAATGATAATACATGTCAAGATGTCACCATGGGCTTTGAGAAAATACGATGGACTTTTTTCTGATTTTTCTTACATTTGGAGAAAATCATCATTTGTCTCAGCTCTACAACAGATAATTAGCATATATTGTCATATTGACCAGCAACATACAGCACCAAACTTTATGAACTGTGCAAATTAAAGATATGATTGTGATGTAATTTCCACCCCACACAAATATCACAATATTGCTATAATATTCCTATTGGAAAGTTTCTGTACACACCAATGAGTTGCATCTTATTAGTGACTTTAATGGTATTCCTTTGTCTCCTTGGGAGCCCCTATATGGTCCCATGATGTTCTCACTGTATTGTGACAGTGATCTAATATTCTGCTGCATTTTTTTATGGTTGCTGTCTCACCTAATGAAGGAATATGCAGCAGCATCCTATATGCTGCAGGGTGAAGGGAGATACCACAGTGTTTTTCCAGCCAATTATAGTTTGTTTGTAAGAGCTGGCGTCAAGGGTAAAAGAGCATCCAGAATGGAAGCCGAGGCAGGAAAAGCTGAAACAAAAGCTTATATTTTCTATAGCTGCTCATCTTTTATCCTGTCTGCAGCTTAATTCTAGGTTTAGAAGAAATAAAAGGCCGCAATATGATTTGAGTGATTTCACGCTATATGTCGCCACCTAGTGGTCACTGTGATAAACTGCTACTCAATAATCGAACAGGAGATGATTTTACCTTGTGTGTGAGGGTGTGTGTGTGTGTGTGTGTGTGTGTGTGTGTGTGTGTGTGTGTGTGTGTGTGTGTGTGTGTGTGTTTAATCATTTTCTTGTCATACCAATGAGCAGGAGATGGGTCCTTGTTTGACTATGACAAATGTTTGACATATTATGTTTTTATTACTCCAAAACTTTAGGATGATAACTGAACAGAGATTGAAATCCGCTACAGTGGCAAACTTTGTGACACAATATGTTAGTTTTTTTCCCATGATGGCCTGGACCGCCTTGGATGACTTTGTCTCAAACAATACATGTTAAAAGGAGAGTCAGCCCTGCAGTTCACATGATTGCACGTGTTTTTGAGCATTAGTCCTGGAGCTGCTCCATTGACAATGAATAATGGAAAACTGCTTTTGTGATGCTATTGTGGTTTTACTGATATTAAGTGCTGAATTCAAACAAAATGTACTTGGGTGTATCATCTCAGACAGTATGTTGTATCAATCAGTGGTTTGTCTTTAATTCAGTTTAAGTGGAGCCACTTAAAACAGTGTCATTTGATGCCTTTGTCTGTATGGATGTGGTGTTTTCCAGCATATAGGAGCCAGTCAACTGCACATTCTCGTGCAGTTGACTGGCACGAGATTTATGAGGAGTAAAACATGTGAGAGAAATTTTATTGAATTAAGATTATTGAGAATATAATGAAATGGAATACATAGCTGACTGCTAACAAGGTGAAATGGGTTCCACATGTCAGTGACCTTGTTGTAATTAAATTATTGTAATTGTGTTAGTATAATATGTTGCTCCCCCCTCTGCCTGCAATTCTGTTGCTTATTATGATGGATTTATAATCATATTTTAAACATGATTCATGTATAGAATACAATGTGGAAAATACTGTAAGGTCAAAGGTTATCCTCCTTCAATGTGAAGTGTGGCGTACCACTTGACCCTGTCCAGTGCTCTGTGGGTCTGTCGTCACTTTCCAAACAAGGAAACCATGTTCGCGCTAAACAAGTGGTGCTTTCAATTGTTGTCGGAATAATCCACTACACCCAATTTCGACATGAGACATATAAGGTAGCGTGGCCGAGCGGTCTAAGGCGCTGGATTAAGGCTCCAGTCTCTTCGGGGGCGTGGGTTCGAATCCCACCGCTGCCAAGAAGCTTTTAGACGTAGACGCTTTCTCCGCGATTTCTAGAGGCAATATACAGGAGTCCACGTGCCTGTTATATCGATGATCAATATCTTGTGTAAGCAGAACATATACGTCGTTGCAGAGTGTGTGTTTTTTAGAGAAATGTCTAAAATTAATGGAAAAGTTTCGGTTTATTGTTTCAAGAACTGTGTAAACACAAAAGTCCCACTTGGTTTGTAAAATATCTAATCCACCTCGATGAATACTCTGAGCTAGTGGTGGAATCTAAGTCCATTTACTCAACTCTTGGGCTCAACATACAGGCTATGGTAAATACAATGTTGGGGTACTTGTACTTGAGTATTTTCATCTTCCGCGGAAATAAATTTTCACTTGGCAGATTAAGATTTCACATACAAAAACTATAATGACCCTACATGTTGTTATTAGGTAAACTTCCCAAAGCTGTGTAGAATACTTAAAACTATCTGCAACTCGTTCAACTACAAATTAATGCATCTCTAACAATAGTCAAGCAATACAGTAAATAATGACATATCACTGACTGGGGGTCACCCTGCTGCATAATAAATATCTTCACTTTTGATACCTTATGTACATTTATCTAATAATCCTCTAATTCTTTTACTTACTAACATTTTGAATGCAAGACTTTTATTTCTAATGGATTTTATATGGAGTTAAACAATACATTATGGGGAAAGGATCTTAATACCTCATCTCCCGCTGCTCCAAACTTTGACTTATAATATTATATATAAATATTACAAAAATGTTAAAAGTAATACTTGACAGAAAAAACAAGGTGCATATCTTATATAAATCTCTGATTTCACAAGTATATACACAGAAAGGTTGCGAGTAGCAGGAGGTTGTAAGTTCCCCAACATTTTGGAGTGAAGTGTTCAATGAATTCGGAGTCCAGAATTTTGAGCTCAGAAATCGGAGCTCCTGCAAAGCACGTGAATGCAGCATAGTTGGACGACGGAGACGGGAGGAAAGAAAAGGACAAGGAAGGGACGTGTAATAAATTCAGCCTCGCACTCTTGGCGCCAATCCGATTTTAAGAGGAAAAAACAACCAGTTTTTCATTGACGTTTTGATCAAATTTGCGTCTAAGCGCCGCTTCTCTCGCAGCCATCGGTCGGTGCTGTAGCCAGCTAGCCTCGCTAGCACACTATCTATCATTGTCATATTAATCTGGCCCCGTTCTCTCTGTCTGTAGTCACGATACTAATAACTCAGCGACAGTGAAGCGCGGGGACAATAGAGGTGTGTTTCTCGAGGGGGATCGATAAGACACAGCAGCAAAATGGGGGTGAGTTGTCTATGTTTTGCTTCATGTCTCGGTGCGAGGTGATACAATGAAAGGTGGATGTTTTGGGGGCTCGTAAATGCGTGATGGTGAGAGGGGAGAAAGAAAGAAGGAAGGAGGGAGGAAGGGAAAGGAAGAGAGACCATGGTGGATGGATGCAGCGTTAGTCAAAGGTGCTGCTTGGCACCGAGGCTGACTTGGCTGCGTTAGCAGTTTAGCTACCTCCAGATAGCATCGATAGCATAATAACGTTAGCCCACGCGCACACACGCAGCTCTGTGTGGTATTTTCAGCGTTATTCCTGCATTGTCCTTGCCGCTGTGTACAGCTAACTTCTCCTCCTGGTGTGTGTTGTGCCATTGTTAGCGTGCTGGCTGCGTTAGCCACTTAGGAATGCCATGTTTATGACGAGTGCTTCGCTATGCTAGCCGTTTCTGCTCATCACTTGTGTGTGTGTGTACACTTTAGGAACAAGCCGGATTGTTCTGTCTTAGCCCACATGGTTCTGCTAAATTCAGGCTCGCTGGATGTGAATCGTGTACTTCTCAGCACCGGGCCAGGCCTGCACTCATAACTTTACCTCGTCTCTGTGAGCAGACTGGAGTTTATCCTCCACTTTTCAGTCCAGATAAACCAATCCACGTGTTTCCAGCTCAGTCTGCAGCCTCTCTGTGCTTGGTACAGAGTTAATGCTCTGAGCTAAAGTTGGCTATTCAGTGCATTCCTTTCCATAATTGTTCCCTCTTCGCTTCAGGTCTGGATCTAATGAAGGAATTTAGCTCATTCATACTTGTCTGTTGCTATTGTTAGTCCATGAAGCGTATCTGCTCTGTAGGCATGTCACTGAGAACTTGATTAACATGTTAGAAAATCATGGGCTTCCCAAGAGCTTCCCCACAGAGCTGCAGCTGATGAATATTCAATTATTGATTCATTCTTCAAATGTTAGAAAATGGCCTTAAAAATGCCTGTCGCAACTTCCCAGAGCCCCATCCAAATGTCTTCAGATAGATATGTCCAAAAGACAGACATAAGACAGAGTTAAGCAGCAGATCCTCACATATGAAGAAAGGTCTGTCCTTCATTTAATGACTCAAATGATTGATTGTTTATCCAAATGTTTAAATCACCCATCCCTTACAGTACCACTGTGCAGGAGTTACCTCAGGAAATAGTGCAGATAGAAACCCTGAAATTGAATATATGCATGAAGCCACCTCTGCTGTGGCTGAGTGTTCATTTTCTATGTAAGCTGCAGGTGTCTGTGATTAAAGACAGCTAATAATCACTATTTATGGTAGTGTGCTTCTGTTGCAAGGCGTAGATGCAGTCAGGAGTAATTTGTGTGAATTATGGCTGCACCATTGCTGATACTAGCATTGGACATGAAGCCAAGAGAAGGCTAAATTACAGTATTGGTATCAGAGAGTTTTTTCCAATATTATGCTCCCACACTGAAGGCAATATGCAACCTCAGCGATATAAACACTCCACTGTTTTTACACATCGACAAACGGCGGTCATAATAGCTGCTGATTTGAATGTGAATGCATTTTTCTTAACTTTCTGTTGCTGCTTTTACAGACAGGATGATCATAGTCATGAAATAGTTTTTCTTCTGCGCGGCTGACCTTCCTTTGTTTGATGTTTTTGGTTCTGCTTGTTCTTCAGTTTGAGGTTTGTTCCTTTCTTGTCATGAGGCCTGTGTTTTCTTGTTAATGCGTGTGTGGAAAGAAATGCTGCTGCATGTGATGCCCGCGCGTCAACAGAAATATGGAACATTACTGGTATTGAAAGGTCTACAAGCACGTGCAAAACAAACAAACCAAGATGCTGAATCCAGGTGCAACTCATTTTCGGTTCTTCTTTCATCCCCCCCTTAAATTCAGCCTGAAGTTATGGCTCTAACAAGGTCTATACAGTACAGGAATGGCATTAACATCAGAGCAACATTCTTTCTTTGATCATGTTTCCTGAATGGACTAAACAACCGAAACTGAATAAGCTAATAAATGCATTTGACATTTTTGTGTGTTGGCCAAAAGCACCGCGTGGACCCTGCCTGGGCTGCGCTCTTTGATCTGTGCCACCGGGCTTTGTGATGATGTCTTGTTATCTGACACACTGATGCCTTTGTGCCAAACGCTGCAATTCCTTTTCACATTAGAACGAGAGGCTACGCACGTCTCGGATCGATTTGGTTGAAGACACAATGAAGAATGGTATCATTTCTAATCTGCCAGCAACCACTAAATCATACTTAACAGCCTACAGTGGATATCTAGATGAAGAGGATTAATTCAAGTATATAATTGATCATATGGAAAGGAGAAGGGGATTGATTAAGTGACAAAAAAAATGCAAAAGATTCTCAGTAAGTTCAATGAATGGGTTCAACAGGTTCTGTTTTATTTTGTTACAGATATTAATGATCAGACGTGGTCGATGATGGAGTAGTGGGGAAGAATTTCTCTAATTCTAATGCTTATGTTTGTTTTTTCTGTTCCATATCCTCTGTCGCATCTGTTCCTCTCTTCCTGCTTTTCTCTTCTGCATGTCGACTACCGTCTGCACAAATTCCTCCATTCATCCCTTCCTTATTTCCTGTGTCCAGAGGAAGTCCAACAGAGCAAAGGAGAAGAAAGCCCGGCGTCTGGAGGAGAGGGCAGCTATGGACGCCGTCTGTGCCAAGGTGGACGCAGCCAATAAGGTAACTTTGCAGATGAAGCGGCGTAGGTGGCCAGCGTTAGCCTTGGGAGCGGGCCGGTGGCGCCCTTTTTGGGGAACTTGTGAGGAGATGGAGCTGAAATTATTCAGGGAATTTGAATCATCTTGTTCAAGAAAAAGAGGCTGAGGTGTTCGCTCCTTGCAGCCTGCTAAACAAGCAAGAGATTTTCAGTCACGTCGTTCTTGTTAAGTGCTTCACGTAAAAGCCTCCACCACTTGGCCCTTAATGTGCTGGATTTCCTGTGGATTCAGATTGCATCGAGTACAGCCCTTAAGATCTATCCTCATTTGTTAAATTACAGTCACAGACATGGTTTCATATAATGCCACCAAAAGCTGGGGATGCCCTCCTCGCCCCAAACACACATCAGCATTATTAAACCCTCCCTGCACAACAGGTTAGAGGTGGGCTGGAGCATGGCTAACCCTTATTGAAGCCTGGAGGAGCAAACACACTCGCCTTGAGCTGAGCTGCCTGCTCTTATTACTTTTCTGTGTCACTTTGTCCCAAAATGGGGCACTCTGTGTTCCACGCCGCTCTCGCTCTCCCGCCCCTCTCCACTGTTGATGTGCCAGCCGAGAAGGAATGCAAGAAAGTCTCCCAAAGTAACAACGTTTATTTTTGTTTGTGCTCTCGCCAACAGTAATGAATCTTGACTTGAACTGTTGTTTCAAATGAATAAATAGTGTATTCACTGCTTTAAAATCCCCCCTCCATTAAACCCCAATCTGGTAGTTTCTCCGTGGCCTTAAAATGGAGGAAAGGTAAGGCTGTATCCCTGACAGGCCTACTGGGCACAGGCCCAGGGGCTCAAGGGGTCAGGGGGTCCCTAAACAAGAGTCCCATTTGTCACTGAGAAAGTCCAATGACTCATTTATTCTGCTCTTTAAATATCTGCTGATACCAAATCTGGATTTATATTTGTTTGTGTTATATTTCCCCAAATACAGCTGTGCAGTTCACACGTCTGCGCCCAGAGGCCCAGTGTCTCTGTCTGTGCAATAAAAGGGGTATTCTTAATGTGAGATTATGTAGACTCTCAGTGCCCAGAAAAGATGACTTTGTGGGGGCTTACTATGAGTGACTAATGGGGTTATAATACTAATAGCCCTGTAATTTTCCTGCCTGTGTTGGCCCCATTTGGCCTGTCGTTGAGCCTGAGGGATGCTGAAGTACGGTCGCTTTTACAGACTGTTTTGGGGAGATTTACTGCTTTCACGAGTAAAAGAAGAGTTCGATTTGTAAATAAAGAACTGTAGGGGTGCAGCTATGAACAGGCAAAAAGCAAATGATAAACAACAGCCCAAAGCAAGGCACACAAATGAGGTAATGGGATGATCAGTAACTCAAGGCAAATTTGCCTTAATTTAGACTGAATAGAGGGACAAGACCAGAAAACCAGAGCGTGATCAACCACGATTTCTCCACACTCCCTCCAGCGGCACCATCACATTTGTATTAAACATTAATCTGCCTGTTGTTTTAATGATGAACTGTTGTTGTCTGTAAAATGTCAGAAAACAGTAAAAAAAACGCCCTCCTGAATTTCCCAGAGCCCGTGATGACATCTTCAGATATCTTATTTTTCCCCAACTAGCAATTCAAAACCCAAAGCTTTGTCTTTATTTCCATTTAAGACAAAGATGAACAGATCATTCTTAGATTTGAGATGCTAGAACCAGCATATGATCCAGCTTCTGTGCCTCAAAAATGTTTTAAATTATTAAAAGAAGGCCGATTTATGTTTACAGACTAATCAAGTAATCAACTGAGAACTGAAAATAAGATGGCAGCACGACAGCCAGGGACAATCTAATAAGACTCGGGCGTGGAAGAGGGGAAAGACTTGATGCTTCTTTGTTGAAAGTCTCTAATTCTTGCCTTTCTCCCCACAGCTCGATGACCCACTGGCTGCCTTCCCAGCCTTCAAAAAGTACGACAGAAACGGGTACGTGTTGCTTTGTACGCACACAAAAGACGCATTCACTGTGTCATGAAATACATACTTGTTTGGTTTTCTATATGGAGGAGAGAGTTGGTCCGCGGATGGAATTCACGCCTGCTCTTCTCTTTGTCTTTCTCTGAGACACACATATTCTGGAGGTTGTTGACCCTGTTTGCTTGTCTTCTCGTCCAGGCTGAACCTGCAGATAGAGTGTAAGAGAGTGACCTCCCTCAACCCGCTGTCTGTGGAGTGGGCCTTCGAACTCACCAGAGCCAACATGCAGACACTGTAAGACACTGTGCTTCAGCATCAGAGTGATGAATGGACAGGCTCACGTAGATATGAGTGGCAGATGACAGCTGGGGGGAAGAAGTGCAGACAAGCCAGACATTCGTCAGGAGAATCAAAGAGAGTGACATTAAGCAGCTACGGAGTAAGAGTGTTTTTACAGGACCGAGAGCATGCACACTGGAGAGCAGAGGAAACATAGACAGATGTGAGATGGAGGCACAGATGCATCTTCTCTCGCTTTGCCTGACTCCAAGTAGCATTCAGTTTGACAAATGGCAGCCAATCAGTTGAGACTGAGTTTGTTCCGTTTAGGAAACGTGCCCTCTCTCAGCGGCGCTGCCAGAGCGGGCTGATGATGGGGGGGAAAGGCGAGGGTAAAATTAGCACGCCGGGTCACGCTGGAGTCGACCCATTTTCCTTTTTGCTGTGCTGCAGGTATGAGCAGAGCGAGTGGGGGTGGAAGGAGAGGGAAAAGAGGGAGGAGATGAACGACGAGAGGGCGTGGTACCTGCTGGCCCGCGACGGGGACTCCGCCCCCGTGGCCTTCTCTCACTTCCGATTCGACGTGGAGTGTGGGGAGGAGGTTTTATATTGGTAAGGCCTGTGAGTTTGTTGTTTTTATGAGGTTGTGGCAACAAATACATACTTCAGAGCCCAGTCCAGAGGGGTCCACTGTGTCCACGCCTCGTTGTCATATGTTGGTAAATCCCTCAGCGTTGTCTTGAAGGGTATAGGTCAGCTTTTCCAGTGGGAAAGACACAGCTGGAGAAAAGATGTGTTACTCAGTGTCTAACTTGTCTTGACTCTGCAGCTATGAGGTGCAGTTAGAGAGCAGAGTGCGGAGGAAAGGACTCGGCAAGTTCCTCATCCAAATACTACAGCTCATTGCTAACAGGTAAGATGCACAGCTACAGGTGTGACGGCGTGTGAGATTCAAGATGTGGATGAATAACCAAGTGAATGTGGATTAATGGCTTTACTCTCTGCTAATAAGTGTTAAAAAGATAGTTGTGTGGCTCATGACTGTACATGTGTGTCCTGTACTACAAGGTTTCACAAGACTGAAAAGTACGTAGATGTAAACAATGCATGATGTAGCAAAGGTTTGTATGAGTGAATCTGTTTGTTTCCTCTGTTTTCTTGCTCTCTGTCCAGTACACAGATGAAGAAAGTGATGCTGACAGTCTTCAAACACAACCACGGGGCTTACCAGTTCTTCAGAGAAGCTTTACAGTGAGTATATCAGCTCGACAAAGGCGGTCTCTTTGTGGAAATGTGGAAATGGAAAAAAGAACATGAAAGGAAATACCTGGAATGTTTTGGCGTCTGTCACACTGAAGCCGGCCTCTGCCGACAGGTTGATCTGAAGTGAGGAAAGTTTCTGGACAAACGAAGAGTCACTGTGATCTGATGTACAGATATGCAAGGTGTCCCAAGCTCCGTTGTTTTTTTTTTCTCCCCCTCTAGAGGAGTGGTTCCCAACCTGGGGGGCCGGGACCCTCACAAGGGGTCACAGGTTCAATCTGAAGAGTCGTGAAATTAATAACAGGATATATAAGCAGAAAAAAACATACTTCTACAACACTCAAGTGATTGCTTTTTTCCTTGCAAATTTCTGGATATATTTGAGATCTTAGCCTTTTAGAAATTACTCAGAAAATTACTGAAACAATCAACAAATTAAAAAAAAAAAAAATGTTGGAGGGGGCAGAAGTAGACTTGGTTTGTTTTAATGGGCCTTGAAGCAAACAAGCTGGGAAGAACTGCTCCAAAGCTTCTGCTCTTATTGACTTGAGATACTTTACCAGATCAAACTGCAGTATATATAGTACACAGTATGTGTAGTGTGGGCTTTGTTGATCCCACTGTTTTATTGTGAGTATCATGTCAGTAACAGTCAGTGAGTAGTTTTATACTCAGGCAAATAGATGCAGAAGTATTCGCAGTACTGATGGCACGTCCAAAAATGACCCGTCCTGTTTCATTGAACTCCTTCGTCCCTGTTAACTACCCCGTCCCCCCCTCCCTGTGCATTTAGATTCGAGATCGACGAGACTTCACCGAGCATGTCGGGTTGCTGCGGCGACGACTGCTCTTACGAGATCCTCAGCCGGCGGACCAAACACGGCGAGGCCTCGGCGGGACACACCCACGGGGGCGGGCACTGCGGGGGCTGCTGCCACTGATCCGCTTCAGTCACTCCTTCTATGATTGGTTAAAAGCCAGCAACTTTCATGGCTGTGTGTGAAAGCTTGAGCTGCCTGCTACTCCGCAAGCATTTTGAGTTTGAACGGCTGTAGATGAACCGATGGTGGAATACCTGGCTACAGATATCGATGTCGCAATATGGAGTGAGATTTATGTGTTTTTTTTTGTGTGTGTGTGTAAGTGTGTGTGTGTGTGTGTTCCTGCTGCAAAAAGCAGTATGCAGTGTGAGCTTTCACACATAGCTCTTTTTTTTCTCTCTCTCTCTTTCCTAATTCTTGGTTCAACGTCCAAGCCATCTTTCCTCGTCCTCTTATCCAGTAAATGATGACAATTAGTAATTCTCAGTCAAATACAAGCTAAAGCATTGCTGACGCTCTCTACCACTGCGGTGAACCTTATACCACCCTGCTCTCATCTGATGTGCTTTACTGTATTGAATCATTGTGCAGCGCTTCTCAAACTTGGGCTCTGGACCTCAGAGTGGTTGCTGTGAACGTGGGTCCAGAGATTAGGCTGAACGTTAACTCACATCTGGGTCCAGACCAGGCTGAGAAGCGCTGCTATACTGTAATATCACCTGTTCTGTGCACATGTGGCTTGTAATTTATGTTTGTAGCAGAAGCACTGCAGCTAGCAAGCTAGCAGCAACTGCACTGTTTTGATCTACATCGGCCCACCACTTATCTTCTGTACTCAGATCATCGGGAAATCTGCAACCCAACCCAGGCAGTAATCCCAGTACGCCCCCCCCTTCTCAATCAGATGTTCATCTTGGTTTTACCATATTTCCTTATCAGAGGTGCACATCATGAACTGGATCTCCGTTTTCTGCTTCGCTGAGGAAAAGAGGGTCTTTCCCTCATTCAATCATTCACTCTCATTTTCCCCATCATGTGTTTTCCCAGGCTCCAGTTCAGTAAAACGGCATCCTCCTCTCCTTCCCCTCCTCCTGTGCTTTATGCCTCCGTGCTCCCTTTCCTCACCTTTGTATAATTGCATCGCTCCCTGCTGGCCTCTTTGTTTCCGAGAGGCGTTGATGATAAACAAGTTGATGTTGCCGCTACCTTTAGCTGTATTTAAAAAAAAAAAAAACAAAACAAAAAAAAAAAAAACAGCATACTAAAACCACCCCCCACCCTTCTCTTCCATTCTCTGTTAGCATGAACAAATCATATTGATTTAATGTGGATTAGGATTGATAGAAGTCACCTCTTTATCATGTGGCCGTTCGAAGCTGATGAATGTTATTACCTTGGAGGAAGGAACATGAATTGGATGTATGGACGAAGTAATCGCAGAGCACTGAAGGTGTTTGTTTTTTTTTTCCTTTCTTTCTGGCCGTCATTCGTCCTCTTCCTCCTCCTCAGTCAACCACTTTCCCAGTCCACCTTCATTAGTTTGCATGACAACATTTTAAAACAAAACCTGTGGTCTAAATCGCGATCACACAGCAGCTTCTGAACCTGAGCGTCACTGTTCGAACACGGGTCTAAAATCCTCTCGTGGGCCTTAATAGCGTTAAATTGACATTTTATACAAAACTCTCATCAACACCGGTGCATGTTAGATGTACAGTATATGGGGGGGGGTGGATTTAAAGGTGAACATGCTTGCAGGAGCTCCACTTAGGATTTTAGACACCATGCTTCTTGTCAACCTAGAAAGGCTGCTGTAACCATTTTAATTTTAGTGATTCCATATCTGTTTTGTACAAAACCTTCAGGGTATTTTTGGACCGTTCGTGTCAGCTGGTTTAGAAGCCCTGTCTAGAAACCACCATCAAACCCTTTAATTCCAGGACTGTTGTTCAGATTCTCCATGTTGGGCTGGAGGAGTAAAAAGACATTGCTTTACACTGCTACGGATGGAAAGATTCCTCCGTGTGGTGCGGCTGTGAGGGGCTTTAATTGGTACGTTTTGAAATGTTTTTTAAAGCACGTCATATCAAGGCTCAACTCGACATTTCACGCAGATTAATACCTGGTCAAAATATGGGAAACGGGAGACTGAAATGTGGACACGCGTTCTTAGAAACACCTGAGTGCTGAAATAATCTGTGTGACGCAAGAACAAAATGTTATTTATCACCAAAAACCAAAAAAAGAAGAAGGAAAAAAACCCTTTTGGGTGGCAGAGTCTAGATCCTGGGGTCAAAGTTTCTGGCTGTTTCCAGACTGGGTGGAGAAAAAAAAAAAAAAATCAGCACCTGGAGACAACATATTGGTGTCTCATGCTAATTTTATCATGAACAACGAAAACAATTAAACAACATATTGCTTGTTTTAGTGCTAGACTTCCTTCTGATAAGTACGGTTAAACAGTTTTTGTACTGCATAGGTTTCAGTAAAAAGGATGTTGTACATAGTGGTAGTACATCAACCGACTGACAGTCTCTCTCTCAGGTTAATCAAACATAATCAAACCTCATCTGTTCAGCAGCCTTGTTGCTCGTGAGCTGTTCCCTGGATTGACTGCGCCGCAGCTCTGACCTAGAGTCAGGTTTTCTTTGTCACACGGCTAGGGAAGCAACGACACTGATTTCAGTTCTTATGATATGCTGCCGTAAAAAATTGATGTGAAACAATGTTGGAACTGACCGTAGATCAGTGCTGAGGTGTTGCATTCAATCCAGACAGGTGGGCTGTCTTTGAAATAGGCTCATTGGGAGTAAAAATGCTTTTGTGAAAATATCTTTAATTCAAAAATGAGCCTAAACTTAACCAATTTATTTTAAGTCAGTGAGTGATTTTATTTTAGAAAATTCTTACATACCCTCACAAAATCACAGATCCTTCTTAGTCTTTTCTCTCTTATATATGTATGTATGTGTATATATATGTGTATATACATACATATATATATATATATATAAGCACACACATATATAAATATGCTGTTGTGGATCCATGTTCATTTCTTGGCCTTTTACAGGTAAAACACTTTTTTAAAACATGATGTTAAAGGAAGAACTCCATGTTTGAGAGTGAGTGTTTCAGTCCTGTCCGTAAACGATAATGAAAGGGAAAACTAAGTCATTATGCCTTGTCAGTGTTTTATTTGTATGTTACAAATAAAGGAAAGTTGTTTGACTTTTCAGGAGATGCCTTTTTGTTTTTTGTCATTTATGATTATTTTTTTCTTTTCAACAGACTAAACAGAGGAACATGTGGAAGCCCCTTTCTGTCTGGAAAATGAAATATAATAGTATTAAGCGTGATAAAAGTCAGAAGTGTGTCAAAGTTATGACTTACTAAGTCAAAAATTAAGCCAGATATGAGACACTAAACACTGAGTCAAACATTTGAATGTCATTTGAGAATCACATAAGACAATGTTTTTGAAAAACTCGCTACTGTCGCTCACGTGGAACCATCCGTGATTGTACACGTTCTGAGGGGACTCCTTGCTGCGTTACACTGAAACCGGAAGTTGTTGGTATATTGCTGCAAAAAATGTCCTAGCTAAGCCGAATGAATGGATGTTCTGATGCACTGAGGTGCCTTTTGCTGCCATCTGTCCAAGATGACATGAACCTTTAAGCTCATAACTCAACTCTACCGCTCCGACCTTCCACGATTTCCCGCCTTTGGTAAGGGCACGACGATGATAATCGAGCTGTTTGCTGTTAAAACAAAATGTCATGCTAACATAGCTTAGCTTATATTGATTTAACATCAGGTTCACTGCATATTAATATTAGCCGACCTTCTAGCGTACACAAACCCAGCCTGAGCTTCGACGTTTTACGCTTAGCTTCAGATAATTTAAAGTTGATATTGCTGAGGGGGAATGCTAACACTTTTAACTGTTTATCTAGCTAGCATAAATGTAGAGTGCCAGTTGAGAAGCTGAATTTTTGGACAGTTTTAGGTCCTCATTAACAAACCCCGCAGCCAAGGAAGAACATTTAGCAAAAGTTAAAAAGTTAAAAAGTGAACTAATGTTTTCTGTCACGTTTTTCCTGAACAGGGTACCATGGCCACGAGGATGAAGCTGAAGCTGAAGACTGTGTTTGTGCTCTACTTCATGGTCTCCCTCCTGGGCCTCGTCTATGCACTGATGCAGCTTGGTAAGTGGTCACCACACAGTCTCAGAATGATCCAAACTTTGAGATAAAATACTATTTCCATTGTGGACCTGATCTGAAATTTGGCAAGATGGGTAAACAAATACACAAAGTAAAACAAACAAACGACCAAACAAAGCCACATTTATGTATTCATGTTGTACAGGCAGTGAAGTGCCTGTTTGTTTTTGTCGTTTAAACTGTCTCGTCTCATCTTGTGCCCCTAACACTTTGCAGGTCAGCGCTGCGACTGCACAGAACACGACATGCCTAAAGACCGTACTATATCTCGGCTGCGGGGGGAAGTGCATCGTCTCCAGGAGCTCATTAGGAACTTGGAGGCAACCAAACAACCCCACAATCAGGCAGCCAAGCCCTCCCTTCCCACCATCTTTGTCATTACCCCGACATACGCAAGGTAGCCAAGGAGGCAGGCATCCTTACCCCATTTACTGCTCGCTCACCTAATTCATTTCCACCTTCCTCTGTCGCTGTCCGTGCCTGTTCCACACATAAACACACCACCCCTCTGATTTGTGTCTGTCCAGGCTGGTGCAGAAGGCTGAGCTGACTCGTCTGTCCCAGACCTTCCTCCATGTTCCTCAGCTCCACTGGATCGTGGTGGAGGACTCGCCGCACAAGACGCCACTGGTGACTGACCTCCTGGTGAAGAGTGGCCTGACTTACACACACCTACACATGCCTACCGCCAAGGACCGCAAACTGCAGGAGGTGGGCCGATACATCAGGCAAAAATCCCCTCAGTCTTTCCTGTTTTTGTGCAGGTTTTTGCAATTTGGCATTCAGTATTTTCCCTCTATTTGAAGTATGAAAAAAATAGTTTTTCTCAACTTCCAGTCTGAATGCTCACTCTCCACCTCAGGGTGACCCCAGCTGGCTGAAGCCTCGTGGTGTCGAGCAGAGGAACGAGGGTCTACGGTGGCTCAGAGAGGACAGAAGGGCTCAGCCAGGGGGAGACAACCAGCAGGGAGTGGTTTACTTCGCCGATGATGATAACACATACAGCCTGCAGATATTTGAAGAGGTTTGTGTTGGAGTGTTTATTTTTATGATCCTCAGCAGTGGGCCGGTGGTGTACTGATGTCTACAGCTGTCTGTTTTGAATGTGGCGTGATTGAACAAGAAAAACAAATGCCCTCTTGTCTCAGATGAGGAGTACCCAGCGGGTATCAGTCTGGCCGGTGGGGCTGGTTGGAGGGATGAAATATGAGAGGCCCGTGGTTGAAGGCGGGAAGGTTGGTGCTTTTTATGTTCTGGTTTGTAAACTGTTGAACTAAAGGAACATGTCCAAGATAATTAGCTTCATCTGGATTAGTGTAGGATATGATAGAATCAACAGTTGTCCTCTCATAAAGCTCAAACAGTTGCCTTTAATGCCTAAAAATTATTACCCTTACAGAACTCTCTATTTATGTTTTGCTGATTCTTCTAAGGTGGTTCGCTTCCATACCGGCTGGCGTCCCAGTCGCCCCTTCCCAATGGACATGGCTGGCTTTGCTGTGTCCCTCAGACTGGTCCTGGCCAATCCAGAGGCTCGTTTTGATGGAGAGGCACCAATGGGCTTCCTGGAAAGCAGCTTCCTTCAGGGGCTGGTTACCATGGACGAACTGGAGCCCAAAGCGGACAACTGCTCTAAAGTATGTAGAGTGTGTATGTGTGGAGGACTTGAGAGAATGGAGACAGATGTCTAAGCTGGAATGAAGAGCCTTTGTCAGATATTATACTCGTGTGTGTGTGTGTGTGTGTGTGTGTGTGTGTGTGTGTGTGTGTGTGTGTGTGTGTGTGTGTGTGTTTTGTAGGTGCTGGTGTGGCACACACGGACAGAGAAGCCGAAGATGAAGAGAGAGGAGGCTCTGCAGGCTCAGGGACTGGGTTCAGACCCTGCAGTGGAGGTCTGAGGAACACACACACTCTCACACACACACACACACACACACACACACACACACACACACACACACACACATTGTAAAGCGTACTCTGCTGTTTAATGCTGCATATGTAACTCTGCGTTGTAAATACTGTAAAACAGAAATCAGTTTGGATTGACATTTAAATTGAACTGGTTATGACTGTCTGTTCTTTTGTGTCAGATAGTAAATGTACGTGTGTGTATATATTGAGTGAGTGTTGTTCAAGCTGTTTGTTGGTGTATGTATCAGGGTTTTCTTTGGCTTTCGTGAGTGTACTTGTCTTTGTCCAGCCGTACAGTGGATGAGGACTCTGGAAGTTTAAACAGTTGCCTGATGGGGGCGCCGGTTTGTAATTTGCCGGTTTGCTCTTACACCACAGTACATTTAGCTTGAAGCTGGAGGAACGATGCATCTTATTACAGACGTCCATGCTTGTATCATTTGTAGGGTTTCACATGTGAACTTGTGCTCAGTGCAGATCCTGCAGTAGTACTCATTCCTGTCAGACGTTAGATATTTAAGTCTGTCTTTGTTTCCTCTGCGGGTTTGATCTGCTTCTTTACTGATTTCTGACCAAGATACAATTGCAACGGAGCACTTTATTCATGCATGGCTTCTATTTTTGAGCTATTAGTGTCCGTAAGTCTGGATTCAGTCATTTAGATGTTCTATTTTTTCTGTCATCATCGTAGGCATGATAATAATCTCTATACACCCTTTCTAATCAGAATGCATTTGCTATCGACATAGTAGTATTGTGAAGCAAAGTTAGTGCAAAGGAGCATTTTAGACAAGAGCCACAAAACTCTCCAATTATTCAAAAAATATGCTAAACTGTGCAACACTGCTGCAACACAGAAACAATAAGACTCTGTGGTTCCACACCCACTGTAGCTTTAGTGTTCAACGCACAGTATGTACAGTAACTTCTGCCACTTGGTGTCAAAACAATGAAACAAAGATGTAGTTTGATGATGTTGTGGAGTAGCATGGGATCATGGGAGTTGTTGTCTTCATTGGTAAACAACCACCACTGCAGATGAAAATCTGTCTGACGTAACCCAGCCAGAAACATGGACGAGGTAATGTTTTAAAGTGTTATTCATGTTACGGTCTGTTACGTTCGCTGACTTCCTTCCTCACTTCCTGACGTGTCATCTGCTGTTTCCTGTGTTTCCCTAGAAGTTAAACCAACTAGAGGGGGTAAAGGGGACATGAAGGCATTGTCAGGCAACCAAATGAAACAAATCATTAATAAAATTGCAGACTTCTCTGTGTTTGAACATTGTTGGGAACATCTGGAATAATGTAAGCACACAACTCAACAAAATATCTAACAGGTCTTGTTGTTTTTAGACATTTTAATGCAGAAATGTTACATATTATACCTTTAAAGCTCGGCGTCCAAAGGCTGGTTTTCAGTAGTGTCATAGCACAGCTAGTTTCAGCTAGACAGCATTTTAATGTGTATATTTTTAGTGATGCTTTTAAAATCATTAGGCTTGTGGAATCAATCTAAAAGCCCCGGACAAGGCAACAACTCACTACTGAAGCTCATATAAATTATGCAATAAACAGATACAAAGCACGCTGTTCATGTTATATTTCTGCACTCTGATGACAAGAGAAAGACTTGAATTTGCCTTAAAAGGCAGGAAATCCCTGGTACGTTACAGTAGCGGTATTTCAAGTGTATATTTGAAGTCACAAATATGAATTGAACTACTCGAGCTGTGCTTGATGATCTTCCGCGACACCCTCACAAGTTGGAAGATTAAAGAGCAACATAACATTATAGCTCCTCGGCTACTGCTGTATGATACTGTAAAAACAAGCTAGTGCCTGCATAAGTGTAATTAGTGCCTGTAAGTCAGTTCTCTACTGGTGTGTAATGTATTTATTACTGTAATACTGTTCTTTACATTGTACAATGTGATGATGTCTGTCCTCGGCCTGGAAAATAAACCTAGATAATGTAAAACATGTTTTGTTGCGTTTGGTCGTTTTTAAACTTAAGAGTTATATTTCTTATATTTAACTTGCTTCACAAGCTGATATGTGGTCACTGTTTGGGAGGAATTTGCACACAGTGGAACAGAGATGAAGCATTGTTCAGTTGGTATCTTGTAGTAGTACTTGCAGTAGTTTGTTTTGTCAATTGCCTCTTGGGGTTTGAACCCATGCAGATTGTTTTGTTTTTACTTGCCCAGGTTTGGAGAAAGCTGTGAAATAAACTTCTTGTTGGGCCAGGTTCGCTGGGTGTGGCGACGTTCTCAGAAACTTGGAATTAAATCCCAACCTGACTGATCCCACAGGCCTACTGAGAAATGCAGCAGACTGTGGTGATCTGCAGACTTTTGGTCCAACATGAGCCCAAGAAGGATCTAATCTTTCCTTCTCCAACACTGCAGATGAAATGTGTTCTTGTCAAATGTTTGAAACTCGGCTGCAGGTTGTTCCCTCTGCCTCTTTAAGGGCCTTTTTTTCTCAGAACACACTTTGGATCCTAACCAGCTGAAGAAATGCTGACTGGACGAAGAAGTGGAGTGACTGTCTCGACTGTCTGCCTCACGTGTCTTATTTGAAACGCAGCCAGCAGCACATCTGTTCTCTGAGTGTGTCAGGTAATACTTAACAGTGTCACACTTCACAGACCTCTCATACAGCACGTCTGTGACTTTCAACACTTGTCTGTCTCGTTATGTCCCAGGTACATTATGTTCAAGATCAGAACTCAAGTACTGTTAATTTGACAGCTTTATTCACAAGTTACTGTTCAAATTAAGATGTTACATTCTGATTTGAGATTTCAACATTTTAGTATACGTTTCTAAAACACTGTTTCTTCCAGATTAAACCAGCGGCTGGTCTGTATCTGAATTGCTGATGGGACATTTCCCCTTTTAGCTTTTCACATGGTTTCATTTAAGTAATTGTTACAACCACAAAGAGATCAAATCACCGTGAATTTCATTAAAAAAGATTGAAGTTCAAAATATGAATAGTGCATATCAGAACTTTCTTTACTCTCCCATTAATCATCTCTCAACCCCTCATTTATTTTGTGACCCTTTAAAGGGGCCCCTCTCCTAGGTTGGAAACTGAACTGAGCTCCACTGACAGCAGCTTCTTATTCATCAGTTTTAATCATGTAAACTCTGAAAAATATGTACTTTGCAGAACAAATACTTTTACTTTTAACAGTTAACATCCCCTCCAGACATGTGTTTTTGTTTGTGATGTCATAAACTTGTTCACATTGTGTTATTGGCACTTTTACTTGAGTAGAAAATCTGCGTTCTTTTTCCACTGCTTGTTCCGACAGCCTCACCACATGAACATCAACACTAATCATCCAACCCCTCTACCTAAATGATCCCTGCTTGACCGTGACCATGGCAACCTGCTCCCGGCGTCCGGTAGCGTCATCAGTGATTACCCACGTGGGCGGGGATCCTCCAACCTCAACACAGCTGAGGTTTTTACAGGCCGGTGTGATTGACGGCTGTTACGCCCTCGCCTGCTTGTTGACTGTATATGGAGTGTCAGGGGGTTGTGAGTCCACCTCATCCCCCAACACACACTCACACAGCACTTGTAAGGCGAAGGTACACTGGGAGATGAATCAGAGGAGCTGAAGTCACTGAGCCGGACGCACACCATCTTTTGATCCACCGTGATTCACTCACAGATGCATGCATGTACCTGTTGAGCAGACTGCTTGCAGAAGTAGTTTAATCACTGTAACCTTTAAACTGTCATCATCTGCACCGTCATGCTTTCACCCTTGAAAATCATGTTTGTCTTTGTGGCCAAGTTTTCCCAATATTGGTGTGTCCTCACACAGTATGCCTGTGTGTGCATGTACAAGAAGGTGTGGGAGTACTGTACATCAGGAAGCCTTGAGAAAACACACACACACACACAGCTGAGGAGCTCCCACTCCCTGTCCCACCCAGGCACAGTGTTTACTGTCCACACAGTGAGAGCATTCAATGGCCGAGCTCATTAATTTTATTTTCATGCACACATACCTTCCTTTTAGATATGCCAGTGTATCAGTAAAGAGCTGTACCATTGGTACATTCGTGGATATGAGGGCAAGTGACTTCAGTTCAGAGGCAGCCATTTTGAACTTGGGTCACATTCTGCCTCAAACTCACACTGTTTCAGTGTTATCAGTTTTGTCATTAAGTTATGATTCATTATTAATAGTGCTGTTCGTTGAGCTAAATGCTAACATCATCACTAGGACAATGCTAGTGTGCTGATGTTAGTTTTAACATGTTAGCATGCTAACATTTGCTAATTAGGGCATGTACAGCTGAGGTTGATGGGAGTGTAATTAGTTTTACTTGTACATACTAAGGAGATATCCGCATTAAGCTATATCTCCTTAAGATGATCTGACAGATACAGTATGAAAACAAAACTTTTATGTATATGTGACTGTATTTGTTTGCAAGTCAGGTTGAATATAGTTTTGTTTTATGTATTGTCTTTTTTTCAGGGGGATGACCTATTGGCCGTAATAACTCCCTTAAGGGGATTTGACATTATTTAAGACAAATGAATGAAGAGCTACAGGCTGAAATCTGCCAACTATAAATATAAAACCTTCTCACAGGGGAGAGGACCTTATATTGTCACACTGTCTTGAATACATTTATGAACTGCCATCGTTCTCATGTGTTATGGACTGTAGCTCAGCCTTTGAGGATAACACTGAATCGAAAGTCACATCTCTATGCACAGTATTTCCTCTATGGCAGCTGAGGACGTTCAGTGGTTAATGATTGATGGACACTGATATAAGAATAGGATGTTTGCGTGTGGTGGGGCGTTGTTTTGCAAGCTGCAATAGTTTTTGACTGTGTCATCTCACAGCTCATGTTTGTCTTACAGATTTGAAATCAGAACTTTATCTCTGAGACGTTTTGTGTTTACGCATGTAAAGAATAGGTGTGTGTGCATGGGTGAGAAGAAAGAGTCCGAGGGAGAGAGAACGAGACAAAGAGTCTTTGAGAGTGAGAGTGAGAGTGCTTTGCTGTATTTGCCCCTTTTTGCATGTGTGTATTTGCTTCAGTGATGACAGAGCTGCAGGTTCAGGCAGAGTGGGTGTGTGACGTTGTGTGTTAGGGGAGTATCCTGAGCTCTGAGCTCAGTTACTCAGACTCTACACGGTCACACACACAAGAAAGGTATTGCTCACTGGTGCCCACACACATACAGAGAAGGAAGGGAGAAAACAGCAGGAGATCAGGTAAGACCTACATTCTTTCTTATCTTCAAGTTTCTGCAGTTTGCTTTTTGCTGCACTTTGAATTTTAAAAAGATTATCATGTATCTCGAAGTTAATTAAATTGTAAAAAAAAAAAAAAAAGAAAAGAAAAGAAAAGAAAGAAGAAGAAACGACAGGTCTCTGGTTTCTTCTTACAATAAATAGCAGGATCTGAAATTATTTTTTCCTCATTCCCTCAGTCCTGTTTGTCTGGTTTTCTCAGCATTGTGTCATTAAATTTTAATTCAGAGATTTTGGGTGTGAGATGTTTCCTGCATCTGGCTTAACTTTACCTGCTGAGCACTCAAATAGAATTCATGCCCGCACAGAATGTAGATATTGTATGTATGAATGTATGTATTTCTTTGGTAATTATATTATTTGAATTACTTTACTATAACTTTAGATTGAATTTGGCTCTATTATCAGTTTTAGCTGTACTTATTACAACTATTGTTTAAACAATTTTTAATTTTATCCACTCACTGACAACCAAGTCCTATAAAACTCAATGGAACGTAAATGCTAAAGCTCTTTGCATGTGCTACCGTTCAACAAGCACGCTCACAAGCTATAGCTAACAAATGCTAACTTATTGTTTGTCAACTTACTTGCTTAATGTAGCCTATTGACGCTTTCTTAAAGAAATAGTTCTACATTTTTAAATATTCTTTTGCCGAGGTATTGATGAGAAGTTTAATAACGCTTTTGTGTCTGTGCAATGGATATGAAGCTACAGCCAGCAGCCGGTTTACTAGCTTATCTTAGCTTAAAAACTGGAAACAGCTTGCCTGGAGGGTGCCAAGAAGTCACTGCTCCCTCCCGGAGAAGAAATAGTCTGTCACATGGCCCTCAGTCAAACCACAAGCTGTTCTTTTTACGCTTTGGTTATTGTATGGATTAAACAAACAAGTTGTAATGTATTTAGTAGTGAGCTTTAGGGGAACTGGCAGGGAGATTTTTAACCACTGGACAGAGACAGGCTAGCTGTTTCCCCCTGTTTCCAGTCTTTATGCTAAGCTAATTAGCTGCTGGCTGCACCTTCACCTTTGGACAGACATGAGAGAAGTATCTTTTCATGCTTTGAGTTTTATTTCTCTCAAGTGTGAACGTTCTACAGTGTTTTTCGTAACAAAAGGTGCCATAGTTTGGGTTTGCACAAGGACTAGAAAGCCAACAGTGAATAGGGTTCTCTTTCATTTGTTTGTTGTCAAATACAGATACTGACACAAATGACCAAAGTGCACTCCCATAGAGCAATATTTGTGCACACTTCTGTCTTATGTAAGGTTGTATTGTAAAGGGTTTAAAGGGTAATTGTCACTGAATCAAACTACACTGCTCTCTCTGGAATGAAACTATGAAGCATTTTTCATAGCATCGTCATAGAAGGTGCTTTTGGTGAATGTGATCATACACCTGTTTGACATTACTGGGAATGAGCTAACAGTTAGGTTGCCTTTGGCATTGAGAGATAGTCAGTATGAAATCACTGATTTTGGCTTCAGTACAACATCCAGCTGGCTAAATCAGTGTCAAAGTCTGAGTCCGCGTGTCCATGTGTATGTTTGTCTGCAGCTGTGAGAACATTGTGTCTTTCACTTTGACATTCAGTTATCATCACAGCCCTGATAACACTGACTGTGACTAGCAGGATCAGTCTCACACACACACACACACACACACACACACACACACAGTCAAGTCAGAAGCAGAACTACCATTGCATCTTTTCTGTGCTTTCATTTTGTTTTTTCATTTATCATCTATCATCTTTCTTGAAGTTTGGTTGGTATGAAAGTCTCTGGGAGCTACTATGAAATGATAAGGCCTGTGTGTGTGTGTAAAAGGAGATTCAAGGAGTGAGGATGAGGGCAATGTTATGTACCAGCGTTAAACTCTAATCTCTCATGTCCCCTATCTTTCAGAGACAACAACAAAGAAGCTCTGAAGCACAAAAAGTGGAAAGAGTGCAGCAGAAGGCACAAGAAGTGAAAGAAGAACAGAAAGAGAAAAGATGGCAATTGGCAAGAACTCCAGGAAAAGCTCTGTGCGGAGCTCCATCCGGGCCCCAAAGTTTCTGGACAAATCCAGCGGCTTCTATGGTCGCCTTGATGAGCCTGAGGCCACTGCAGGAGGGGAGGATGTGAGGGGAAAAGAAGTGGAGGAGAGGTGGAACAAGATGGAGGACAGCAAAAGAGAGGAAGGAGTCGTGAGAAGCCCGAGCCCAAGTTCAGTGCATGTTTCTGGGGCTGATGAGAGAGAAGAAGCTGAGGTGTTTGACTTCAATGAAGGGATGATGGAAGGTGATGGGGAGACTCTCCTCCGGAGGAAACCCAGCCGCCGCAGCAGCAGGTGGAGAAGAAGCTCCAGGAGGAAGCAGAAGGAGGAGAGAGCCGAGGAGGACACGGCTCGGGATGAGAGGCCCAGTCTGAGCACAGAGAGTCCAGCTGACCCGCAAGTCCCGGAGGACACAAGGGTGATAATTGAGGTAGAGATGGAGACAGAGAAGAAGGTGGAGGAAGAGGATGAGAGGGCAGGAGGAGGAAAGGAGCCTGTGCTCGTGCACTTTACAGTTCAGGAGGATGCAGATGACCAGGTCCTGATCAGGGACAAGAAGAGGGGAAGAGAAGAGGAGGGAGAGGAGGAGAAGAGGATGAAGAGGGAGCAAGAGGAAGGGATGAAAATGGTGAAGAGGAGCACGGTGAAGAATTACCGTAAGGTGAGGGAAAATAGACAAAGAAATACAAAGCAAGAGCTTTATGTTGTTTCTATCGAAGAAAACCTTTATTAAATTCTGCTTTCTGCTGCTCACATTTATTCCATATTCAGCTTCACTGCACCTGGTTAAACTTTAAGCCCCTCAAAGTTACATAACAGAGTCAGAGTTTGTACAACAGAGGGCTAAAGTTCTCCCTCAACATCCTCCACATACTGGCTATTATTCACCATGGAAACTATCACCTTAATAATAACCTGCCACCAGGGTCAAGGTACAGCAGCCATTGGTGCATGTCACCAACCCATTAGGTGACCTCCTCTGATAAGATTTTTTTCCTTCACATCACATTTAATGACATGAAAAAAACCAAGCTGGACCAGAGGTTTCACTAACAGGCTTTTGGCAGTGAAGTGGCAGCAGTGTGTAAATGTACAGCATGTACCTTCACCTGATTCGCATGTGCCTTAAGACTTTCTGCTTCCATTGAAGCATGTGCACAGAGGTGACATTCCTGAGCCTCCTATATCGTGCCCTTTGATCAGTGGAACGAAGTACGGCAGTGTTGACCCGCCTACTGAACTCACACCATAAAGGCATTCCACTGCTGTTAGCCAATCAGCCTCCACCCTCGGTCCTCAGAGCCTGACCTCCTGAGGACAAGAAAGGTCCTGCGGGCAAGAAAGCGGAAAAAATACATTTCTGCCATGTAAAGTTTTAGTTTCACTTATGATATGCTGGATTTTTTCACAACAATGTAAGAGAGAGAAATCTCTCTGGGGTTGAACTGCCCACCAACTACTGACGTGTGCAACCTGTGCTAAGGAAGTGGATCTAGTT
This sequence comes from Chaetodon trifasciatus, assembly GCA_037975065.1. Lineage (NCBI taxonomy): Eukaryota > Metazoa > Chordata > Actinopteri > Chaetodontiformes > Chaetodontidae > Chaetodon > Chaetodon trifasciatus. Next base: position 10,535,969 of record JBBMOE010000017.1, on the reverse strand, counting down.
TTATTTTAAGGGGTCACAGCACTGGTTTAATGCAACAGCACACAATTACACTATATAAGACTGAAGTGCAATCGATATTACAGTTGTCAGACTGTTTAAACCAGTAATTTAGGCCAAGTAACTCCAGACAAAACAGCTTCAGCTTTCCATTGATAGATTGTTTTCAATAGCTGCTTGTGCAAACAGGGTCAGTACACAGCAGGTCAGCTGAACATGCAGAAATGTGACCTTTCTCTATTGGAAGCAAACAATTCACCATATATGAAGAATAGCAATCAATTTTCAGGTCAGCCGTCTTGCTGTGTTTCACATCAGGTATGTGGATTGCTAATCTTTGTCCTCCTGTTCCCCTCAGGCCTTGGACCGCGCCTTTCGTCGTGGCTGGGAGGCCTTCGTCGCCAACCTTTACAGCGTCACGCTCACGCCTGTGACATCGACCCCACCGCCATCCTCTTCACCTTCCTCAAAGAAGAAACAGATACACAACTCTGTGCTCGCTGAATTTCGGTAGAAGTAGAGGGCGACATGGACCATAAAATGAGCCCTTTTCTATTTTGTTTATTCAAATCCTAATTACGTACTATTTCCACCAATGCTGAATCGTGATGGGCAGTCCGGCCTGCATGACTTTCACCAAGACCTGAATGGTGACTTTTACAGCCATGTGATGTGTTTGAGTCATGCATAAGGCCTAACATTAATTATTTATGCTTGTTACTGAGTCTCATAATTACTCATCATAAAGTCTGCTGCTTTGTCTCATCACGTTGCACATTAATTTAGACACAGACTGAAATTAACCAGTTTTACTTCATGAGCTGAGGGAGTCGAGCTGTTGATTTCACATAGAAGTGGATGGCACTGGTTTGAATGGAAAAGTCCAGTCATTAGGTGACTGAGTTCAGCTGCTTCTGGTACCTTTCTGCTATGTTTAATAGCGTCTTAGCGCCTTACATCCAGTCCACTATTAAGAGCTTGGGGCACATATATCTTTGTTCCTTTGGTCTAGCACTATGAAGCTAAAGTGTTGATGTGTAACCAAAAGGGATGGAAATTGTCCACCGTATAGCGATGACTGATTAGTGGACTTTAGTTGTGGAGATATTCAGATGTCTTAGGTTAATCAGTGCCATTTATTGCTGTCTGGCAGCTAATCAGTAATCAGGGAAAACTTGTGATTGTGTGTTAATATTTGTGAGAAAAGTTGTTTTTTTTTTTTTGTTTTTTTGACCAATGTTAAACCATTTTGACAGTGGTTTTCTCATCCGTGTTTGCACAGATAGTTTAGCTTAGTCAGTGACAGTCAGTGTTTGACTTCCTCATGAGATAACATTCATCTCTCACTGTTTGTTCTGGTGAGGGTTGTTTAACCTGAAGGGACAGTACAGGAGAGCGTTTGCATATGTGTGCATTTCAGAGAGACAAAGAGATTATTTCAAAAAAGTTGGCTATACGAATCGGCTCTAAACGCAGTAATATGTGTTGTGATTGTTAGCATTACAGCTGTAAATCATGTTTGTTGTACACATTGTCATTTCAAAAGAGAGGTTTTAGTTGCCTAAAACCACAGTCATTGGCTCCATAAAAGTCAAATAATATTTAAGAGCTAACTATAGCTCAGTGTCAAGACGGAGAAGAACACATGGTGTACTGTAAGTGATTCAGGACATTTTTCAGCGTATTAATGATTGAATCCTTAAAATGAAAAATGCAATGTTTACAATAAGCCTGATTTAATTTCCTGTTATCCACTATGTATTTTATTTTTTTTTTAATATTACCTCAAGTGTACTCAGTAATTCTTACAGACTAGACTGAACAGGGTTGAAAACTCGTGGTTGAATACAGTGATTCTCTAAAAAATTCTTGTATCCTAATCAAAGCTTCTGAAGTCATGAACTGTAACAAGAAGCACTTTAAATAAAGACTTAAATTATTGTACCTGTTGTATATTCATGTTAAGATTTAACGTAGCTAATGTCAGAGTCATTTTTTCAATTGGCCCATTTTGAGTGAGACCACTGCAGCTGTCAGTCATGAAACGGGCTGCAATGTAATCCTGCAACATCAGAGTACGTCCACTAAAAGTGCTTATTTTTTCCACTGACAGGCTCAGATATTATTCTAAGTGTCCCTGTAGAAACAGACGTTTTTGTTTAAGAATAAAATCCTTTTTTTTAAACCAAAAACAGCTGCTAAATCACTCTTGCAAAGGCTACCAGACTCCATTCACAGAATCAGTATCTCTATAATTGTAAAACATACTTAATTTAAACTCAACAGAAACAAAATGAAACTCACTAAAACCATCTTGGTTCATCTTTCCACTGTTCCAACAATCACCATCTCTGGTGTGGTTGAAATAAACCCTTACTTCACCAAGTTAGATGTCAAAATATTCTGGTTTTACACACTGTTTTCCCCACTGCTTCCCTGATGTTTCCCCTTGCTCCTCTCTCAATATTTCCAGATCTATCGGGGTGAATCAAAAGTTTTTTTTTTTGACAAAACCAGATTTGGTGATTGCTGGAAGGTTGGACAGACAAGCCAAGATGGTTTCGTTGAGTTTTATTTCGTTCCTGTCTGAAGTGTGTTTTGCACAACACAGATAAAACTGAGAGGGAACATGTGGTTAATATTCCTAATATTATCATTATTATTAAACACACTAAACTGCTTTGACAACAATTTCGAAAGTGACAGCTGGGATAGGCTCCAGCCCCCCCCCCCCCCCCCCCCAACCCCGAAAGGAATAGTCGGGGGCATAGAAGATGAATGAATGAATGAATGAACAATTTCGAAAGTATTATGGTCAATACATCTTCAATTGGTTTAATGGGCAGAAAATACTGTTCAGCAGACTGTAAGACATTTTGCGCACGAGCCGTTTCCGCATCTTTGCCGCCACCTTGCGGATGTGAAAAATGTTGTTTTTTTTCTTCGCGGAAATGACGTAGTAAAAAAAAAAAAAAGCCCTTCACACTTTCCACAAGTTTGTCTTAAGCTCCAGCTTTAAAGTCCTCACTGTGCAAAAGGCGACTTTAGCACATGTATAACAGTTTCCTCTTTCAAGTTAAATCTGTCCAAAGCTAAATGTGGCTCTCTGGAACCTTTGAGCCGTTTTCCCGGTGAAAGTTTGCCGGGTGGGAGGAGTCCTTCAGGCGGGACATAAAAAGCAAACGGACCGATTCTTCTTCCACTTCCTCATCTTTTCCATACGAGGTAAGATCGTGAGCATTGCTTGTTAGCGTTGGTTCAGTTGCACACTTTTCTATTTTAGTAGATAAGATGTAACATTGAATAAATAGTGTTTTGAGAATATAGCATATAAATGCAATTATAGTTTGTCCTTTTCAACGTATTTATAGCAATTTAGCTAGCAACTTGTGCAGGGTTTCTGTACCGCACCGACCAGATTGAGGGTCACAATCCTTAACCATCTGGTACTAAAACTTAAAAATTCAATCTGATTAATTTGGGTAACAGAAACGGCAACATGTTTTCTACATGCTGCATGTTGTATTTGTTAGACAACGTAAGATTAACTCTTTCATTAAGCTCATTGTAGAAATGGCCGACAGTCTTTGCTGTGGCTGCAAGCAGTGTCTCTCAATGATGATAACTTTCACAGACCTGTACTGAATGACTGTGATTGCACTTAATTATTCTGATGTGAGACACTTAAATTATATTAAGTCTTTCTATTCATGTCCCGAACATGTCGCGTGGAGCGGTCACGTGTTGGTCGGCCGTGGAACCTTAACCTGCTAGCTGCAGAGTGCTAAAGCTATGATTTCATACTGTTTTCTAGATGGCGATGAAGGATCTAGAGACTGCTTGCTGCAAAGGTAATTTCGTCATGACATTTGACTCGTTTACACTATTGAATTAGATATGCTTTAGTAAGAGGTGTAGATGAATTGTAACAGCATGGCCTAACATGGAGCTTCATCCTACTGTGATGTCCCATTTGAACTCTCTCACTGAATCTATTTTGAGGAAACTTAATCTCTCAAATGCTGAGTAGCATGAAGCTCTTACAAGTGTGCACATCTGAAATTACCCTTACAACATGTGACATGCTTCTTTTTTCCCCCTGTTATTCAGGTGTGCGAAGAAAGTGGCAGAACTCTCCTACATAAGGTAATTAGAAAATGTTCTATTGAAATCGATCATAACTAGTAATATTGGTAGTTTTGTTGTTGTCAGTCAGCCTGTGATTGGCTCTCTAGTTGCTCAGTGCTTCTGTGATGAATCTCTGAACTCTCTCTTACTGAATCAGCCTTTGAAGAAACTTCTTTACCAGATTCTGAGTAGCACATGGGCTCAAACATACTAAAATAATTCCAAAACAAAACTCTTGTTATAAGTACTTGTCATTTGCAGCATTGTCTTAATAACCCTGCTTTCTAAGTCTTAACTTTTTTTTTTCTTTCCCTGCAGATGTTCAAAGCTGATCAGAGATGAAGAACAAGAATGAAGGACTTCAGCAGGTGAGCTAGATGCTGATGCTGAACAATATGTCAAATTGTTCCAGGGCTATGATTGATGATTTTTTTTTTTTTTTTTTTTTCTCAAATAGACAAGCATATGCCTGATTTTTGTGATGCTAGGTTATTGATCTGATCAGCCCTTCAAAATACCCATGGCCAGATTCACACCCCAGTTTATGGCTAACCACCAGTTGTCTTTGTAGGCTGCTGTGCGCTGTCTACTCACCAAACTCCTCAAAGCGACTGGACTGCACACCGGTGAGTGAAAGATTGATCTAGTCTAAGTATTCAGTCGTGGGGTCTTAACATGATGATTATAATTAATGACAAGCATATGCCTGATTTGAGTGATGTCAGCCTTTAATCTGATCACCCACAGGTGAACTAACACATAATGTTTAGTTTGCAAGCATGTGATTCACTTTCTGGTGTTTTCTCTGCCAGGTGGGAGTTTGGTGTGATGGAGAGGAGGACACATGGATGGATGAACATGTGAGTCTTAACATGATTTTGATAGTGACACATGATCAGAAATACCTTTCCTGCAGTGCAACAAGTGTTATTTCATATACGAAACGGCACAAATCAAGTATACGGTTTAGTGTAGAGCAGCAAACAAATCTGAGCATGTGTGCTCTAATATATTTGGTCTTTCCCACCAACAAGCTCAGTTGGATGTCCAGTTTCCCTCAGTGTTGAGTCAAAGGCAAGGTGTTTCTGACCGTTTGAAAGGATGAAATGGGGTAACACCCATCAAATGCCTGGACGACTAATGTCACATGGCAGTTTGTCACCAAAGCACTGATCAAACGTTTGAATGTCATTATGCCAAGAGAGATTATTGTTGAACTCTACTGAAAGGCTGCTTTCTCGTGCAGAGATTTTAAGTGGATACTTGGAAGAGGAGAGCACCCTTTGGCGTCACATGGTGAGGGTTTTTTTTTTTTTTTTTTTTGGACTCCTTTAAGTGCACTCAAAGAGAAAGTGTCTTTTCATAATGCAGTTCCAATGATGATGATACTTAGCTCACTTTGAACCGATGTGAAACGACACGAACATCTGAGCAACTGCATTTATTCACCAAGTCTGTTCCCTTGAACTCACCATTTATTGTGTTTGATCCAGTTGCATTTAAAAATTGTTTGCTTGAGTTTAACTCTTGAGAACATTACCATTTTGCATTGTGATTAGTTCTGTGTAACCAGTGTTTTATTTTGGACAATTTGTACATGACCAGTAAGTACTTTCTTTTAATGTGCAGTAATGAAACTTTGTCTTCTGTCAACAGATGATTAATTGGCCGCTTCAGCAGCATGACTAAGGTGTTGGAGTTGAAGGTAAGATGTCATCAAGTCACTGTTACAGCACCAATGGCCCTTATTAACAGACTTGCTGAAAGTGATGAGATATATTTGGAATCTCGTTCGTCTGAACTGCTGTTGAGAAATTGAATATCTGACATCAGCAAAGGTTAACTGTTGAAGGTTAAAAACAAAAACAAAAAAAAAAACAAACTCTTACCATATTGCCTTATTGACCTCATAGTGTGTCATCTGTTGCAGGTATCTGGCTTTGGGACCTTCAGAAGATGCTATCTTCTCTCCAGAGGTGTCTGCCAAGGTGAGTGAGTACTCGGTGTGAATGCTCAGTGCAGCCACCAGGGCACAAGTGTCATTCTAGAGCCCAAATCACATGACATGGCCCAAAACATTGGGAATTAAAGCAGTTTATAAAGTCTGGCTGCAAATTTTTCGTTGCATCGTTTCCTTCATGATGACACCCGCACATGTCTTACGCCACGTGTTAATGCCAGAACCTGAAAAGGTGAACCCACTGGCGTTACCGTGGCAATAAGGGGAAGACCCGTTGGGGCACCAACAGTCTGAATGGAAACGAGCTTGACACGAATGTGACCAATGATTTCATTTTCTGTAAAGTTCAGGTGCTTGTTGTGATTTGGTGCATTAAAGCCAGTGAGATGTGGGTGCTTGCTGAAATCAGATTTGATCTTTAGAAGAGCAGCGAACATGAACACACACTAAATGTTAACAATACCATAGGTACTATGGTAGACTGTTACTGACTTCCATTTATCTCTTTTTAAAGGTTCACGTAAAGCTGACCTAAGGACGTGGAGGTCATCGTGATTGCCCCAGCATGTCGGAGTTGAGGTATGTATCTGGTCAGCACGGTCACGTTCGCTGGCGATTGTTAAGCAGAAGTGATGAGTTTCTTATTACCGCCCCAGTCTGAAGATTCATGACGGATTGGTATCCCCTCTGATCACACAGGAATTAAACGTTGTTGTTGTGTTTACATTCCTCAAACTGGATGAGTAACCCTCGTCTCTTGTGGCAGGTTCGGTTTTGCAGCATGAAGTCATCATGTGGTCCTGATCTTTTGCTCAGTTCGCCCACAATTGGTGAGTATTCAGACTTTGTGGTTTGAATTGGGAGCCAGATTTCAGAAGTTTGGAACTGTTGATTTTTTTCCCAGTTACTTGTGTAAATTTAAGCAGAAGTGATGAGTTTCTTATTACCGCCCCAGTCTGAAGATTCATGACTGATTGGTATCCCCTCTGATCACAAGACTAGAAGCATTATTTATTTATTTTTTGTGTTGGTTGTACACATTTTGACAGATGTCTTATTTTTGTTTTTTATAGTGTCTTCAGTCCAGCTGGGCCTGTTGTGCCACTGCTTTTGAGCAGCATTTGGTAAGAATTTGAAAGTTAATTTTGAAAGCTTAATGTAGAAGTGATGAGTTACTTATTACCGCCCCAGTCTGAAGATTCATGACTGATTGGTATCCCCTCTGATCAACGCTGTAATGAACATTTTTAGTTCAGCATTGAGGTTTTTGCCACCCCTCTCTAAGATGTGTTCCTTTGCAGACTCGGGACTGAATTTGGGTACCGTCATACCTCAGCCATCTTGGTTGCAACACAATTGCTGCAGTTTGTCTAAAGATGAAGTGACAAAGACAGACCCTGGCACTTGACACGACATGTATCCTAACTGAACAACAGGACTGCTGTGACATGTTGAATTATGCTTTGTAACGACCTGTCTGGACTCTGGTGTGCATTTCCAGGTAACTGGAAGGTTAAATGGTGGAAACTTCAAATAAAATACAGATTTCAGTACAGCTTATTTTGTGTGTCTTATAATGTATTCAAGCTTCTCATAGACAAATGACAAGTTTGAATAGCCAGAACAGAGGAAACTGGGACAATTACTAACCCAAAGCTGTAAGCATAGTAAGAGCTATACAATTTAGAGCTACCAGAATGACTTGTAGCAGCACAATACTTCATTAAGAATGGCATTATACATTTATCTTTATCAAAGAATCTGCAGCTCCTGCAATGTGGATATTGCACTTGGCTGTACTTCAATTATCCAGCTCTTCATTTAGGCCAAATTACATAAAAGGGGTTTCAGAGGGTTTTCAGATCTGCAGGCTGAGCCTGAATGTGATTAACTTCCAAATTTGTAAGGAAAGATTTGCATTTTAAAAGCTGGAAGTCATGTAAATGATGATCACAAGATGTACCAATTGATGAGTGCATCCACAGCAAGTGCCCTGATGTCAGCTGAGGAGGAAAAAAAAATCCATCAGCATGGATTATAAGGGCAGTTTCTAAACTGCACAGATTTGTGAACAGTAGATCTACTCATGGCTCTTCCCTGATGTCAGCTAACCCCAGGAAACTCCATCCAAGATCAAATCAAAGGTGAAACAACATTCTTGGTAAGAGTGGATCTAAAGTAATGGAGGAAGACTGAGATGATACTGAAATAACCTAGAAACAAATGGCACCTTTTTTGAGGTTGGGGGCAAATTATGCAAGCTAAGGATCAAAGAGCACCAAAATGGGTGAGAGAATATGATGTAGAGTGTGAGTGAGTGAGTGAGATGAACCTGTGCCTTTCAGTAGTGATGGCAATATTAATTCAGTAGGCATTTAAATTTATTAAAAAACAAGTGAGGCACAAATTCTCATCTGACAGTCTGTACAATGAAGTATAAAAGCAGGAGCCAACTGAGGATTCATGTCAGTACAGTAAAGATTTCAGTATGTGTGAATTTACCAGAACATTTGGACAAATTCTGTCCTTTCTACATACTACCTGAATCAAATATCTCTTAACAAATAAAATGTAAAAGCCAGTTATGATTCCTGTAATGATTGGTGCAGGTAAGATTGTGGCTGATCCCGGACACAAACTCGTTGAGACACTCCCCTCTGGCAGGATGCTGCGGTCCATCAGGACCAAAGCCTCACACCACAAGAACAGTTTTTTCCCGTCTGCTGTCAGCCTTATTAACAAGGCCCGGAACCCCCCTGACACTCTTCACACTCCACCTCTGCCTCTACTGTCACAGTGACACTACCATAACTCTATGCGTTACATTAACGCTCAGCTTGGACTCCTTCTGAAAAAACAGACTGTGCGTCTGGGGGAGAAAAAAAAACAAAAAAACAGACATGTGTATATATATTTATATTGTTATATTTTTACTTTTTTAATGGCTTCTTTTAATAGATGTGTCATGCACCAACCTCACCAAAGCAAATTCCTTGTATGTGTAAAATCGTACTTGGCAATAAAGCTTTCTGATTCTGATTTCTACAGGCTGTGCAGACGTCTGTGTGTCGCAGCAGTTTCAGATCTCCAAAGTCCAATAATGGGGCCAGAATTGTGTCGGAGCTCACCAAACGAGAAGTTGCTGTTTATTTAAAGAAAAAAAAAAAGTCAGTCAGTCAGTGGTGAAGATCCTTGCAGCGATATCGTCCAACAGCCAGTCCACTCCAGCTAACAGATTCTCTCCCGTTACTGCACTGCAGCCAATGATGCACCAGTGATGACTCTTGATCTCATCCAGGGCCAGCGCCTGCAGGACAAACACAGCGAGGACACACACTGTGATAGTTCATCTGTAATCTGACATGAAGACCTTGAATCAGCACCAGCGACATCAGTGAAATTAGACTTGGAACAGGGCTGTGACCTTCACCTCTCGTATTGCCTCTTTGGACAGGGCTCCTGGTAAGTCCTGTTTGTTGGCAAACACCAGCAGCGTTGCACCAGCTAACCTCTGCATGAAGGAAAAGACGCGAGTATAGATAATGATACAATACTTAAGAAGACAGTCCTTCAGTGTTATTAATCAGTCTATTTGTGACAATAGAAAGTGTGTGTGTGTGTGTGTGTGTGTGTGTGTGTGTGTGTGTGTGTGTGTGTGTGTGTGTGTGTGTGTGTATATACCTCTTCCAGCAGCAGTGCACTGAGCTCCTGCCTGCAGTCCTCCAGTCTCAGTCTGTCTGCGCTGTCCACCACCCACACCAGCCCGTCTGTGCTCTCAAAGTAGTTCCTCCAATAGGAGCGCAGTGACTTCTGACCCCCTACATCCCAAATATTCAACTTAAATCTAGAAAAGGCACAAAACGACAATTTGGTATTTAACATTAGGTACCACAAGGTGCTCACTGTGAACAGAGATGCAGGGTGAAGACTGACGGTGTGAATGTGGACTTTCTAGTGGATGTGACGTGAGAGTTACGCTTTGATTCAGCGTGGTATTGATACTAAACGATGCGAACACACCTTCCACCACCGAAAACGTGCAGTGTGGAACAGAAAATGCGCACGTAAAAGTGTGTGAAGTTTAGGTCAAAGCCAGCACATCCTGTGTGTATGCGCGCGCGTTACCCTCTGTGCTCCAGTGTTTTGATGTTGAAGCCCAGTGTCGGGGAGATAGTACTGACGTCTTCTCCGTTAAACTTCTTCAGGATGGTCGTCTTGCCTGCGTTGTCCAGACCTCTGCACGAGCCAGGTTAAAGAAACTCATAGCCTGGCTAACTAACGCTGTTAACTAATAGCTAGCACGTTAGCATGATAGAGCACAAAATACGCTAAACAAACGTCACAAGCATACAACAGTTATTCTGTACTCTCTATCCATACGCAGATATAAGTTGCTGCTCGCGGCTCTTATGCTACTGACACATAAAGTCATTATCACGCTGATATTTGAATACTACTTTGTTTCTAGCTAAGCCAGTAACGTTAAACTGTTAGAGGATACAACATTAGCAGTCTCATCTCCCGCTCCTTCTGCTTCATCTTCTTCAAAATGGTCAGCAAACCCATCGCGACGATGTCCCGCTGTAGTACAGTTAGAAAAAAGGAGGCTACATTAACTGATTTATAGTTTTGTATGAACGATATTTAGCATCCAAAAGCATTGCGAACCAGGAAGAAACTCTTAAGATAATCCCGCCCCACGCAGCCACCAATTGGTCTGTTGGGTACACAACGGACGTTGATTGGTTTGAGACTTTCGAAGCTCAGTGATTCGTCGGTGAGCACTTTTAAGGTGCGGCCGTTATGTACACGAGTGTTTTTGTAGGTTTGGCGCTCCCGTGTGTCTGTTGTGGGAATTACACATTTGATTTGCGCAATCCGGAGATGATCTGTCCCAGCTTGTTTCCAAAAATATGCAGAATGTACCGCTGTATTTCCAAGAATAAAAAATTAATTGGAAGATAAAATAACAAAGCTGATACTAATTTCAAAAAGAAAAAACATGCTCTACATTTAAGCAAGACACTGTAAAAAGTTCTGTTAGCCCCCTACAAACATTTTAAAACAGTGCAAAAACATCCTGCAATCCAAAACCTTTTCTTTTTTCCAATTCTCATGCATACTAAATAAATAAATAAACATTACAAAAGGTCTTTTTACAGGGTTTCCTTGCAGGAATTCCCAAAAATATAGGTGTTCTTCTTGATAATTAGCAATCATTTGTAGCAATTATTATTATTAAAATAATGAATTTAATAATACATTTGTATTTTAGCTGGATATTTTGAGAGCTCAGTTTTCTGGATATGTGATTTTACCTTACCGAAATAAGTTCATCATATTGTCAGAGCTTTGAGATTTAGATTAGCACGGTTATCCTCACTACCAAATTAACACAATAATGTATGAAGAATTCCTTCTCACATAAGGCTAACCAGTTTACACTGATTATCAATATGAGCAAACTAGCTTGGATATTTTGAGTTTTAAACCATGTGCATGGTTGGTACAACAACGGCTCTCTTTCTACCTTCAGTTACATCATTTCCTGCGGAGAACCAGTAAAGGCTGTTGGATGTTGTCTGGGGGTTAGGTCAGTCATTTCCTGGCAAAGTCACTTGAAAAATCCCCGGCACGTGAGGGAGGCTCAACCCATTTCTTAAATTGGTCAGACTCCCCCGACCTGTTCCTGTCCCAAAGCATCTTTTCCCATTCATTCATTATGATGCGTTCACGTGCTGTCGAGAATTTCTGATTGCTGTATACTGTAGTTGACTACACATTTACAGTAAGGCAACATAACTGCATGATAGAGATGGAAAATGTACTTAGGTAAGAATACTCGAAAACCAGGGTGAAATTTGTAAGTATAATAAGTCAATAGCTACAGAATAAAGACTCAAACAGGAAGGGTGTAAATCGTGCTTGATTCTGCTCATGATCATGCTGCTTCAAGCACTGCTTTACCGTCGGAGACTCGGAAAAAAAAACTAACATACTCCACATGAAGGCAGCACAGCCCCGCCACTCTTACCTCGCAACGGGTCAGTTTAAAATAATGAGAAACCGAAAGTATCGTGTTGCATCATCGGCTCTCTGATGCCAAACCTCCTGCTCATAAGCCATCAGACACGCCGGCTGAGAGCTTCCCCACAGCGCGACAAGTCACCAAGCAACCAGCAGACACTATCTTACCCCACGGAGATCCAGCCTTACCTCCTGGCTGGCCTGCACTGTTTGTTTTTTTATCCGGAGTTTACTCCAAGCTGCAGATCGTGCGCCAGCTTCATAGTTTGAATGGTACCGACTCCACTTGCGGGAACGCTGCACGGATGATCTTGTCTGGGTAAAGGTTCATCCTGCCCGTGGACGGTCTGCCGGCCTGTCTGCTGCCGTGGGAAGAGATGTCCCCATTATTCATGGACACCGGGTACGAGCCCAACAGCCCCGACTCGCTGTCAAACGAGGAGAGCCACAGTACCACCGCTGGATCGGTGAGTTTCAGTTATCAATCAGTCCAAAATGAACTATCTCAAATCATATTAACACTCTTGCCACGTACAAGTGTTTGATTACTATAATACCGATGTGTAATACAAACCTACATTAAAATACTGGGGAACTCTTGTGCAAGAAGTATACATTTTATAGGAATATTATGGGAATAAATGAGAGTAATCACTCAAACTATCCATTTCATGTTATTTGTGTCCATTTGACTGCACTCTGATCCATGCATTTCACGTTTTTTCCTCTTTCAAAGCACATTGTAACTTATTTTCTGTTATCAAATCACTCAGAGATCAATCAAAACCCACAGTCTAACACCTTAGATACAGCCCAGGTCCCTATAATAAGACTATGATGGTTGAAGTTGAAGTTATAAAGGGACACATACCATATGCTGTGATTGCAAAGCCCCAGTTCAGTTCCTGCAGGGGACATTTACTGGATGTCAACCCCCCACTCCCCTCTCTGGCTTTCCTTGTTTTATGTCACCTCTCAACTGTCCATTATTGAGTAAAATTGCCCCAGAATACTTAAAATAGAATAAATCAATCACCTAACAGCAATCTAGACATATGTGCCATATGTCTCTTTGTAGCTCATCATACGCGATGCTGTTAGAACAGTTAGCAGCAGTTCTCATGTGTGATAATGATATTGATTATTGGCTTCAGCCCACAAATAGGTGAGTGGGTGCACTTCCAATCTGATGACATCTAAATGAATGTTAGTTATCTGGTTTTCAAGGAAAGTGACCTGAATAAACATTTAATACAGGCAAAGTAATCGGTGCTTCCTGGTCCCAATTTGGGTCCTATTGATGAAGAAATAAGAGTCAGTGATGGAAGAAATCACCTCATAGGCTTTAGAGCAAATCAGTCAGGAAATTGACAGTTAACCTTCATCTGAAATTAATTTGCTGTTCATCAAATTAGCTTTTACACTTGACTTCTTCCTTTTCTGCTTTGCTCCTGAGTGAAGTATCACAAGGTACAAAACAACTTCCTGCTTTAACGGAGAGAACACATGCAATTTCATGTGATAAGCTTGACTCATGACCTTATGAACTGTGAAATCTTTCAAAACATCATGCAGAATCAAACAATACTATACATCTGCCTCAAAAAACAGAACATTTCCTAAAAAGCAGCAGAGGATACCGCAAGAAAGCTGCTCTTGGAAAACACACAGACTCAGCATATATACTGTCAGTAATGCTGAACGGGTGCGTCTGTGTGTTTAATCTTTACAGGAGAGAGAAGGAGAGGGGCAACCGGCGGGAAAGAGAGGGACAAAAAGACAAGAGAAGAACCGAGACGCTGCGAGGAGGAGCCGGAAAAAACAGACGCAGAGAGCGGACGAACTCCACGAGGTTCAAAACATTCACTCATCTCCATTCTCTCCTTCCTTTACCCATCGCACTGTGCTTCTGTCACTTTCTGTCTCTCTTTCAAACACACACACACACACACAGAGGTTGTGTGGCTAGTGGTGTGTGTGTGTCTTGTGTAATCTGTCAGCATGCTCACAGCCGTTTCTTGTAAATAGTCTGCTTTAGAAGAAGGACTTCACTCCCTCTTGTTTGCCCTTCCCACTGGCCAATCCTTTCCTCCCTCTGCCCTAGAGACACATGCACACACACACACACAGTCCCGCCTCTGTTTTCCTGTGTGTCCCTCCCATTATTTTTTTTCCCCTGAGGGACAAATTCCACAGGTGGTGTAACACAAACACACACACACACAGGAATATATTTCTTTAAATTTCAGGCATCATTTCATAATTTCATCCTCCAAGAATACTGTCATCCCTCTGAAACAGCAAGAGGTGATGCTTCCTTTAAGGTGCAAAATCGTTGTTGGTGATTTAATGAAATTAACAGGACTAATTGTTCAAATATGGTGTTGAAGGACAGTTGCAGTGCAGATCTGTCAAATACAAACCACACACAGGTGGCATTGTTGCTGATACTGAATGGTTTGACATTTCTAGAAATGCACTTATTGGCTTTCTTGCTGGGAGTTAGATGAGAAGATTGATGTTACTCTCATGTCTGTGCAGTAAATATGAAGCTACTGCCAGCAGTTGGCTGGCTTAGCTTAGCATAAAGACTGGAAACAGCTAGCCTGGTTCTATCTAAAAGCCAAAAAATCCATCTAGCTGCACCTCTATAACCCACGAATTAATAAATTACATTTAATTTGTTTAATCCATACAAAAACTTGTCAACACAAAAAGTGGCAGATTAGCAAGTCAGTGCTAGTCCAACACATAACCACCTGTAAAACCTCAACTTACCTTTTTTACACTTCTCTTAGTATACAAATGAAAAAAAGGAGATATAACGTGTTAATAAGTGAGCTTTGGAGGTGCCGTAGGTGGATTTTGTTACCTTTTTAGCAAGGTGTTTCTCCCTGATTCTAGTCTTCACGCTAAGTGCAGCTGAGCTAAGCTAACCATCTCCTGGCTTTAGCATCTTACTTAGCAGACAGACCTGAAAGTGGTATCGATCTCCTCGTCTCGCTCTCGGTAATCGATGATTGATTACTGTATTAAAATGTCCTCTCTAACAGGTTTCTGTGCAGCTAAACACATGATTTGTTCCTCAGTAGTGTTAATCTTACTGTGGTTTAGTGTCTCAATGAACAATAACAACCAGTTCTTATCTTCAGGACACATAAAACGTGTTGTATGAATCACATTCAGACAATATGAAATCCAGTTTACTGTGCTGCACCTAACCTCATGGTAGAAGGCATTTCTCCGCGACAGTGCTTATAGTTTGCTTTATTGTCCTCCTACATTATCTGTTAGAACTCGTTGGATAAGTGTGTGTTTACTGGATTTGTGAATGGGTGTGTGTGTGCTGTCTGTGTGGAAGGAGTCCAGACTTTCACTTTCTGTCTCTCTTCGTCTCTTTCTGTTGTGCATGTTCCACGTGCTCATTTCAAAGAAGTGTCTCTGCCACAAACCAGGGATGTGCGAATATGATCTGAAATTTATATCACAGTATTTTTTCTTTTTTTTTGTTAGGGTGAAGGTATTATATCGCAGTATTACTCAAAAAAGTAGTATTCCACTCAAAACATGATTCTACCTCTTTTTACCCTATAACAATTCAAGGCAACATATCTAAGAAATAGAGAAAGGTTTAAAAAATGTATGTGTTTAGTGGCTCTAAATAGGAATGAATATAAAGTATACATGTGCTTTGCCTCATCATGTAGGTTAATTAGTAAATATAATGTGACTCATTCTCAGAGTTAGATAAGGGTAGAATTGGGCATCCTAACAGTATTTATTTGGCAGAAAACCATAAGTATATTATGTAAATCCAACAGTTAGTGTACCACAGGGCCTGTCTATTAAGTACATTTACATACAGCAGCAACAGACACCAGGGTTGCGCAAGTTACTTGGAAAGTGAAGTGAGCTAAGCTACCAGTAATTCAACATTAAATGAAGGTTCACCAGACTGAAGCTCCCACCAGAAAAATGCAGCAAGCTCAGCTACAGCAACATGGCAAAAGCGATTTACTCCATCAAAGCTATTTCTTTTGTACATTGAACCAACTTCATTCCAAGTCAGTGCTGTCTCAGTGACCAGTAAATCTCAGTCAAACAGATAGGCAGGAAAAAAATGTAATAACTGTTATAAGATGGAGAGAGTGAGACTTTTGTGTTGGTCCTTGCAGCCAACAACAGATAAATTAGCGTGCATTGCTCATAATGTAACTGCCAGATCTTCGTATTACAGGAGTCAGTGGTATAGTGAGGAAAATAGTTATTAGTGGATGTAACTCCAGGTCTATGAGTATGTGCATAGCCCTCTACCTGTGTGTTATGGCCACAGTAAAGGGCATTATTTTCAATATGCTGAAAACTTTTGTCACACTAATGACGGTATTGAAAAATCCACGCTGTTGCATTGACGTCCCACTGGTGATGAAACTGGTACACCCTCCATGCCTACCACAAACCAGTTTGACTTAAAAAAGCTACACAGTCGATGTCAGCGCATCAGCTGCAGAGCACAGCTAGTTTCACGCTGACCCTGTGGCCTTTAGAAGAATATAGCAGAAATTAAATCTTATGGAAGGGAAACCCTGCTCTTGTGAGTGTTAATCAAGTCTGTACTCCCAGTTACTGATGCTCAGTGCAGATAAATAGTGGCTGTTACTGAAGTGTATCCAGACTGTACTGAAACTTAAAGAGGCCATAAAAGTTAGAGTTTAGTACTACTGATAAACCAGGAGAAACCATCTCTAGAAACTCTTAATAGGAACAGGTTTTATTTTGCTGTCTCCACCACCTACTCTCTCCTTTCTTGCTGAACTCGCAGTATTGGTACTTAAGAGCAATATTTCAGTTCTCCTTCGAGGTTCTGACTCTGGCCGCACATCATCCACTCTATGGCTGGCCGAGAATAGCCTTCAAGAAGAGTGTCATTAGTAAAGCTTTGCTGTAGTGTTTCATTACATTACAAGTCAGGCCTGGAGTGAGATGATGTGGGTGGGATGGGATTGCGTTTATTATTGTCTTTTGATGTATGTTTTTAATCAGTTTTTATGGCTGGTGAGTGGCACACTTAGGGATAATAAAGATATACCTGACTCAACTTTACACTGACTATTTTGTCATTTCTGACCCTCTTATCTCCTCTTGTGTTCATCCCTGTATTTCTACCCCCCGATCTCTATCTTGCCCAATACTACTTTCCTTTTTCCCTTTCCTTTCTTCTTCTTAGGAGCTCCAGAGTCTGGAGAGATCGAATTCAGCCCTTCAAAAGGAGATTGCCTCGTTGAAAAGGGACCTCCTCCGCTACACAACGGCTCTGGATCGCCACAAGCCTAACTGCTGCCTCCAAGGTGCCACATCCAGCTCCAGCTCTAGCTCAACAACTCGACTCTCGCTATCCCCCACAGTGGACTGTCAATCCGGCTACAGCCCTCCTGTTGTCCCTCCTCAGGCCTCAGCCTCCACTCAAGCTGCTTCCCCTTCAGTCTCTACCTCCCTAACCTCCAGCCTGGGTCTTCAAAACCTTGAATGTGTCGAAAGCCCCCATCTCTCATCTTCGACCGCTGCTCCAACAACTACAACATTAGCCTCACCCACCAGCCCACCAGCCCTCACCCCTTCCAAACTCTTCACTTCCTCCAGCTCTATGACTGTTCCTTATTCTGTCCCGGCTGCTCACTCTTTGTTTTACAATGAGCCTCCTTCTCTAATTACATCTAGGCCAACAAATGTTGGGCCTGTCTGCACCAGCCTCGATTCAAACCCAGTACCCTCCAGCTCTTTCACCGCAGCTGCTCGGCCTCAATCAAGGCAAGGCACCATCCATGAGGGTTCTTCACTGTCAGCGGACGCTTGTTTCTCTACACTTCATCCTGGTGCACTGGACAGCTTTCTAATGAAACAAGCCTCTTTTCTAACTGCTTCATCTAATGTAGTGCCCCATTACTCTCATGTGGTGGCAGAGAACACGGGTTTAGTAGCACAAGGTTGTCCCATGAATGAGCTTCATCCTGGTCACTTCAGAGGAAATCCAGTCAATTCCAGTTCACCACGTTCTCTATTACGATCAGGTCCCGCTCTTCAGTCCCTCTCAGTGTCCCCTCAGACAAACCTGGAGCCATCTTCTGCCCCTGCTTTTGCCTTAAAACCAAGTTATAGTCCACACATTGTGCCCAGTTCCATGTCCCTGCTTTCCATGCTCACTGTCCCGAGTCCCCTTAATGAGCCTCAGACTACCTCCAACAGCTTTAATGGTCCTCTCTCTCAACCCCTGCCCTCGCTGCCACCATTGGCAGATCCCTCAGGAGATATCTCCCTTTCTGAGCTCTTAGAGGTCAATGATTGGATACTGCAATAAATGGGACTAATTAGCAGCAGCACTACATGCCACATAGCAAAGGAAAACCAGCTTCCTTGTGCCAAAATAGACATTTAATACATTTCAATACTCAGTTTTTTCAATCAAGTTGGACTAAGTGATACCAAATCACAGCACAGAGACATTTGATGATGGAGATCTTCTGAAAGAACTCAGCTATAGCAACGACTGTGAAATGCGAATGTGTTATGAGACACCTTTATACATCTGACGCCTGTATGGAAAACCTGACATCATAAAATCAGCCAAGGGCCCAATAAATATCTGGGCTGTTGCTCATGTTCAGCTTTTTATTTCTTAAAGGGATACTGTAGTGTTTTAGTGTTGCAAAATAGTGCATATACAATGCAAAGATGAGGTTTCAGAGACTGGAGTCTGATTTGTTTTTGCTCCTAAAATCCCTAACTTTGCTGGACAAAAGCCCAAAACTTAATGAATATAATAGCTAACATAATAATATAAAATAATATAATACAACTACAATAAATCAGCTACTTTTAGATGAAATGTGAACAAAATGCAGTAAACGCATTGCATAGTTTAAAAAAAATAAATCGCAGGTAGAAGCCTTCCATAAGAGACGAGGCGAGGCACTGAAAAACTGACTCAACATTCAAAACGTTGACTTGTAATTTTAGACAGGGTGGAGTGCTCACTTCCTTGTAACTTCAAGGAAATGTTATTAGGAGAAAGTTCCATCTGCGTCGCAGTGTGAACATAGGAATTGCCAAAGTTAACCACACAGCCCTGGTCCGGCTGCACGCTCTGGTCATTTTGATTCAGCACCAGGAAGCATTCTTTCTCTTTTTTCCCTTTTCTTTTTCCGTGCTCAAAGTAGATAATCAAACACATGCACTCTCCTCACACGTTTTGCTGCTATTATTTATGCACCGCCATATTGGAATCCAAGAAAAAAGTCAGTCAGTTGGCTCGTTTTTAAGTTTACTTATTTACTTTTCTACATTTCCTCTTACAAAATGGATTAATGTTATTTCTTCTTCACTTCAAATAATAGAATTGCATTACTTCAACTTACTGTGATTCTTCCGCTATATAATTCTAGAAATTCCAAGACTGAATGTATGTCTGTTGGTTTGTGCTAATTTCATTATTTCAAATGGTAAATAGTTTGAGTCTCTGTATTAATCATCTGATTCATAAATGTGTGCTGAACTAATTAACCATAGAGGGTCAGTAGGAGCTCACAGCTCATGTTTGCCCTCTGGCCACCCAGTGGTTAAGTCCAGCCCTGATTTCATGGACAATTTGTGCCAAATCAAGACCCTTGTCTGAAGATACTGCATGATCAGATCCAGCCAAATGTACGAATGAGATCACAAATTTTTGGATCAGCTGTTACACGCAGCATACTGACGGCAGGCCTGCACTGATCTGTGAGGGAGAGGCAGTTAGAAAACTGCAGAATGAGGTGATGAGGTGGTCAGGGACAGTTTCATTAAGGATGATGATGGTGACGGGTCATTCAGTGAGATACACATATAATGGCCCACTAACAGCCCAATGGGTCTAAACTTATGATAGGAATGGTATAGGAATGATAGGAAGTTGTATAATGAATAATTCCCCGATCTCATTTCAAGTGAGTCAAAGTTAATTTTTTCACTCCCTCTCCATGTAACTGACACAAGGCGAGGCTGCTCAAACTGGTAGTATTAATGCTGTAAGGAAATTAAAGGTGGATTGTAATTTGTTTATAAAAAGTCAGGAGATGTAGCTGGACAATGATTGTATAAAAATGACGATTTTGTTTTTTCAAAGGATGATTTATATGGATTACTGCTTTATATACACTATATCTGTAGATATATAGGAAATATATGAGAGTTTACTCCATAGAGAGGTTTAGCGTTTAGTGTGAGGCTTGGTGTGTATGTTATGACTATTTTGTATTTATCATGCATTGGATTAATATATTTATGCTGTAATGCTGGTTGCAATAGAAAAGCTAATTACAAATAAAACATTTTATTAAAAGTTTTATTTCACTTTTGTTCAATTGATAATTCTGGTCTATGATACAATATAATAATATTTTAATAGAATATATAATTGTAGCTACAATACATATAACTGCAATTATAACTACAAACACATTATTGTTGCAAAAAGTTGAATTCATTTGCATTAAAACACATCCCTGATCAGTTCGATGCACTCTGCCTTATTTGGTCTGGTATGACCGAGAGCTTCTGATGGCTAATGCTAGCAAACCTTGGATAGACGTATTGACGTCTAAATGCATTCAGTCTCTTACCTGCTGTCACTCTTTTCATCTGTTCACCTGCTCAACCAGTACTTTTCCACTCACATTCTCCTTGACAGCCACGCCCACCTGCCCACTCACCTGGTCCTCATTCCCAATCAGCTCAGTATTTAAGCTGCTCTCCCACACTCACTCATTGCCTGATTGTTCTTTGTAAGACTCTCTAGCATTCACTATTGGACTGCCCTCTTGTTACTGAACCTGCCTGCCTTTGACTGCATCAGTCATCCCCTGAGCCAGAGCTGCAGTCGTCTGAGCCAGAGCTGCAACCATCCTCAGATACTGCTGCACTATTCCTTGGTGGTGGGGGTTCATCAGCGGCTGGTTCCCCTGACCTCTCCATGTCCCACGCCGACCCCCAGTCCTGCTGCCGGTCTCCAGTCCTGTTGCCCTCTCACTGGTTTGCATCTCGGGTTCCCTGCCACACCTCACGGGCCTTTAGAGGGGACCTGCCCACGCCATCAGCCTCCAGCCCGACCTCCAGAAAGGATTCGTCTTCACCACTGTTTAACCAGAAATGGTTGCCATCACTCTCGCCAAAGCCACCACACTCCATTTACAGAAATTTTATTATTGTAAAACACACTTCAATCAGGGACAAAATATAACTCACCAAAACCTTCTCGGCTCATCTCTCCATTGTTCCAACAATCACCACCAATTCACCGAATCAGGAGAGGAACGAGAGTGGGTGGACAGAGAAGCAGGAGGGGTCGACAGCGTGTAGAGCTGGAATATTTTCACATCTAACTAATTAAATTCACCAGACATGATGAGTGGAGTGAGGACTTAAATATGTCTGACGTCGACAGATTTTCCCAGTTAAAAAACAATAATTACCAGATAACTGAAACCCTGCCGTGCATTATGAACACACCATCCTGTAATTTAAGTGTGTGCTTTAATAAAAGTATAATAAGTTCAATCAGCTAATATTTATGGCGCAGACGAGCGAGGGTAGTAAAGTTTAATTGTCTTGGTGACAACTGCGCACACAAGTTCACCTTTACAGCCTCTTTCTTGCAAACTATTCTAACTCAAATTTTCCAACTTGTAGATTTATCAATATATATTAAAGCGTGCATAGTGCAGTATACTAGGAAGCTCAGTGGTGGTGACAATTAAGTCATGCCACCATGCTGTAGTACATTTATTGCCAAACTGCTTCTTCTGCCAAATGCATTTATGCTTTAAAACTCTTAAAAGTGTTCATTCGTGAAGATTATCTTGCTGAACAAAGCATCCTAACCTTTTACTTGCTGCAGGTCTTATTTTCTGCAATAATCCAAAATCCAGTGGAAAAACGATGGTTAGCGATGCTGACTTCCGGTTCGGCCTACAGAAATACATCATCCCAGCCGGGCTCTCTAATGTTGGTGACCCCCTGACCTTTCTACCAGCGCCATCAGCAGGTCAGCATTTTTGATTTGACTTAATTTAATCTGCCTTGTACTTTGTGTTTTTTTCTAATTAGAAAATCTTAGTGTGCTCACATGCTTAACTAAGACGGTGAACATAATAAAAATTACACCTGTGTAAAATCAGCTATGTTAGCATGTCGCTTAAATACAGCCTCATGGAGCTGCTAGCATGACTGAAGTAGCCTGAGCATTTTAGCCTTGATATTAGATATTACAGCCTATTGTTAAAAATGAAAATGTTACCAGATTTTACAAAGATTAGTCCACTGTTCTTGTACAGTACAACACAATAATAGTGCTTTAAACCAGTGTTGCCACTGGTCATTGTTAACAGACCAGTATTAACAGCCTCTGGTAAACAAGATGCAGACCAGTAGCACTTCCAGCCACTTACCGGACTGCCGGTCCCCCCGGTGTTTTTCCCAGAAGGCAACCGGCTGAGCTCATCTGCGACACAACACAGAGGAGGAGGAAGAGGAGGAGGGGAAATACAGGAGGAGAGGAAGGGGCGCAGGCGCGTGGTATTACGCACGCCCTTGTGCTGGATATAAGATTAAGGACTGAGTGTGTTTATGGTGAGAGGAGCAGTAAGGAGGCGTCAAGGCTGGCAGCGCAAACACTCCAGCAAAACACACTCCCTGCAAGCCAAGGTGTGACTTTGACAGGGAGATGGAAGCGCGTGGATAATTGCGTTTTTGAGTGCGCGAGCGTGTGTGCGCCGGCGCGAGAGCGAGAGAGAGAGAGAGAGAGAGAGAGAGAGAGAGAGAGAGCAAGTGGCTCGTGAAGAGAAGAACAATGGATGGGACTTGATCCTCAAAGCCCAATACAACCCCGCGTCCAAGCACAAACAACACACACACATGCACGCACGTGCGCGCGCTCACCTCAAATAGGAAGCGAGGAAAATGGGGAGACGAGGGGGGAGTGGGGGGAGCCAGACAAACACTGATGAGCGTCAAAGCGGCGCACTGCTGGAGAATAGGAGCGAATATTTGGTAGCAGGGTGAAGCCGTTCAGCAGAGGTGATGCAGTGAGAGCACTAATGACGCATCTGTTTAAAATGAAACCGGCTTTAAGAGGCAAAGCCATGCCACATAAATAAAGGCAAATAAATAAATAAATCCATCCTATAGCGTCATCCGCAGTGAGGAGCCTCACTCCTCTCTCTCTCCTTGCACCACCTTTAGGCTGAGGGACCAGCGGCAAGACAGTCAGCGTGAGATGAGGGAGCATCCGGTCGTAGCTTTCAAAATAAAACCTTTATCAATGAATCTGCATTGTAACAGTTTTTCCACTGAAACAAGAAAGTGTGGCAAAGGGTGGTACTGACCAAATGAATGAGGGCCAAACGTTAGTGGTGGTTATGTAACTGGATTTTGGTGATACTATATTTTTAGGTGCATACTGCAGTAAAAATGGAGACAGTCCTTTTTTGTTTTGAATACATTGGATTGGTGGGAAGTTTTTTTTATGATACCAAAACACATTAATCTGACAGGGGTGTCTGAGATGTAAATGTTAGCAGGACTGTGGAGAAAATCATAGCCATATAGGTCTTTGGCCAGGGTTTAAATCATTCTGAGCTATACACAAAAAATGGAGCATGTCCACACATTTATTTTGTATTAATCATGATTTTACTAAGAAGAAGCTGCAAAAACATGGCAAGAAATGTCAAAATGAAAGAAATGCTTGCAAATAAATGCACTAAATATATGGAAAACATAATCTGTCCACTGATGCCCACTAGCCCCAGGCAGATGACCTTGACCCATTTGCTGTCAATACTGAGGCAGCATTTTCAGGGTTCAGCCTAATGTTCTTTGCTCAGTAAGATCATTAAGGTAATTTTCAACAAATCTACCTCTGTCTTTACTTGTCCTTTCAAATATAGATATAGAGCTTTGTTGCTAAATGATTGAATGCAGAATCTACCTTGAGGTTGTGTTGAAGGAGTCAAAAAGTGCTGTTTTCATTCCAGTCAGCTTTGCTCATGCTGGTAGTGAAATAGCACCACGATACAAGAAATATTGTTGTAAAAGAAAGGATCATGGCTGTGCACTCATTAGATCAGTGTTTCAACACATCGTGCATTTCAAGTATGAGACATTCCTCCTCCTTTCTTTGATGTTTACCTGCAAACCAGCACCTCACTTCAAAAGATGTGTGTTTTCCTTTCGTGCCTAAGAAATCTCGTGCAGGCAAAAGTTTTCCAACCTTTGCAGGGATACAGAGAAATGAGATAGAAAATCTGAATTTTCCATGGACAGAGTGCTTACTGTTATTTTCCTACATTTAGTCATTTTTAATTCACATTCACTGTTGGTGGGAATAGGTTCACAACACTTGAGCTGTGTTTGCATAAATAAAATAAATATGCATGCTTTCAGGCTTATAGGTTGATATCCTAGTCTACTTACTTTATTTACACTCAGTTAGGCCCATTAAATGCTGGTCAATATGGTGAACTGCCTGAGTGACCCCCTGGGGCCCCCTGAAAGGTCACTGTGTAGCAATTGCTTGATGTTATCAAGCGTAACTTTCTTTGGGAATATTAGAAGCAAAATGTCAACCGCCACCACGACAGTCCTCACGAGTCAAAGCCAACACACACTTTTATTTTCTCTCGCTCTTATTTTATTTTGAAAGCCGGATTGCCTCATTTCCTGTATACTTCTCACTCACTGCGTGCGCTTTGACGCGGCTCGCTGAGGCGCTGTAGGGCGACCGGATAACGGGATCCGAGAAGGGGGACAGGAGCAAAACGCGTCAGTCTGACAGACAGACGGGGTGCTATTGTATAACACAGGCCTTCAGTCTTTTAACTCCAGGCTGCTGCTTCAGGAAGAGTGGCTGCTTTCTTCTCTTTTTCTGTTTTCTCCCTCTTGTCCCACCGCGGAGGTAGAGACGGAGCGGAGCAGCGGGGCACGGTGTTGCATCGGCCGCTGGCGGAGGACCTGCACATGTCGGCGCGGTGAGGGAGCGTTTGTTTCCCCGCCCCGATAACGGTTTGAGGACGGCAGGAGGAGGACGTTGTGTGGAGGGGCTTTAAACCGCGACGAGAACAACATCACCAACCTTTTAAGGCAAGACAAGAAAAATCAAAATCAGCAGGTGCGGCCGTTTTGACGGTCGAAAGAGGATCCGTTAAAAACGAGCCAGAAGGACAACAGTGATGCGGCAGCCGAGGTGGGCCCAGATTGATGATTTTATGATATCATCAACCACCGCCAGGACCGATCACTGATTTTATTGATAAGGAGCATCATCGAGGGGAATAAGCTACAAACTGACCTGGGGTCCGTTTGTTTGTTTTTCATCTGGATAAACAGGAGGAGGTTAATCGGCGCGTGATTGCATTGATTTCTTTCCACAAGGAGCTGTGTGATCAGTGATAGAAATACATTTCCAAATTTAGGCCGATGACTTAGTGTGCGTGTGTGCGTGTGCGTGTGTGTGTGTGTGACGCCAATACAGCAGCAGAGAGGTGTGTTTGTGTGTGTATGTGTGTGTGTGTGAGGAGGCGCGCCTGTCTGAACATCATCTGGTAGCTGTGCAGGCTACTCCTCCACGGGGATGATACACAAGCGATTTTTCATCTGTGCGTGAAAAAGAGAAGAATCAGGGATGCTGCTGCCGCTGCTGCTGCTGCCATTTCCAGTCCGGCTCTGATAGAGACAGCGAGGCGCACAGCACGGGACTGGGCATCCAGAAAATATCTCTCCTCACCTCTCCTCCGCCTCTGCACCTTGTCTCCCCCTTTATCTCCCACCCCTCTCCTCCTTGTCCTCCACCACCACCAGCACCACCACTACCACCACCACCCCGGAGCGTCTATTCATCCTGATCAATTCATAATCCATCTGTGATTCAGAGAGCCACCCACTCCTCCATCCTCTGCCCCATTCACCCGTACATCCTCTTAAGCACCTCTTTACGCACTCACACGCGCAGAGGCACGCACGCACGCACGCACGCACCGCCGCCATCTACGGCCATCATGGAGACGACCAAGCTGCCTCCGTCCAGCCCGTCCTCGCCGACCACCAGCTTCTCGGTGCCGTCCGCGGAGAAGGTGGATGGCTTCCCGCGCAGGTCGATGCGCAGAGCCCGGCAGAGGAGGTCCCACAGCTCGTCCCAGTTCCGCTACCAGAGCTCCCAGGTGGAGCTCACCCCGCTGCCCCTGCTCAAAGGTGAGACACTGCTTTACTGTGGCAGCCATGGGTCAATGTCAGGGGGTGTATGACTGGAGGGGGGTGGAAAGTCCAGGGGGGGCACCATAAACTCACTGCTTCACTTTAGATATGATGGAAAAGGTGAGAGTGGATGTCATCCACTGACTTTACATAAGAAACCCATTGAGCAGTACAGTGGGGAAGGTCTATTGATGTAATTTCTATTGATAGGTGTCCACTGATAACATACCGTCCTCTCTGTCCTTGTCCTTTCTAAGTCACAGAGGTGATTGCGATGGCTTTGATTTATTGTCTGATAGGAGCCAGTCTGCTTTCAGATGACTTTAAAGGCCCGTTGTTGCCATGTTCTGTTTTGTCACTAATTCATCTTCTTCGCGATTAAATGGCAGAAAATAAAACAGAAAAGAGACGCCCATCCCAGTTTCCCCAGAGAGTCCAAGGTGACATCCTTCAATATCTTGTTTTGTCCGACCAACAGTCCAAAAGAAAGTCAGTTGACAATGATTTAAAACAGCAAATCTTTATGCAGGAGGGGCTGAAACCAGTGAGTGGTTGGTAGTTTTGTTTCACCACTTAACTGAATTATTGGACAATTCAGATCCATTCTGCAGCTTCTTATATTGAGCTGATGTTAGGATGTGATTATTACCAAAGCAGATGAAGATAACTAGAAGATGGTGCTGTAGGAGGGATAATGATGAGTAAGAAATGGTACATTTTCCTTCCATTTATCCTACTTTTTAGCAACAGTCATCAACTTCACTGTATGTTAACTCCAGTGCCTTCACGTTTCAAAGTGCAGGTCTCACAAAAGTGTTTACAACCAAGACAGTCATGAACGTCAGTGTTTTATCAAGCAGCTACGAGTAATCTATGGTGAAGAACGAGTTTCAAGTTCATGATCATGCATGCCGAGTCACTGAGCCTGATGTTGACCACTTACACTCTCATTAAAACACAGTGCCATCGAGCATCTGTCTGCTTCCTTGATCGGTTGATGAGGAAATGGGAGAATCATCTCTCCATTATGAGGCCTTTCCCCTTGACACACCACTGTTGAGAAGAAGAGCTGCCTCTTAATTGCCTCATTAGATAAACCTCAAGCAAAAATACAGAAAATACAAAGCATACATGTACAAATTGCGCCCACGTAAAGATCTTGACATTCAGACCGGTACGACATCCCTCATAAAGGCAGTCAGAGCTGCACTGTTTGCAGATCTGTAGGTACCATAGCTCTAACCCCAGAGCTGCTGTTACTACATGAGGCCACATTGATCAATGTGAGCTTGTTCAGTTTCCTCTCTGAATGAAGACATGAGACTGCAAAGACATGGAGCTCACTGGCTTTCATTTTATACTGTAGTGTCGTGTACATTCATAGATCTATCAGCTCAGTCTGCAGACAGATCAGGGTGGGGTTTGATGTGATACAGTGGGGAAAATAGGACTCTCACAGAGAAAAAGAATTTAGCTGAAAGAAAGAAAGAAATTAGAGGGACAATCCCTTTTTATTTGTTATACACTACATAGGTACATGCTAACACACACGCCATGCATTGGTGAAATTCTTCCTCCGCATTTAACCCATCCTGGTTGTCCTTCCTCCGCGGCAGACCAGGAGCGGTGGGCAACCATCCGACCGGTGCCCGGGGACCCAGTTTTCTTTGTCGTCACCATTGGTCAGGTGGTGATCTTCTTGCATGTTTTTAGAGGGGGGTTTCATTTTCATGGAGGATCCCCCAGGTGAACACAGGAGAACATGCAAACTCCACACAGAAAGGCCCCTTTACTCGAGATAAGGGGCAGCAGGCACCGAAGGCATGGTGGAGGACACGCCCTCAGCGCCCACTGCGCCCCAGGTGGGAATCGAACCTGGGACCTTCTAGCTGTGAGGCGACAGTGTTGCCACCGTGCCACCAGAATCAATAAATAAGAATTGAAATGGCTCACTGATTAATCTATTAGTCAACTGACAGAAAACAAGTTGTTTAATGATATCAGTAATCGAGTTATGGAAATCTATTAAGAAAAATTGCCAAGCTGTTTTTCTCTCTTACTGTAGCTGTAAACTGAACATCTTTGGTTGTTGGACGGACATTTGAAGATGTCACCTTGAGCTCTGGCCACTTGGGCTGCTCAATTTTCACCCCTTTTAAATTGACGAATTAAAAAAAACAACAAGCCTGACAGATTAATCCATAATCAACATAATCATAAGTTGCACCCCCCTAGAATAAACGTCAGCGTGAGTCATGGGCAAAAAAGAGCAGACATATCAGGAGAAAGTACTCACTGCTGATAAAATTACCTAAAGATGGAGAAAGATTGTCTGTTCAACTTCATACTTTAAAGGACTTCTGTGTAGGGGCATCTAGTGGTGAGGTTGCAGATTGCAACCAACTAAATGCCCCCCTCCATTTCCAAGCATGTAGGGGGGCTCCATTTCTGCCAATGAATCCCCTTAAATCTTACACAATGGTCCTTTAAAGCCACACCATGTTATTTTTTTATATGAAGAAACGTTGAAAAGTTTATTTATAAGACATAAAATGAAAAATGCACCCTTACTTTATTCAATACAGCATTACTTGGTCTAATATGATGACCAGTAGCATTTTGTGGCTAATATCTGCAAACCTGAGCTTGATGCTGTTGAATCAGTTCAATTCAATTCAATGTCATTTTGTCATTGAATTCAAAGTTCAATGACATTATGGCTCTTCTGTACATGCGTTACTGTTAGGCTATGTTTTACTGTACAGTCGCTTTAAGCTCCAAAAGTAATTTTTTTTTTTTTGCTAGACTTTGTGTTTTGACAGCCTGTAAATGTCCTTGATGTCCGAGTCAATACTTTTGTACCTTTTCTTTTGGTTCACACAGTAAACAAGACCTATCCCTTCATGTTCCCTCACCTTTTTTCTGTTTGCTTTCTCAAGAGCTGTTCTATCTCAGCCTGTTAATCTACACCCATCCCTCACCTTGCATATCTTCTTTCACTCTCTTTCTAATCTGTGCAGCACAAGGGCACATTGTAAGTCCTCATATATGCCTCTGACCCCTTTTTATAAGGTTACTCCCTCATTCATGTAGCCTGCAATCTCTTCCCATTAACCCTCTATGAAGAAAAGACCTTTCTGCTTTTAGAGTTGATAGGAGGTGTGTGCAGCTGTGTCCTCTAACATGTTTTTACACCTTATTTCTCCGGCTTCGACTTCCCTCTCAGGCCTGTGAGCGAGGGGTGTGTGCAGCATGATGATGGAGGGTTTCCATTGCATCTTTACCGCACCTTTGGTTCAGACCTCTGTGTGCATACATGCTGTAGACTTCATAGACTGAAGTCCCAGTTAGCACATTGCTGGTGCTGCACCGCTGCGGCACTCTTTCTGGATCCCCAGGAGGAAGTGATAGTAAGATCCTGCAGCACCGGTGCAGGAGAAAAGCCTGGTGTGGGGAAGTCTTTAACGGGCAGTATGTAGGCCAAGTGTAGACAGACTTGTGGGTGTCTTGCCCTCCAGGGAATCACATTCCTATTGTTAATTTGAACTCCTCCTCCTGTTAACACTGGCACATCTCTTTCACTTGAAGCCCTGAGCAAAGTCTCATTTCTTCTCAAACATAGTAGACACAGAAATATATCGCATGCAAGAATGAAGGTGTGACAAAAGAAAAGGAGCACAGCATGAAAGGTAAAATCCACCCTGAAACACTCGAACACTGTCAAAAACAGCTTCAACGATGCATTCTTGTGGATCAATTTTGTTGTTTGATGCTGTATTATAGACAGCAAGCCAAAGAAATTACATTTTCAGCACAGCTACAATGGCTCGACGGCAGGGAACGCTGCAACAATAGTGAACATCGAGTTTGAGATATTAGCCTGAGAAAGAGCAAGAGCCTCAATGCTTTGGACAAATTTCAGCAGTCAAAACGGGAAGAAATCCATCGCACAAGAGGCAGACAAACTGATTCCTAGCCTCAATCAATCAGAAAGCAACGCGGCAACAGTTTGCATCTTTGCAGATCTGTCATCAATAGTGTGTGAAACACTGTCCTTTCTTGAAATTTGAGCAGCCAGATGTTTTTGTCCATCTGCTCTCAGCTTTCTGGACCTGAAAAACTTAATATGGAGAATGTGGGGAGCGGCTAAATGTCGCATAAGTACATGACACAGATTTTTGGAAATTCGGATAAGCAGAACAACATGTTATAAACAGATATCTAACTGTGTACCTGAAGGTGGATTTACCTTTGATTGGTCTTGGCAGCTTATTTTTTTAGCCAGGTCAGTTCATTGGCCATTTCTACCGCAGACATTTTGGCCATCTGCCATGTATTATGTATGTGGTATGGTCAGGTGTCAGTATAGTTAATCTAGCTGTTACCTGACCTATGAGATACTTATTTACATTTTTGCAGTCTGATTCAACCCTTATGGAAACAAACATCTACCTTGCTGATGTGTCACCGAACCAGGCATTGACCTTCCTTCCAGTTTCAGGCCTGATGTTCTGTACTTGACCTCTGAACCACCCAGAGCTTCTCTAAAGGGGTTTCAAGTCATAAAAACAGTGTCACAATATCTCTGCACACAGTTAAGGTGATATGCATTGAAGTTAGACACCACTGACGCACATGGAAACAGGGATAAGTCCATCTTAAGGTGAGACACATTACCGTTGTGGTGCTCCAGTAAACGGTGAACTGATCTGGAACACTGAACCAATAAAAGAGCAGCAGGGAAGATCAAGACAGCCAATTAATCCGCAGATGAAAGGTGAAGGATACAGGGTACCTATAATCCTTTTACAGTGTTTTCATGTTTGGCCACAGGCCTGCAGCAAACACATGCACAAGCACAGGCATTTCATCCCTTTGTGGACTTCAAAGTGGTTGCACTGTACTGCAGTGGATGGTTTATGTCTATACCAATGGATGCACTTGTTTCAAACACAGACTGTGTGGTGAGAATTGTCAACCCTAACAGGGCGCTCAGTGGTTTATTGAACAACAAACTATCTAGTAATAAATGGAGATTGATCACTGCCTTACCAACTATTAGCAGTAACTCCACTTCTCTTTTATCACTGTTTAAATGTCCCTGTTAAAAATGGAGCTTTAATGTAAGTACTGCTGAAATTTTTCAGACAGGGCCCCAAATGAGGTGATGATTAAGTCATGCCGAGGCGCCAGGGCTCGATCAACTTAGTGTTTCTCTGGGACCCAGGCAAATTAAAATCTTTAATATCTGCTGTCACAGTTACAGAACCTCCAGATGGGCATCAAAAATGTTTTCAGACACAGTGAAAGCGTTCCCCTCCTTTCTAGTGTCTCTACACTTTAATCGTCACATTAAATAATAAACTACTTGAGGATGGTGCCCAGTAAAGATGGTGCTGGGAGCTAATGGTTCTGGAAACTAGCCCAGTCGAGCTAACTGTCTATCTGTACAAACTAGTGAAACAAGCTTTCTAGCTCTCTAATTAGCTATTTTAATCTGAACAACCTAACCTGCTAACGTAGAAAATTGTCTACGTACACATGCAGAACTGTAGCAGTGTTGATGTCAGGCTCACTTCCATCATGGCATGAATTTGCCACACTGATGTAAAATCTTTCATGCGTCATAGCTGATCATGTAAGATGTTATTGCAGATTTATCAGAGTCGATTATTGAGTCGCTCTCTCCTAGTCGTCCTCCATGTCTTCAGTTACACTGCAGCTCCCTGTCTAACTAGAGAGCAGGCTGTTAGCTCAGCGCTCCTCCCCAGCTGCGATGCTCTCCCCTGGGGTCACAGACACCAGCCAGGCTTCCTGGTCACGGGTGTTGTGCTGTTGCTGGGAGGCTAACTAGGCTAAGGTCACATTCCTGCCCAGCATCAAGTCAGCAGATATTAACAAAATTATGATCAAGATTTATGCCTACACTAAAAACAGTTTGCACAAGTGCGCTTTAGGATGATTTTTCATTTAAACACAAGAAGACTATTGAACCAACTGTCTCTAATCCTTCAACCAAACAAGACAGAACTGTACTCCTGTCTTTTGTCCTTGAGCAGTGCTCAGTTTCAGGTGCCTCTGTAGTTAATTTGTCATTGTTTTTCCACCTCGTCCTTTGCTGCTCACTCGCTACAAAAAGCATGTTGTGATATCGACATCACATCATCGCCACAGGTCGAAACATTGTGCATGTAAATGTCATGATGACAGGAAAAACATCATAGAAGTGTCATCACTGCATGTAGAAAGTAAATATAACAATGATCCATTAGAACAGGTAGAAATTTAATTACATCACTTCTAAGAGAAATATCATCAGTGTGAATGAAAACACCTTCACTGCAGGCAGAAATATTGTCATAGTGTGTAAAAATGTTATTACTAAAGGAAACGTGATCCGGATGGCAAATCAGCATGATGAGGGATGTAGGTCAGGAATAGGTTTGACACTTTGTGGGCTTTACTATGCAGTTGGTCAGTAATTCTATTCTGAGCTGAGTGAGGATGAAATCCTACAGAGGCACCAAGTATTTATTATGGCCCTAGCGTGTGTTTGTGATTGTGAAAAGCAAGTATTTATGCGTGGTGATCATGGGACTCTTTTTGGACTATCTTGAGATGTTGAGGAGCAGCGTTGCAGCCAGCAGCTACCTCAGCAGGAGCTCAGATGGCGCCACAGTCTTTCACATTGCATTTTAAACTGCAGTAAATTGAATAAAGACCTAAGCTGTCATGACAGGAGAGCCAATACATACAAAAGGCCATGTTACACCTGTTAAATGAAACAAACATCTTCACAATGGGCCTCATTTTCTACATTCAAAACAAAGGCATTATCACACGTGTATCTGTATTTGGAAGTCACAAGATGATCATGCTAAAACTATTCCTGTAGACTGTGTGTCACGAGAGGCTCTAGTTTTGTTGTCCTAGTTAAGAAAAAAAGCTTAATTTTATCAGGCGCACCATCTGATCTGGAAAACAGCAGCAGATGAAGCTGAAAAATGTTAATAGTCCATTTTTTTTAACCACAGCTGTTTCTTACAGTCAGCTGTGGTGTTGGATTTCTTCTCATCAAAAATTGATACCTGGTTGTTTATTATTATCTCCCACACCAATGTGAAGGCAGTAAAGCGGCAGAACAGCAGCAGGCCAAATTGCTGTTTTGAAAATGAATCGACACGCTCAGCTCCAGTGCTCCTATCTGGGTACTGAATCCTCCAAACAGCTCAACATAAAAATCATTAATAGGAAAGCACTCACATCAAGTAATTAAAAGATGGATGTTCCATGCAAACACCCTTCAGCATGCAAGCTAGCATCAGCATGTCTAATTGCTATTTTGACCATGCAAAAGAAATATGCATGCAACAAAATAGCCGTGCATGATGGTTTCTGTCCATGATGTTTCCATCAGTGGCTGCCAGCAGTTGTGGCTTCTCAGAGAGCTGCTGAGTGGCTTCAAATAACTACCATGTCAGGCCCTGAAGGATGTTGTGTGAGCTTAGAGTGTTAAATCTCCCATACCTGCAAAAAACCCCTTCCTGCTTCAGTGTTTCCTCAAGGATTTTTTTCAGCAGCGGGGGCAGGCTCTGCGGGGAGCCGTGGCGGCGTAAACAAATGACGCTTGACTGCAGATTTTACTTTTACAACCTAT
This sequence comes from Chaetodon trifasciatus, assembly GCA_037975065.1. Taxonomy (NCBI): domain Eukaryota; kingdom Metazoa; phylum Chordata; class Actinopteri; order Chaetodontiformes; family Chaetodontidae; genus Chaetodon; species Chaetodon trifasciatus. Next base: position 10,501,923 of record JBBMOE010000017.1, on the reverse strand, counting down.
TTATCGAATGGCCAGTTGAAAATTGTTTTTTAAAGGCTGAATGTGTGCATGTGTGCGTGTGTGCGCACGTACGCTGTGTCTGTAACCCCCGCTCCTCCCCCTCCTGCTCAGTGCGTACACACTGAAGCCACGTGAGGCTTGAACGGAAAAAAAGTCGAGAAACAACAACAAAAAAAATCCAAAGCGGCTCCCGCTCCGGCTCCCAGGCAGGAGCCGGCTCCGATCCTTCACTTCAAAGAGCGGATCTAAGAGCCGTTTCGTTCGCGACTGACACATCACTACCGACTAGCGTCATCTTCATCAGCTGTCTTTCTCTTCTTAGAGAAATATTTAAACATGCTCATCTGAAAATGCAGTCAGCAGTTACATCATAGCGTGTACATATTGGCTTAATGCTATTAATTAGTTTACTCACGTTAGCGACACTGAGTTGGCACCGGGCCCAATTAACTTAAGCTACCGATGTGTTATGTAATGTTAGCTGGCCATCAATATTTTGCGAATGTCGATTTAACTTGTAAAATCTATTATGAGTTATCTTAAGCTAATAAGTCTACCTTTTCTCCGGTAAGTCGCTGCCCTATTTTCCAAGACGACACTCCTCTGACTCTCTGACCTGGTGACTGGGTGCTTGACGTGATGTCACCTTCAAGGCCACACTCTCGCAAGTAATTAACGTCGGACTCTGCTGTGAAGATGGAGACATGCGGCGGTGGTGTATTTGCAACAATAAAAAAAAAAAAAAAAAATTAAATTTGAAGGAGCAGCGGCCTGCCACTCCTAAATGAATGTAGAGGAAACACTGCTGCTTGGTGCTGTTAGCATTTAAGCATCCCTAAAAGCCACAAAACACTCTGCAGATGAGCACCACAGACAATGTAATTGAATCAGGTTTTGTTTCATTTGACATTTAGGTACAGTAGTAATGTGAAGCATTGTTGTTTGTTGTGCTCATACTTCCTAAAATAAATTAAAATAATGATCCCTACTGGAGACCAGCAAGATGTTTTTGCAATGAGGGTGTCTTGCAGCATTGCAGCTAAACATTTGCCTAATTATGCTATCAGCACACTGGATGCTGTTTAACAGGTCGAAGTGTACTTTTGCAAGCTTTCTATTTCTGTGAAATGATAGGAAATGCATTTGAAATGCTCCGACTGTTGTCTGCGTCAGAACAAAAACACACTGCTGCTTGTGTTTCATAACGTACTCAAAAATGGGCCATTTCCACTGCTAACAATGAAGGGATCAGAAGGAAAGCATGCCGTCAGACATGTGCATTATGAAATCTTAAAGACTACATAATATATTGGAGTGAGGGGAGAGTATAATGCATTTCCTCACAATGTCTGTGCAGCCTTATAAAGGTGCAAAAACACCATAAATTAAGCTTTTGAATCTAACAACCTCTGCTTGGACAGGGTTGACATCTTAGTATGCACATTACTGACCTTGCTAACATTCAGTTTCTTTAACAACTGACACGTAGCAAGCATGTTAGCTTGGAAGGCTACTGTTCTGGGCCGGCTTGTCTGTTAGCAGTAAGCTGTGGCTAGTTCAGCAGCTAAACCGTGCAGCGTGTCACTGAGCTTATAGAAGCACATCTTTAAGATGCAAGGATGAATTTTGCCACTTTCTGGTAACACTGGCTTTAGTTTTAAAAAACAACACAACTGCCGATGTGAAAGTCTCGTTCTTTTAGTTTCAATGAGAAGCGCTAACAGTGCGCAGTGTGTGCTGTTGCAGCAACATGATGTTTAAATCATGTAAATTTGCTGAAAAATGTGGACTTAAGGGACAATTATGGGAATGTGATAAATGCTAAAATACAGTATAATAGTAGCACAAATGGAGAAGAGTCACAAAGTCAACAGAACTATTCAGTAAAGTCCACTGTACAGAAATATTTACAGTATCTAAAGTTTGCTAACATTAGCTAACATTAGCTGCTATGAGTTACAGGCTATACTGGACCAGATGTAGCAGCAAAAGCACTGATGTGTGGAATTAAACAAAGGCACATTTTACTGTTTATGAACTAAACCTTTTATTTGTAAGAGGAAGACTGAAGCACTGACTGAAATGCAGTCTCAGAACCCATCAGCTATCCTCCTACAACGATTAAGCCTTTTATTAGCTTTTTTAACATTTATCTGAGCTCAAATGCAGATATCTGTTCATAGAGATTAGCCAAAATATCGCATCTCAAGTTTCTTATTGGATTGTAAACAATGACCGGCGGACAGAAGAGGAAGTCTTGGCTCAGATATCCATTATCTGAATAGCAGCTGGCTATGCTGGAAGCCATTGGCTTAGCTCCCTGAGGCTAAATCATCGTTACACAATAGCCAGTGGGCTCAGAGATTGCCGACAAAGTGTTTCATTTGGTAACAGTTGGCACGCGTAGCTGCTTGTGACAAATAGTGGTGCATTTGCCTGCTTAGATGTAATTTCTATTGTTTCTTTAGGCCACAACGTGATACTGTACTCGTCAATATGATAAATTGCCTGCGCAGCACATAACATAACCTCACATGATTTAGGTCGCATGTAAACCTGATGAGATGATATATTTGTCTGTGTTTTCCCTTTTTGTTTGTTCAGCATGTGTGTTTGTCCACATTATAATAATGAACGTACGTCAGCCTCTGTTTTAAATGTGCTGTTTACTGTCAAAGAGTCATCTTCTCACACAGATTGTATGTGGGACATTGAATGAGTGTGTGTGTGTGTGTGCGTGTGCGTGTGCGTGTGTGTGTGTGTGTGTGTGTGTGTGTGTGTGTGTGTGTGTGTGTGNTGTGTGTGTGTGTGTGTGTGTGTGTGTGTGTGTGTGTGTGTGTGTGTGTGTGTGTGTAAGGGAGAGGCCAGCTGGATGGGCCTGGTATTGGGTTACAGAAGGCATGGAGTAGTTTTTGCTCTATGACTGTCTCATATCAATTAGGAGGGAGAGTGGAGGAGAAAGTGTGGGGGGTGATGAAAGAAATGGAGTGGATGAGGAAAGAGGAAATGACTGAACATTAAATTGACAGGTGGAGGAGGAACAGCGGGAGGAGGAGCGATGGCGAGATAAAGAATAAAAAAAAAGGCAGAGGATATTGCAGGGGGAGGATGTAATGAAACAGCTAGCGATGCAATGAACACAACCGCTGCTGTGTCACTGATTCTTAAAGGAATACGCCAAGGCTCAGGCAAATAAGCCCTCTGACTGAATCACGACAAGGTTCACCTTTGCACGTGTTCACCATTTAATATGCTCTTGCGGTTTTGAGGCAGTGCAAAGCTCAACAAAAGTCAACAAAGAAAATCAAATACTGTGCATGCAGAGGGGACGTGTTGGGAATCTGTCTTCAAGTCAGTTGTTAAGGATGATTTGTCGGAGATGCGATGAGATACTGAAAGCAGACGATATTTGCAAACGCATGCGATGCATTAAAAGCTTTAAAAAAAAAAAAACACAGCCAGGCTCAATCAAGGATAAGACAATGTGAGATTTCTTTTTTCGAATGTCACATTTCCTCGTGTGTGACGAGCAGCATGGGCAGCGCCGTGCCTGATGTGCACGCTGCACAGCAAACCAACAGATTATTATTCAACAAGTGTGGGTTACAGAGCTGCTAATCAAATGTTGAGGATGTCTCCAGCTGGGATAACCGGCTCCCATATTTGTTTACTCACTGTCTCCAGTTTGTGTTTACATTTCACTCAGCAAATACTGCCTTCGGAGGAGAATTTTAATATCCCAAAATCCTGAAAGTCATTCTGCGGTCAAGGAGAATTTGGGACTTTTGAATAAAAGAGGAGACATGTCCTAGAGAACTGCAATGTGGTTTTAATGATCCTAATTGAAATCTATTTATTGATAGTGAGTCAGCTGATTATAGGTGGAGCATAGCAGCAAAAAATAACAGACAACAGAGCATACAGATACAGTTTGAACCACAGCCTTTAACTCCCAGCTGCTCTCAGTTCATTATGCTGTGTGGCGGAAATGTGTATTATTAGAATCATTGGATTATTTAAAGATGGGCTTAGCGCGCCACTTAATCTTTTGCAATGACTTAGCCTCCTCTCACCGCCGTTGTTAAAGAGGATTGGACTGTTCTGTCTGTGCGTCCATTGAATACAGCGTATAAAGACTTTCTGCCATGTTTTGAGATCCGCTGCCATCAAAACACAATGCTGTTTTTAAGCTCTTCAGACGCAGGAGCTGTCACTTTGAATGTCAGTCAGTCATTGGCTTCACTTCAATCATTTAGATTTTTCAGATGGTAGCCATCTTAATTTGAAATGATCAAAAATTCTGGAGACTGTCATTAGAATTATGTCAGGTTTAGTGCTCAGAAGGTCATAGCGATCGTGTTTTAGCCTAAAAAATAGAAAGAAAAGATGATAGTTTCTTAAAAACTAGAAGTCTGCAAACATCCCTTTGAATTTGGATTTTGATCTCTATCTTTGAGAAAGTAATCAAAGTCCCCCTCCCCTTGAAATAGGTTTTTAATTCTGATGTATGGGCAGACTTTGTTTCCACATTCATCAGCTGAAAGTGGAAAGTTTGTCACGATTTGTGACATCACATTTGTTTGGAAGCGAATCCTGGTCCAATATTCAACTTACACGCGTGCAGTGTGGGAACCTGAAGCCTCAAGTGCACGAACACTGACACTGACCTGCCAGTGAAGCAGGAGACGTCTCCTGTAAAGACGTTTTGAAGAGGAAACTTTGAAAACAACACATATTTGGATCATCGTAGATTCAGGCTTTTTAATGTGTGAGTAGATGTAATTTTAAGGATTTTAACAAGAAAGGAGAATGTTCTGTGTAGAAATGCTAAAAGTCAAAATACAGTGTCTTATGTATATCTTAAAACCCACCCCACAGTTTTCATTAATGATTTGAAGCTAATGAAGTACAACCACTTGTTATCACGTTACAGACGTGCCACACTTCGGTCATGCGTGGACAATTGGTCCAACTTCAATCTGCCGGCGACAGCTCTGAGCTTAAGATGCATTCGTTGATGGTTTTCAGCTGCTTTGGGGCAGTGGAACAAGCTGCAAACACAATGCTGACATCACATTTTATGGTCGTCATAGCCAGCGTGTTCGCAAGGAGCTACCTTCTGACACATCCACAGAATTTAGAAACCAGTCTTCTTTTTTTTATCTTTGTCAGTAGAGTGGAAATTCCACATCCAGATCAAAATCTGAATATAATGAATTGTTCCTTGGCCCAAGACCAATCTGGCCACCAAATGTCATGAAAATCTGTTAAGAATTTGGTGAGATCTCCTGCTGACAGACAGACAGGCTGACTGAGAGGAAGAAAGCATAACATCCTCAGCAGAGAGCACAGACGTGTCCAAAAATGTGCTTGGTTTTTCCTTGTTCTGTCAGCGAGCTTGATTGCCAGCAGCAGACTGTACATACAACTGTATTTACATGCTGTATGCAAATACCCAGCCGCTCTCATTACCTGCTCTCTGTACCATCACCGAGTGACAGCTTCCCAGCATTTCCTGCTCTAATTTAAAGCAGTGGGATGATTCGTCCTGGTCATTCTTGGCAGGTTAATGGCTGTTTTCTGCTTGAAAATCTGAAGATGGGTGATGGGAGGGGGCTGCAGTCAATCACACGTGATAACATCGCTCTTCACTTTCCCTTTCTAATCAGACTGTTCATAAGCAGGATAGCGGATCATGTCTTTTGCGTGTTTCCCAGACAGTTTGTCACGGCGTGGATGTGTTATCAGGAGGATTAGATTATTTAGAGATGGACTGAAAGCGCATCACTTAAACCCCTTAAGGTGATATTTATACTGCCCTGACTTCTACACTTCATGGTGTCTCACTTTTAATAGCTGCTGTAGCTCCCCTCTCCTATTTATAACTGTCTTTCACTTGCTTTCCTTCTTTATCTGTATCTGTCTTCCCGCTCCCCTCCCTCTCTTCCTCTCTGCGTCACCGTATCTGTGCATTGAGCATGAGTGTGTGTGCCTAATGACAGAGGTGCAGGGGCGGCTTGGATGGGAGCTGAAACAGAAGCTGTCCTCCTCTCCTTCTGACTCTCTCTCTCTCTGTCTGTCTCACACACACTCAGCCCCAAACAGAATAACTGTTATTTAAAGACTAGAGCTGTACTTGCTCATTTGAGGAGAGAGAGAGAGAGAGAGAGGGAGAGAGAGAGAGAGAAAGAGAAGCCTCAGAGAGATTGATGGGTGGAGTAGACGAAGGGAAAGATGGAGGGAAAGAAGAGGGGGAGGAAAAGAAGGGAGGTACCTTGTGATGGGAAGATGGGAGAGAAGCAGGAGGAGGACGAAGGGGATGATGTCATCTTTTAACCCTATACCGCTCCCCTCTCCTCCCTCCTGTTTCCTCCCCACATTCTTCCTCCTCTCCTCTCCTCTCTGTGTCTCTAGCCTGCAGGACTATATATAGATGAGTGCAGCTGTGTGTGTGTGTGTGTGTGTGTGTGTGTGTGTGTGTGTGTGTGTGTGTGTGTGTGTGTGTGTGTTTGTTTGTTTGTGTTTTGATGCTGTTGCAGGGAGCTTGGCATTGCTCAGTCTTATATGTTACCGCTCATTTTACCAAATGCATCCACACCTCTCCCTCCTCTCGCTTCCACCATCTTTTCTACGTCACACGCTGTCTTTTCCTTCTGTGTGTGTGTGTGTGTGTGTGTGTGTGTGTGTGTGTGTGTGTGTGTGTNGTCCCCAACGAACACTTCGCTCCTGTTTGGGTAATGTTGCCTAAAAGCCACTGTTCACAGCTACTTAAGGAAATGGCTGATTTAAAGAAACCTGCGTACAGGGTATAATTCATAGTAAGTTTGTCTTGCGTATTAGATAGTTATTATTATTTTTTTCGGTGCTTTTCCTTCTGCCAGTTTCGCAAATGTACAAGCAGAAACGACAGCAGCTCTTGCTCTTCCTTGTAAGTGGTACACAGAAACATTTTTCTTAAATACAAATTGGAGATGGGACAAAGAAAAAGGAAGCTGAAGAGACAAAACCAGCCCACAGGATTTTCAATATAATTGCACGCCGTGTGGCTGAGCTGCCGTTTTTGTTGTGTTGTTATTACCTCTGCCAAGCAGGCTGTTTTTGGTTTGTTTGTTTGTTGGTTTGTTGATCTGTTGTGAGCATGATTATGGAAAAAACAACCAAACTGAATTTGATGGAACTTGGTGGAAGGGTGTAGCATGGGCTAAGGAAGAAGCCATTCAATTCTGGAGCAGATACAAATCACAGATACACAAATTATTTTTCTCTTTTGTTAACACTGCGAGATCCTTTGCGAGATTTGGCCTTGGGAGAAGAAATCAGCAGGCGGTCGTAATGTAACGTTCACTAGTGACATAACATGGCCAATTGTAGAAATACAATGACTCCACATGACAGTCAGTCATAGCAGACACACGTCGTTCCTCATACAGAAAGTATTTGTTATAACACATTCAGGGACAGCGGTTACAAGGGAGAACGCTTCTATCTCAAGCTAAGACGTGGCCATGGAAACACATATCATACAACCAATTATGCTCTTACTCACATCCAACTGTGATTTGTCTGCTATAAACTCCACCAGAGATATTAAGGAAAAATGTTCAACCTTTGCGCTTCATGAGGTCAAGGATAATTGAGAAGTGCTGGGACTACAAACCATATTTTGATGTAACTGTAATAGTTCTGGAAATATATCCAGACATATACACCGAGTGGTTGCACTGCAGATTTTAATATCACAGAAGACTATTGGCCGAGGTGGAGGTCTGCTGCTAACCTCAGGTCATGCTAGTGGAGGTAATCTCTCATTAGACTCCACTAAATATCTGGCAGTTTAACGTTTCCTTCTCTCTGTTATTGTTTATTGGATCTCATACAGTACTGCAAAATATGTACAATATGTGACCTGTCTCTGTCTGTCTCTCCTTGGACTTGGAACGATGTGAAAAGGTGCTATTGGACTTTTTCATAGTGTTTTGTCCGATTTCTGTCTTTATTTTTGTTGTATTGTCAGAGTACGTCTAAATTGGACTGTTATTGTTGCAGCTTTCTGTTCATTTTTGTTGTTGTTGCTTTTTCGCCACCTACGGCTTCTATTGAACCCTCAGCCATCCGTGGAGGGGGGATCTCTCATTGAGCCGCCTCTCCAGAGCTTCCTCACATTATTTTTCCTCCATCGAACTATTTTCTACTTTTCTTAGACAGACTCAGGAACCATTGTTAATGTGTGCCTGTAAAACCCCTTTGCACATATGGAAGACATAATACATAATATACACACTTACAATACACACTTTGCTTCGCACACTACTCAAAATCAATCAAAACATTGAGCTGAAAGACACCAAAATGTTCTTTAGAGCTGACATTACACAGTTATTGGAGCCATCGCTGAACAGAAATATTGATAAAGGTATCCTTAAAAAGGAAGTTAAAGAAAGTATTGCTGTAAATTTTTCAGAATAAAAGTGGATTGCATTTTGAAAATGGTCCTGTATCTGCAGTTATATGAAGAACAGAGAATTAAAGGAATAATAATACAAACCTTGAAGCACTTTGTAGTGGCACTGATAGCTGTCTGTTTATAAGAAATGAAATGAAGAGTGTAATTGCTTTTCTTAAGATGAGTGTTGTAAGCCTGCTGGTCTTACTGACTGTTTGTCATGCTTTTATAATTGTAGTAATGTAACTTTGGTAATGGTGTGAAATGCATTTTAATCTGTGGGGACTTTCTGAGCTCATAAAGATGAAAAAAAAGCCACTTCTCTCTTGTTACATATTCCAAACGCCTGTTTAGATTGTCAGAAACATGAAAATAGCTCAGTCACAAATGACTCACTTGCTGTGATTAAGATGGTAGTTAATATTGTAATGACTGCGCTGATATCAGAAGCTGCTTTGGATGAGTCGGTCTGGAGGGATCCGTGCTGACCTGATATTGAAACAGCCATGAGGAAAACCAGAATTCACCTGAGTCAGTCTCATCTCACTTTGGTTTCTCTTCTGCCTTTTGAAGTTTTATGTAAGCACCTGTGCGAGACATGATCATCGACAGTGAGGTAATACTGGTGTCCAGTTTAGCAAACACTGACAACCAACAAACGGTTTTGGCCCATTTGCGTTGCCTTAAAATACACACTGTCTGTGCCTGTCATCTCCCACCACTTTTCCTCTCTTCCCTGCTCTTTCATTTTCTTTTTCTTCGCTCTCTCCCACACTTGCTCTCACATGACCCACCAAGTCTCTTCATTCCCTTCATCTTCGCTCTCTTTTTCTCACCTACTGTCTCACTCTCTGTCTCCCAAACACACACACATGCTTTTTCCTTCCCATCGTCTTTTCACCTCCCTCTGTTCTTTTTTTTTTTTCTCAATCCCAGCACGGCACATCTTCATACAATTACTCTCTATTAAAAATGGATTAGATTTCACCTTCACAGTCTGTCTAAGGATGGAGGAAGAAGAGAGAGAGAAAAGAGAAATGGGGAGGGGGGGGAATTAGGGCAGAGGAGGGAAGGGATAGAGAGGATAGGAAAGGGCAGATTAGGAAGGGAAAGAAAAATAGAGTGGTTGAGAAAGACAGGAAAGGATGGTCCTCTAGAAGAGGGAGGGAGGAAGAGGAGTGATGAAGGGTCAGGACGATGAAAGACTGAAGCTGTAGCTATCTCAAACCAGCCCAGGCCCTCAGTCGCCTCGCAGATTTAGGCTCACATTAGTTCTCACAGCAAAGTCAGAAGAAATAGTTCACCCGCTTAAACTTTTCACACTTGTCTTGAGTCACAAACAGTCAGAAAATGGTGTGAACTCGACTGTCACACGTTTGTCCAGTCACTGAGAAATGGCTGCAATTCAAGAACAAATGGACTGCTCAGTACAGCCCAGTGGACAGGCTCATAGATGTCAACACTGAATGTAAAATGGGTAAAAAGACACGTTAAAGACGAATCAGAGAGAAAGTTTGCGCAGGTCATGTCATGAACGTCAAAGGACAAAAAACAAGAAGTTCTGGTATTCTGAGGTTTTATACACAAACAACACACAGTCATCTGCTTGTATAACTCGGACAAATCTGAATTTAGTCTGATCAAAACTAAATTTAACTCTTAATACTTTAAGTTGGGATTTAATTTAATCATAATTTAGCATTTAGGTGTTTCCATATCACCACCCTTGGACTTAACAAACTTAAATAAATCCTCTGGTGAATATAGACACTGTGTTACATCACCATCTTCAGTATGGGAAGCTTAGTTGGTCATAATTGATGGAATAAAAGGCCACTTTCAGTGGTCTCAAAAGAGTGTGTGTCTTGTGCCTTGATAAGTCAAACAAAGGGCAGTCCTCATCCACTGTTGTGCAGCTCTGTGCCAAAGGGAGCAGATGGTCCTGGTGTGCCCACAAGAGGTGAGGGGGGTCTGGGGTTGGAAATGCTCCAGTCAGCCCCCTTTAACCAGCCTGTGTTTCCCACCTGGGGGTTAAGAAGGGTTAAATCTAATCTGCTCTTGCTGTGTGTGTGTCTCTGTGTGTGTGTGAGCCTTGGATCATCTTCTTTCCAACTGCACAGTCAGTCTAGACTGCTTCCCAGCCATTGGTAAAGCGTATTGTTCTCTTCTGACAGAGGGAGATTATTTGTTCAGCTGTAAGTACACAGAGTAACCAGTATATACAGTACACCTACAGTATGTGAAGAGCCAGGCTCAGCCACTGCTCTCGTTTGTGTGGCACAGAAGTCAGTGTCTTGTTAGTTATTTTATCTTATTTTTTTCAGCGCGGCCCCTTTTTAGCCACTATGTTTGGTCACCCACTCTTTTGTTTCTTCACTCAGGCAACAGCAACGGCTAAATGAGCACCAAGCTTACAAGTGTAGTGTTAGGAATCATACATAATGGCTTTTTCTTCTTAGCCACACTAGCACCATGGCTGCAGGGTGCATGGTGGTCTGTTTGTGTGCCTCGCGCTTCATTCCAGACTGGAATATCTCAACAACTATTGCACGAATTGGCGTAAAATTTTGTTATGCTTGTGTACCTTACAAAAAGGATTCACAGCTTTAAATGTATATTGAAAGACGACGATGTGTCTGTGATGTCTCTCCAACACACTGTCTCTTGATTTTCGTTGCAGTTATCCTGATGTAAACATACAGTCTGGAGGGTTCTCCTGGAAATCCTGCAAAAACCTTTGCAAAGAGGAACAGTTTTTTCGATTTGATGTGCATTGTATCATTTATCTCAATAAAAACCAGCATATTGTTTTTCATACCAAACCTCACATATATCTCGCTAAAATTGGTATATTTCCCTGCTATACTTAGCTATTGAGTCATCAATCATCCGGTTGCTCAGAAAAAGAACCAAGCATTCCCATTTGGCTGCTGCCAAAGCTTGTAACCGTACTTCAGTGTTTGCTTGATTTTTTTCACTTTTTGCATAATGCTTTAGAAGCCGAGCTGCTAAGTTTCACACACCCCCTCAGGCCTCGTGGAATCAATTTAAAACCCGCTGTATGTCTTCAGTAATCCATGGGTATCAGCTACTTTCTCTACATCTGTGAAAAGTGGTGTTTTTTGGAGGTACAAGGTTTTAATCTGACGGCCGGCAGCGGGTTATTTCATTGTGAAGAACAGGTCTTGAGAATGAATCTGACAGGTAATAGGACAGAGATACAACACAGCCCTCTGGAGGAAGGTGTGTGTGGACGTGTGTGTGTGTATGGATCCAAGCCCCTCTGTGTGTGGGTGTGTACAAATGTGTTTGTAGAGTAATAGTCTGCTCTCTTTCCCTCATTACCTTTGAGAGAAGATCTAGCCTGTAGAATACATCTCTGTACTCCAACACTCCCACTTTGTAATTCACTACCAAACACAAAGTGACTTTCAGGAATGCCATCAGATTTAGCTGAGCTGCATCACCTTTTTTGTCCTTTAACCTCAGAGCCTAATATTTCTCTCTCCTCTCTCTCTCTTTCTGTCTGCCTCTCAATCATCCAGATGCTCCGGTGGCAGAGTTACACGACCTGTTCTGTAAGAAGCTGCAGCAGTGCTGCGTACTGTTTGATTTCCTGGACTGTGTGGCTGACCTGAAGGGGAAGGAGATCAAACGTGCGGCGCTCAACGAGCTGGTGGAGAGCGTGGCCACGAGCAGAGGAGTCCTCATAGAGCCTCTGTACCCAGAGGCTATAAAGATGGTAGGAGGGGAGGAGGAGAAGGGAGTTTAAGGGTTGAAATGATGGATAAAAGGATATAAATGAAAGACAAATTAGTAAATGCTAAGTATCCAAATGCCAAACAAATGATTAGCAACCAATCCTCATCATTAGTTATACCTGGAAGGATCAAAAGATGGGTGGAGGAGGAACAGACAGGAGGTAAACAGTGTGATATCCAGCTGTGGAGCTCGAGTGGAGTCACCAGAGACTATAAACAAAGGTGGTGAGGGAGGAGAGGAGAAAGTAACAGAGGGATAGAGAGAGAAGGGGAGGAGAGGAGAGGAAAGGAAAGAACATTTGCAAAGGGTGCTAAGTCGCAATGGGCTGCACAGATGGCGAGAAAGAGAGGGAGGGACAAGAAAGATAAAGTGGAGTGTGATGGAAAATGTGTGGACAGCATCACAGAGCACCAGAGGTCCCAGAGGATATAAAGAGCAGGAGAAGGAAAAGGGGATTGAGGAAAGACGGTAAAGCGAGCCGAGGATATGGCTTAAGTTATGGAGTCACAGCCCAGAGGATGTGAAAGTGGGTGAAAGCTTTAATGTGTGGCCACAAGGTTAACCCTTACCCTAAAATACTAAAATCCTTTAACAGAAGTTGCTAATACAACTAAGTGCACAAGTTGGAGCCCAAGCGCTCCAATGTAGTAAATGTAATGCAGAATAAAGAGGGAGGCCGGGAAAGTGAACTTAAGTAAGAAAATTGTATTTCCCAAACATGGAAATGTGGTGGAATTAAATCTAAATCACCAAAAAGATAACTGTGGCAAACAAGTCAATAACGTGTGTTGACATAAGGCAACATGGGACTTCAGATCTTGATGAGCAATGAACACAAAATAGATATTAATGATAAAATAATGACGATCAAGGCTAAAGGGTGAGACGAGGTAAGAGTGAGGTAAGAGTCAGGAGAGGAGACGAGAGAAGCTATGATGTGATTAACCTGACAGGGCTCGTATGTCCAGAAAACCATATTGATGAAGTACTGCAGCATAAGGAATGAGTGGCTGCACCGTGTGGACCCTGTGAAATCCAAGTGAGGTTTGCATGTGAAAGGAGCCCTTATCCCCCTGCAGTGAGAGGCTTTACTAATGCAAACAGCACTGTGCAGAGAAGCAAAGAATGGGGAAGAAAATAATTCTGAAGTGGGGCGTTGGGATTTACCACATTTGCTTTTTGCAATAATGTTTATGCACTAGCCGGCCGGTGGAAATGCATTTGTTGAATAAATCATGATACGAGATGTCAGGTTGCATGGCTTATTAGTTGTGCTTCTCAAACACAGTCTCAAAAAACAGCATGAGACATGGCGGACAATAGCTTTAGTTGCCTAAAGCAGTGAGTCAAGACCATGATGCAGCTTCGTCTTTTGATTATTGACAGTCATGCAATATAGTTATAATAACGCCAGCAGACTGTCCTTTCATACAGGACTCTTCAAAGTTTTGCATTTGAGTGATCGTCATTGTTGTCTAACACCAACTGTTCATCCTGGATCAGTCTTTAGAGCTAATTTAATGTGTAGTGACACAAATCTGTGATGTGCATCATGTTGAAGTGTCAGCATGATGAGTCAAGGGATGTTTTTGTAAATGTTTTTCATGACTATGACTGAGACTCACAGACTCGTAATTGGAAAACACACCTAATGTCCAACACTAACAGGAATGTGCTGCATGCTGTTCACTTCTTTCTAATGTCTCTTTCCCTCATCTTCCCTTATCCCCTTCCTGTATCCACATCCGTCTCATCCATTTTCATCTTCACCACTTTCTGATTTCTCTGTCACATTCCCCCTCCTGTCCCCATTTCTCTCTTCCCCTCCTCGTCCTTGTTTGGGGTTTTCCAGATCTCAGTGAATATCTTCCGGACTCTTCCACCTAGCGAGAATCCAGAGTTTGACCCTGAGGAAGACGAGCCGACACTCGAAGCCTCCTGGCCACATCTGCAGGTTGGTCACGCAAACAAACACAAGTTTTCCACCAAAAAACAGCTTTTGAAATGTTGTGATGTCCTTGCTTTGTTAGTGAAGTGAAACACAATGCAGTGTCAGTACATACCATGAAAAATGGGCTGTACTACATATTATATACTATATTTGGGAGGGGGGACAAGGCCAGAATGCACACAGCTCCCTCCAGGTGTTGCTGTTAATGCAGAGTTCAGCACTTATCTGCACATAAATATACTGTACCTGAGTCTGAGATCCTTTATATCACTTAAATCTGCTGTGCTAAAGCAAAACATTATGACAAAATGTACCTGTTTAATCAGCCTGAACCACAAAGTGAAGCTCCAGCAAAGGTGAACGTCACATCTCCTGAATAGACTTGTGATGTTTGCCCAGATGACATTTGGGTTTGGTGTAGGCTTCGGCTGCTTCAGGAAGAGATGAGTCAGTAAGCGTGAAGTCCAAACTGTCTCATGGAACAAAATCTTTTTGCCTTTCTCGCTCAGTTGGCGTCTTTTGATGTAAACCGTTGCTGTCTGTGAACTTGAGCATGCACTGAGCAGGTGAGGGTTTCTCATATCGTCATGTCTAATCGCTTGCTGTTTGTGCCTCTGTTAGCTTGTGTACGAGTTCTTTCTGCGTTTCCTGGAGAGCCCGGACTTCCAGCCCTCCATGGCTAAACGCTACGTTGACCAGAAGTTTGTCCTGCAGGTAATCCTCTCTGTCACTGAAGGACACAGTTTGTCAAATCCAAAGCTCTGAGATGTTTCTAAAATCAAGATGAATGGAAAGGTATAAATAAATGAAGCTCCTCTTTGAAACAGCAGCTATTGCAGAACTTAGTAACATCTCTGCTGAGGCGCTCTCAGAAAAAGTTATCTAGGCTAGGGAACATATAAAGGATTCTATTCAGTCATCCAACTTTTATGTCTAATATCCTGTTTTATTGTAGAAATTGATGGTGAAAAAGACTATTAATGTAATATTCATTTTTCCTTTTGGGTCGTAAAAACAATATTTCTATGACCATTAAATGTTTTCACAGGGGAAAGCAATGAGACAAATACTCCATTGTTAAAATGAGTGGAAGCTTAGGATTTAGGTGATTGCAGTGAGACAAGGTCCTCACAAGAGCCATGTCACAAGCATACTCTATTTGTGCCTGTAATTATCGTATGTATTTGCAGCTCCTGGAGCTGTTTGACAGCGAGGACCCCAGGGAGAGGGAGTACCTAAAGACCATCCTGCACCGTGTCTATGGAAAACTACTGGGCCTCCGAGCCTACATCCGCAAACAGATCAACAACATCTTCCTCAGGTACGGCCTGCTTTCCACCAATCCAATGCACAGGATTCAAAGCTGCTATTTATAGCATTTTAACATCAATAAATCAAATATTAGCCAACAAAGACCATCAGCAGGGAGAACAGCTGTGTTTATGACCTGTGCAATGCTTCTTTTTCTTTTTCTTAAGCTTGTGCCGTCACTGGAACAAATAATGATGATTTTACAGTACAAACGAACTTAAAACAAGTCATCAGGATGCATATTTATTGTTATCAATAGCTGCTTGTCATGATAGGATGTGAATTGGGCATAAGCAGCAACACAGGAGAATGGGAGACAAGTAGCAACATCCTTATTGTGAAAAGTAGAACCAGGGTTTAAGGGACATTTTTACATTTTGAGAATCACAAATGTTGTTGGTAGTATTTTCAGACTAGTAGTATGAGTAGCCTCACAGGCAAACAAACAGGCTTAAGGCGTGCACGGACATGACTGTGCACATTTGCATCATAACACTCACTGAATCAGCCTCCCTGCATCTATCCTGAGAGTTTTAAGTCATGGTGTAGTGACACAAATCTCCTCAAGTGATTGGTTCGGCAGCTCTGACTAATAAGAGTGCTGTGATGCACCATCATGTTTCATCTTTTTCCTTCACCAAGTGTGGCTGAATGGTTGCGTTTGCAATGTAATTCAAGCATGGTCAAGCTGCAATGCTGCAACACAGTCTTTCTGTCTCAGTTAACTGGTTTCATTGTTTGACAGCAAAGAGATAGAGAATAAGCATAAATCTGTTATTGTGCTTCATCTCCCTCTCTCTCATGATATCATCACAGAGGTACCAGAGCTGTACTTCAGACATGCCACATTGTGATGTTGTTCTATCTCCAGCCCCTGCCAGGGAATTTAATGCATGGGTCATTTTATAGGAAGTTAACAGAATATGTTTTACTATTTCTTGACTTGACTTTACTTTTGTTAAACTACAAAAAGATGCTTTGATTTGATGAATCATTACATGTCTCTCGCTCTCTCTCTCTCTGTTGTATCTGAACTTCAGGTTCATATATGAAACTGAGCACTTCAATGGAGTGGCAGAGCTTCTTGAAATCCTCGGCAGGTTTGTATCCACAATCAATCTACACACTTTGACGCATACTCTGCCGCTCTGGAGGAAAGCATACTTTGTTGTATATTACGGCCTGATGAATGCATTTGGAGTTGAGTGTAAACACACACACACACACACACACACACACACACTTATACTGTACTTTGCCAGCTGCTCCAATTTATGAGACAGCTGGAAAACCAGTGAATTAAGCAACTACAAAAAATGGCAACAAAGCATAAACACTGCAGCTGCTCCACACGAAAACCAATATGCAATTTTTTGCATTTATCGTCATGGCTGCCTCTTTCTTATCAGGCAAACACAACTGTGGGTGAAGCCTGGCAGAGGGAGACATGAGTTATAAGGCAGGGGGGAAATGAATAAAGGTGGGTGGGCGTGACAGGAAGAAGAGACAGAAACAAGAGAGGGGTTAAAGACATAAATGGAAAATGACTCAGAGGTTTGCGTAGTTTGTTGCTTTGTCTCTGAGGCCAGTAAGTGAAATATGAGGAAGATAGAAATGAAGACAGAGAAAGGAAGGAAGCCAAACTGATAAACAAACATGTCTTGCTCTCTGCCTGTGCTCGTACACAAATCAATAGGAACAAGAATGGAAAGATGGCAGTAATAAAAAGCATGGAAGGGAGAGAGAAAATGGAGAATGAATACAAACAAGACTGAGGATGGTATGTTTTTGTCACTCCATCTGTATGCAAAAGGATGTTAAAGGGATAGCGCAACATTTTAGGTAAGGCGTTAGGTTTCTTTGTGAGATAAAAAGACCAATTATTAACCTCATGTCTGTGCATTACTGAGCTGGAGTCAGGGTGTGGCTATCTTAGCGTAGCATAAAGACTGGAAGAAGGGGGACAGTTAGCCTCGGTCCGTCCAAAGTGATTTTTTTCTATTTGATTAAACTATCCCTTAACAGGCTAACTTGATATTCTGGGCTATCACTCAGCACCCAGTGTGAGAATTGCTCGCTAGCTGCTGCTTGGTCAGTTTTTTTTTGTCCTACTCTGAGGAACATTTTCTGAACTAACCAGCTACCTTGTCCCACTAACACTGGCTCTCCACTTTGATGTGGAGTAATAATTCAAGCTCACATCACAGTCTAGCCACAATAGTTAGCTGGCTAGCTAGGTAGCATGTAGCCTTGTTAGCTGTGTCTGTTTATTGCATTCTTTCTTTGCTTTTCTCTCAAGGACGTTCTAGTGGAATTTATTGTACCTTTTGTCTTTCATTATTCAGCACTACTAAGGCAGAAATGCCTTTAGATAATTTGTATTGATTATTTGTATTGATTTTATAAGAAGTGGATGAGACTTGAAATGAGGGCACACTGCAGTAGTTTGCCTGAGCTTGGACTATTAGTCAGCATTAAAGTGTTAGCAGTGTTAGTGAGCTCCTGTTAGCTAGCATGAGCACTCTTTGCACATCTCAGAATTGTTTGTCTGTTTCTCTCTTCATTTTAAAAAGCACAACACTAACAAGGTAACTCTGATAACCAGCTAGCTGCTAGTAACAGTCCAAGCTAATGCTACATACCAGTTTTGCTAGTTAGTTAGCCAGCTAGGTAGGAAGTGGCCATGTCATGCTAACCTATATAAAAGGAGAGCTCAGTTGCAGTTTCTCTCTTGGAAAGAAAGCAGATGAGTGCAGAGCTTTATCAACTGTTCTCAAGTTTGAGACAGAGAAACTAGTAATGACATTAGTTTGTTCCACTGAAATACTTGTGTTACATGAACAGGCGGACTGAGAGCTGAATTATTTAGACATGGGGGAGATGGAAGGAGAAAGAGAATAAAAGAAGATGATGAGAAATTGCACAGCAAACAAATCAGTATTTAAGTGAATAAAAATGATTTTTTTCTGAAAACCATTCTGGTGGCTGGAATCTAGCTTGTGCCCTCTGTCTCTGTCTTTCATTGTCTGACACCAATGAGACAGAAGTGCCTTTAAATAATCTGTATTGATGTTAAACATAGAAGAAAGTAAAGGGAGTTGAAAGAGGGCTGGATTCAAAGAGGTTAAGAGAGACTGGGGTGGTTTGTCTGAATGTTGGTTAAGTGCTAGAATATTTTTGCAAAAGTTTCTGCTTAGTTTTTCCCCAACATAAAGGATAAAGAGGTTCATACAAAATCTTAAACCTTTCTTCTAACCCATAACCACTATTTCACCCGATCAAAAAGTGAAATCCAAAATGGACGATGGCGTCTGAGGTTTGAGAACTGCGGGTTAATGTGGAGAAAAGTGAGGAGGGTAGAGGAGAGGATAAATCCAAGGTGAGAAAAGAGGGAGGAATGGAGGGATGAGAGCTGGAGGCATGCGAGGAGATGGAGGGAGGATGAGTGAGTGAACGGTGAGTCAGAAGTGGAGGAAGGAGGAGGGAGAGCAGGAGAGGAGAGAGAGGTTTGTATTCATGTTGGTGGTAACAGAGGTATTTATAGCTCCGCCCACACAGAGACAGGGAGAGAGAGATGGGCGAGAGAGGAGGTATTGTACAGAAAGAGAGAACGAGAGAGAGAGAGAGAGAGGGAGATGATGGAGGTATTCAGAGAGAAGGGGATGAGAGAGAAGCAGAGAGAAAGATTAGAGGAACAGCAGGAGGGAGATATCATTGAAGGAATGTTCTATTAAACAAAGATGCTATTAGAAAAATGAAGGAAGACAGTAAGACAGACAGACTGATACAGAGACAGACAGACATGCAAACTGACAAACAGCTCGGAGTGCTGCTAAATAAGTGTTTCCAAGTTTAGTTCCCACTCCTCCGCTGCTCATGCTCTTCCCTCCTCTGTGTCAGTCAGTGTAGTAGTGAGCAGAGAAGACCACGCATTTGTCCAGTCACTTGAAAGTGGACACAGAACAAGAATAGACCACACAGACGAATGGACATGCTTACGCAGGTGTGAGTGGTAGATTTTAGAAGGAACGTGTGATGTTTTCATCGTTTGAGTGCTGTGAGCCACGAATGCATAATGATGATACATCTTCCTGTGAAACCAGAGGAGATAATGGCTTTTTTCATATTCTCACAGTTGATCTGGATTACCTCTAATCTAGTGCTGAAGCGATTAGTTGATTTGTTGATTGGTCGATTGGCCAAAGATTTTGATGATTTATCAGGCGAACACTCCCAAACATTCACTTCTTGCAGCTCCTCTGATGTGAGGATGTGCTGCCTTTCTCTTCTTTATCACTTAAATCTTTTGGTTTTGGACCGTTGATCTTAAAAAACGAGCAATTTCATCTTGAGCTTTCTGAAACTGCAATGATAGTTTTTCCTTTTTCTAACATTGTATCACATTTTAATATAAATTGAAATTGATTGTTTGACATGGAAATTACTCACTAGATAAGGCTTTTACCTGATGAATATTCCTAATTTCACCTTGTTATTTTTGCCAGGAAAAAGCAAATGTGATCAAAAAATAAAAGAGTCCATGTATTTAACTGTAACTTTAACTGTCTTCTTCTCTTCTCCAGCATCATAAATGGCTTTGCCCTGCCCCTGAAGGCTGAACACAAGCAGTTCCTGGTTCGGGTTCTCATCCCGCTACACACGGCAAAGTCCCTTTCCATCTTCCATGCACAGGTCAGTGACATATTCCTGCATATTCCATATATTTAAATTGTTTGTATACTGTATTAGACTATGTCATAATAGCTAGTATTACCACCAGTTTCTTTGGATAACTTCTGGTGTTGCTTCATGTGACACCACAAATGTGAATACGCAGGAACATTTGCTGACATACTTTGTAGTGCATACATGCAGGGGACACATGTTTATTTGATCGTTGCACATTGCAGCTGTTTTCCGTGTGTGTTCATATGGTTTTTGAAGGCCAACACTGATGCTATTGATATTTTGTGCAAATACTCTGGACATCATTTTGGAGCAAAAACAAACAATAAACAAAGCTCTGAATTATGCTTTGAGTTTTGGGGGGTGTAAACTGCTGAAAGTGAGAGTTTGCTAAACTAAAAATATAAATTGAAACCCAAAATACTTTGGGTATTGCAGTTTTTCTCTGTGCCTTCAATGGTAGTGGTAGTTTGGGATTCCTGCACTGTGTTTAATTCAGCACTAGGGGTCAGAGTTGAGTCATAGATAATACTGCAGAGAGATCCACTCACCTTTGAATGGAGTGTGTGTGTGCCTTTGGTTTCTTTTGTCTGTGTGAGTTTGTGTGTGAGTATGTTTGTTTGGGTTATCATAATATTTGATGACACAGATGGCAGCCAGTCTATTGTGTGTGTGTGTGTGTGTGTGTGTGTATGTGTGTGTTTGTGTGTGTGTGTCTGGGCATTTTATTTGTGTCACACATTATTTGATTATGCAGAAGGTACAGTTTGTTCTCCACAAACTGGTCTGAGGTATGCGTGTGTGTGTGTGTGTGTGTGTGTGTGTGTGTATGTGTATGTGTGTGTACTGGGTCTGAGCATCAGCTTGCCCTACATTTCTCCTCCCTGTCTCTCTCCCTGTGGTTCACACACATACATAATTCACACACTCAAACACACACTTGGTAGGACGGGGTCATGGGGGATACAGCGCTAGTGGACAGCAATTTCGCATGCGGCGGCAAAGGAGTGACCCAGTTCTGGATCTAAATATCAGATTATAATATCACAGCAGCACCTTTTATTCATCTTAAAGGTTTCTCAACACTGTGAAATACATTTGAATCATCCTTCCTGCAGACTGTGAAGGGTTTTCTCATTTATATTCATGTCACTGAATTGTTATAACAGCTGTTAGGGCTATATTGTGTAGCCACAGCATGGTTACACATTATGGTTCCAAATACAACAAAAAAAAAGCAAATGCAGTGCTTTTACATTTTAAGCACTTATGGCTCTCTTGTTTTAAAGTCGGATTTGACAAGTTTCGTTTGTGTTTCTATGTTGTGAGGGGACAGGTGTCTTAAATCGCTAACTGTTCGAAACCAATGTTCTGTAGGCTCGTTGAAAAGCACAAAGCAGGACCTTGTATCAGTGTTTGTACGCCACACAGGGCTGTGACGCACTCCAGTCAGCAGCCTACACGGAAGCAGACACTGCGTTTTTATCCATGTTTGAAAAAAGGAAATACCTTACACAAAACATCAATAAGTCAGCATGATTCACAGGTTGTGAATAACCATATTTGTATCTGACAAAGTAATTAAAAGAACTGCAAAAGCGTGGAAATGCTGCTCTTTGATGTGCAGGTCGTAACTAATTTACAGGCAACAAGCCAGCATGAGAGCTCTCTGGAATGACTTCATCCCTAAAAAAAGACCTTAATTTGACCTGTCACCTTGACAAATCAATATTGGTAAAGTCTCAGTCTTAAAAAGACTACAATGCCCATAATCCATAGCCTAACAACGGCCTCCTGCACCCACAAAGCCTGGCCTGACAACAGAATCCAACATCATATTTACCCCAAGCAGTCTCTCTAATGCCTTGCTAATGCTTTAAATAGTTTGACCGTTCAGCACGTTTGCGTTAATCCTCCTTTTTTTCCTCCTTTTCTATCTAACTCAAGCTTGACATCCCTGCTTTCACCGGTCCCTTTTTATAGCCTCCGCTCCCTCTTCCCCTCTGCTGCTGTAACCACGCTGTGGTGCGAGTGAGGGACAAGAAAGTTAGGGATGGAGCGACGGGAGAAGACAAACAAGAAAGGTGCACCATAAGAAGGAAAAGGGATTAGACGGGAAAAAAAGATCAAAGTAGTGGAAGATGTGAAAGCCAGACAGGGCGAGAGACAGACGATGGAGCCACAGGTCAGGAGTCAGACAAAGACAGAAGCAATGAAAAAAGAAGAAAGAAAGTGAAAACTGATTGTCCTACAAAAAGATATGACAGCACACAACCTCTATCGTCTATAGCTATAATACTGGACAATCCAGCATCCTTTTATTTTGCTGATTTGAACTCACTCATCCAAAAGTCATAAACTGGAGTGAAGTAATAATTTGAACAAGGCAAAGGTACAAAGAGGACAGAGGGGGAAAGACGGAGAGGCCGAGACAAGAGGTCTAAACTCTATCTCACATTGCCCTTAAGGGACTTCATGTGTGTGACATCACTCCTTCCGAAGTAAACACACGCACACACAGTCCCCGTCGCCACGGTGCCCACTCGCCACGGCAACCGGACTGGGTGGAAGGGGGCAACCGCAAAACACACGCATGTATGCGCACACTCGCTGAATAATAGGAAATGATTGCAGATCACACAAGAGGAGACGAGAGCTGATGCAGAAGTAGACACGTGCACGCGCGCGGACACACACACACACACACACACACACACACACACACACACACACACACACAAAGGCCACACATCTCCCCTTGGAAAACTTGTCTTTCCGATCTTTAGCAGTGTGTAATCCTGAGGGATAAGTGCTAAGATCCCCCTTGTCTCCTTGACAGCTTCAGGGAATGTGTGTGTGTGTGTGTGTGTGTGTGTGTGTTCTAACCATGTCTCCCCTGTCCTTACAGCTGGCCTACTGTGTGGTGCAGTTTATGGAGAAAGATGCTACAGTGACTGAATATGTAAGACTGTTTTTCATTACCTTACTCTGCTCATTACAGCAAAGTTGCTAATCAATGTTTTTAGCGAAATAGTTTTGATAAGCCTGTTGTACACTACCTGTCCTGCAACAACAGACAAAGTCTAAAAGCAGCTAAAGAGCCAGATATTTGGGTGGTGGAGACCAAAAACAGAGCTAAAAGGAGAGAGAATACCTCCAGGAGGCCAGAGACACAACTCCAAATGAATGCTAATATTGCTTGATGTGTAAAGTGAAGTAAGCAACTGTTTGCTAGCATGTTTGCTGTAGCTAGCTAGCTATTTGGAAGTAAATAACTTGGAAAACAAAGGGTGAACAGAATAAACTGTAACGTCAACATTGTTCAACTTTGACCTACTGTACCTAATGTGTAATGAGAGGTTATTAACAACATCTAAGCATTAACTTTACTGAGTCCCATGTTATCACAACTGATTGAAATGATTGTCAAAATTGCAACAAATAAGACTGAAGTAATAACACACGTTTCTTTAAAATTATTCTTAAATCTTATTACCAGTCACATGACCATCAGACATTATAATCAATGTTAGACCTGCAAGTAGTTCACAAATGGGTGCTCACCTCTGCCGGTCTGAGTTAAAATTGGAGTGTTTACTCTGACCTACTTCTTCATTCACCAACATCCATACAGTAAAAATGAGACTCAGTGCAAAGTTAAAGAATTTCTTAATGCACTAACCAGAGTATGAATATGAGTTAGTGGAGATGGCACAGGTGGACGCCAGCCAGCTACCCTGCTGAGCTAATGGCTACAGTGTTTATTTCTATTAATTCCCTTCATAATTTCTCTGCAGATCATCAGAGGGCTGCTCAAGTACTGGCCAAAAACCTGCACGCAGAAAGAGGTGAGAGAGCTGATAATGAAAAAGAGGCTGATACTTCTCAGCTGCTCTCATTAATCACTGCTGAAACATTTCCTCATGTGATTTCTTTAATGTATGCTGCTCTTGTAGGACTTGTGTACTACCTGCGTCTCTGTTTTTGACACCTCCTCGAAGCATCTAAACATTTTTTTTACCCACTGGGGGTCATATGAGTGTCTTTTCTGTCCTTTATGCGTCATCAGGTGATGTTCCTGGGGGAGATAGAGGAGATCTTGGATGTGATCGAGCCGTCTCAGTTCATCCGGGTGCAGGAGCCTCTCTTCAAACAGATTGCAGCCTGCATCTCCAGCCCTCACTTCCAGGTCAACACCAGCCCTCCCTCCATTCTGAAATGTTTAAAAGTGTCATCTGAAGAGAGAATAGTTACACACATTAACCTTCACTCTCATTGAACATTGAAAACAGCGTGCACAGACGTCAGTGGAATGAAAGTCAACTCTTCTGTCTGTGTTTTTTTTTCAGGTAGCGGAGCGGGCTCTTTACTTCTGGAACAACGAGTACATCCTCAGTCTGATAGAGGAGAACTGTCAAGTAATCCTGCCGCTGGTATTCGCCACCCTGTACAGAGTGTCCAAGGAGCACTGGAACCAGTCAGTGGCTCACACATGAACACACACACAAAATAATACAAGTCATATTGCAAAGCTTTTGATACTCTCATGAACATTTTTTTGCTCATGTATCTCCAAAGTATAAGTACTCATTATGCTTAATGGTCCTTTTTAGAGTGTTGTTCTATTAAATATACTGTGGAATGATACTGTGTTCACTTGTGCTGGTCAAGTATGAGCCAGTTTACGTTCTCTTGTGTTATTTAATTAGGAACTTTGCATCATATTTTCTAAACTGATTACATTTTCTATAAAATGTACATCTGGAAAGTAACTCATTAAAATAGCTGTTGAACAAATGTCATTTAGTAATAAGTGAATTATTTCCTTTTGAAACGTGGTGAAGTGTAGCTACAAGGAAGCATGAAATGCTAATACTAAAGTACAAGTACTTAATACTTAATTGTACTTAAGTAAATTAGTAGGAGCTACTTAGCTTAGCTACTTTCCATCACTGCTAATACTTAGAAGATTTACCATTTAGCTTCACAGTGGACACAAACCCTAATTCCACAACACCGAGATAAATGTTCAATCCTATCAACTAACAGTGCATGCAGACGAGCTACTAATAGAGCTAATAACCTGCCGGGGACACATGAAAGACCCACGTGTTATTATTTTAGGCAACAGATACGGTTGTCAGTGGGTTAATCTTCCCAAAACTTTTCCTTTAACCTCTGTCTCCTGACCCATAATCCCATGGGATTGATGACCATCCAGGTTAATTATCCTCTCATTCTGCCCCCTCCAGGACCATTGTGTCTCTGATCTACAACGTGCTGAAGACCTTCATGGAGATGAACAGCAAGTTGTTTGATGACCTCACTGCCTCCTACAAAGTGGAGAAACAGAAGTGAGTGTGACTCACTCTCTTTGTGTGTGTGCGTGTGTGTGTGTGTGTGTGTGTGTGTGTGTGTGTGTGTGTGTGTGTGTTTGTGTCACTGGATACGACAGTGACAACAAGAGGAAAGGAGAAATAGAAGACTCTTATGTCATGTTTTAGACAGCATTTGTTCCATTATCCATCACATTATATTTCACATTGTAAGCATGTATCGCTTAGGTCATCTTTTGAGCATGGATCACATCATGATTCCACTTATTCATAACCCCATTTCAAACTCAAGATAGCAGATTCTACTTGGAAACAAAATTTAAAGGGGTAGTCCAACATTTTTGCTTTTTTCCGACAGTGAGATGAGAAAATATCAATCTTTTCTTGTGATTATGGTATGCATTTGGAGTCAGGGTGGGGTTAGCTTTAGCATAAATAGCATTTTATATAATATAGCATAAAGATGGGATGGGGAAAGAGTTAGCCTGGTGCTATTCAAAGTTTAGAATATGTTTATTGGGATATCATTGCTTGACGATCAACAGTTCATCAATCTGCTCAGCACTTCTTTGCTGAATCTCGTGGCACACTGCAGGTTTCATATCTCCCATGACTGTATAGCTCTGTGTCATCTGCATACATCAGGATTTCTTCATCATCATACACAGATGGAAGATCACTGATTTACAAACTAAATAACAATGGCCCCAGTATGGAGCCTTGTGGTACTCCCCTTTACACAGGCTCCTGTTATTTACCTGAACAGACTTAGCGTGGTCTGACAGATATGATTTTATCCAATTCAGTGTGCTGTCAAAGAGAGGATAGTTGAACACCTTAGAAAGACATATTGAATTGGCTTGTGTAGGTCATGAAAGACTGTTCCCTTTATCCCTCCCTTATCTAAATTAGACTTGATAACTTCAAGGAAGCAGCAACATGAATTTCACCTCCCACCTCCCATACTGTATTTTTCATCTTGTCTATAAACACTGTAATCTGGTGTGGTTTCTCTTCTTCCCTTCAACCTGCCTCTCCAGGGAGATGAAGCGAGAGAGGGAGCGTGCTGAGCTCTGGCGAGGCCTGGAGGAGCACCAGGAGCGCCGGATGCAGATGCTCACCGAGGCTGCCAGGAACCAGCGCAACCTCCAGGAGCGAGGCGAGAGAGGGGACCCGCCGACCCCTTCGTCCCCGCAGACGGCTCATTCCGACCAGCCCGAGCCCAAGCCCAGCGGGGCCTCTTCTTCCTCCTCCGGAGCTGGGGAGAGCGCCACCTAGGTGCTGCTCCACAGATATTGGATAACACAGGGGTTAGGGGACAGGGAGAAGACATGAGGTTGATGGTGAAAGTGTTGGGAGAGGTCAGACAGAAAAGGTGCAAAACAGATCTTTTTATCTTGTATCACTGAGGGGGTGGCTTTTTGTGAAAAAGTGTGCAAACTCAGTGATCCGAGGTGAAGACTGTACCTTTTTTCTGACAGAGTTGTGTGAAACTGGTTCACTTTTTGCTGTACACACATCATGTTGCAGATCAAAAGATGAATATTGTCCAAAAGTGCTGACTGTCGTTTCAATTAACGGCGGGTTTGTTAACACTGCAGGTCAGTACTCAAAATTGGTAGCTGTCCTGCTTCAAATCAGCCTGAAAATAAGAGATACAATTTCTCTTTTGGTGCAACACTAACCAAGTTTAACATGTGTCTAACTTGTCTTGATATTTAACCAACGGAGTCAGAGTCTGTACTGTGGCCTCATATTTATCTTTTGGTCAGAGATGCTTATTTCATGCGTGGATAGCACAATGCATTAATAAACAAAAGAAGCAATTTCACACAAATGTCCCAAAACTATTCCGGCACAGACCAGACACGCAAACCCTCTCAGACACACACACACACCTACACATACACACACACACACAGGCACATATCTACTGTAAATATGGGAAGACATCGAGAGAGTGTATCCAGGTCAGACAAATCTCACACACCAATAATTGATTGATGCACCAAGATATTTCGCACTGTTTCTTTTTGACGCACACTCACTCACATACATACAAACACATGCACACACACACACACGCACACACACATGCTCTCACACACAGCTGGTTCTGGTGCTAACTCCTCTCCCATTCTGTCGGGTTCCACCAAAGGACGAGCCTCGAGGTTAAATTACCACTGATGAAGATGATGATAATGATATAAAGTACAATACTGTTCCTTCTTCTTACTTGTTACTCTACTACTACTACTCTACTCTAAGTACTACTGATGATGATGATGATAATGTTTTTATATATATATACATATGTCTCTGGATATTTCTGTAGTGTATTATGGGAGAAACACTAGTGTAGCAGATACCATAAAGGGGAAGGCCGGCTTGAATTCTGAATTCACATGACATCTTAACTGTATGAGGCCATAATGTGAGTGCTGAAATTCAGCGGAATTCCCCTTTAACAGACCTTAAAGAGGGGAGGAATGAACTCGATCAGCTGTTGCTGTTTTTCTTTTCTTTTGAAATGTTGGATGTTTGTGGTGCGGTGGGTGCATTTTAATGGGGTATCTCATAAAAATCTCAAAACATTCCACATTTAAAGATCCTTACTGTGTTTTTTTTGGTCATTTAAAGGTGCCCTTTGGAGGAATTTGGAGAAGTTATGTTTACATTCAGTCTTACTCACCAAAACGCATTGTGTGTATCTTCGAGCCTTGACAAATGCGCTTAAGGCATTTCCTTCCTCTTAAAACATTTGAAAAGTCAACTTGAATATTTTAACTCTTGCATTGTTTACATTCACGTTTACTAGCTAGCAGTCTTCTTCTTCCCTGCCTTTGTTGGTATATGTTCTGTTTCTTTGCACATTGATCAGTGGAATAGCATGCAGCTGGTGGCATGATGTGAATCACATTGCCAGTGTCCTCATACATGTGCAACCTTATGTGTGGTACAAACATAACGCTCTTTAGCTTCTCTAGTGGTGAAAATCTCCATGGGGTACCTTTAGTTTTTGATTTTGCAGCACACAATGATTTTTTGGGTTTAAAGTTATACAAATCTACTCATTTTTCTTGGTTACATCTTACAAAGTTGAAGTGTAAAACCCCCAGCTTTGAACCAAAAATAGGATTCCAAACAGACAAGTAAACCCCACCCAACGCAGAGGTTACTGGACAATGAATAAAGCGCACCACAAGTGTTTCAGACCAAAAGAAAAACACAGTGATCCAGTTGGATTTCTGAACCTGGAGGGTCTGTTCCTTAAGGCTCAGCAGACCTGACGCTGCTAGATGGCGACCATGACCATGATAACTTTTTTCGGTGTGAACCAACAAAAATCTGTTTATTCTTGTCTGATCATTATGATAGAGTGATGGGATAAAGAGAGGGGAAAAAAACAGAAAAAAATTATTTTAGCAATATTTTCATTCTTTCAGGATAATCTGTGTGTTTTCAGGGGGTTAAACAGGAAGTGGGTGTCGCATTCAAATGTTTACCCCCCCACTCTTGTTTTTACTCCTTTTGCGTCCTTGATATTCACATTGTCTTAAAGGTACTTTCTGTGTAAATTATTTGATGAGAAATGATTTTTCTTTGTAATTACGTTGTTTTTTTCTTGGTTTTTGTATGATCTTGTTCATTTTGTGGAAAACTGATACTGATGCTATTTATTTTCTATTTGATCAGGAAATGTAACCTTATTTGAAGACGATGGTCAGGTTGTGTATGCGTGCATGCGTGCGTGCGTGTGTTGGTGTGCATCCAGCGAGTGAATCGGTGAGCAGGAGATGTGCGTAGACAGAGTGACAGAGAACGAGAGACAGCAGTTCTCTCTTTGTTTCTTTTTCTCTCTCTCTCCTTCTCTCCTTCCTGAGGGACAGGGTTTGAATCCGAATGTATCGTAAAACAAATTGATTGATTGTTTTCTTGATGCTTGAGACGCAGAGCTGGTTTACCTGTCGGCTGCTTTGTAACCAAACATTCAAAAACCTTTCAGACCAGCAGTTTTTCCAAACTTCAGATCATGCCTGAGTCAACAAGGTTTTGACTTGCAGCTCTTAGATTGGCATTTCAAGTGTTATAGAGCTGCATGTTGCAGTGGTGCATTTGTTCCCCCAGAGTTCCAGGTGTTTTTTGAGTTTGGTTGACTTGCTGTGATGCTCTTCAGGTTGCAATCACATCTACGTTAATCAGCCTTTGCTTCTTATTACAATAGAAGCTGGTGCATTCAAACATCGATACTGCAGCTTTGCATTTAATGTCATCTGTAGATGTTGCATCCAACATCCAGATTCTAACTTCAAACATGTTTGTTAGTCCAACCAAAACCACATATAGTCAAATATGCATGAAATAAAAACTGAGTTAAAGGTCCATTTACTAGCTTTTTCTGCAGTTTGCCATCCCATGTCATGGTCTTCACCAGGCGATGGAGTTACTTGGTGGCCCTAGAGATGACTCGTTGTCGTCACATGACTGAATTATGGAACTGTGGTCGTAACAGGTATTCTGAGTGTACTGTCACATGAAGACACCTGGGCCATTAACACGACAATTAAGTAAAATCTCCATCTGATACGATTGAAATCCTCACCAAAAGCTAGGAATTTGAAGTTTCTAATGGTTAACAACCTTTCACCCTGTGATCCCTCAGAACAAATTAATGTCTGCTTGTGACTCCTTGGCCTTCATGTGAACATGAGTTCCCAGTAATTAAACCAAAGAGTGTTTTTCCTTTTCAAATAATTTGGATTGTAGGGTTTTCAGAGGTAAAAATCCCAAACAGGAAAAATACAAAAAATTGTGAAAATAAAATACTTTTGTCCTTCCCTTAAGGCCCCCAGGCTGGGAACCACTGACACACTCCTCTCTTCTCTAAGTACCACAATGCTGTACATTTTTTCTTTAAGGCGTTTTCTCTTTTGTTTCTGCACGCAACAGGAGCGTAAAACGCTCCATTGCAGCCACAGAAAATGCACTGATGTTTCAGTGTAATAGCAGCCTCATAGCTGTAAACACCATCAAGCTGGAATTCTGGGTGAGCAGGAAAAACAAATGCCCTCATTTGATTTGAAGCGTTGTTTCGATTCAGGCAAATAAATAAACAAAAAACACTCAAAAAAAAAAAAAAAAAAACAACTGAAAAGACACAAAACTTGACCTCGCTGTCGTAAAACTCAGCTTACTTTATGATTTTAGTTTTGGCTTGCTTATTCACGAACCCTCTCGATTGTTATTGTCAGTCAGTCAGCTGACTCGGGGAAAAACGGACCCCAGGTCCCACTGCTCTACGAATCTCAATTATGTTGATGAATAGTAATATCTCTCTTTCTAGGATTCTGTCATACTTTCTGGAACTGCTCCAGAACAGGAAGTGAGAGAGGAGAGTGTTCATAGAGAGCTCTGGTATCGCCTCACAGACAGCCATCAAACACTGGTTTCATTTGCTGTCACATTTCCTCTCGGGAGCCATTTTCACACGGCCAAATTGAAAGAAATGCTTTAAATCTGAGAGGTGATGTGAACGGCCTGAATGAAAGCAGCCAGTAAAGACAAAAAACAGAGGAGGAGAAAGACAGAGGAAAGAAAAGACATAGAGTTAGACTCAATAGAATGGCAATAAGTCAGAGCAACAGTAACAGAATGAGAATATAATGTTATCGAAACCTACAACCGCATTACGTAGCAATTTCACTGAATTTCTAGATTTGCACTGTCTGCCCAATGGTCTGTGTTTGTTGTGTTGAAGAAAAACCTTAGAGAAGATGATTAAGATGATGCAGAAGAAGATGAAGATGTATATTTTGGGGACCAACACAGCGGTGGGGGGGGTTTGAATGTAGAGAGGCTTACTACTGTACGTAACATTACAGAGGGGTGTAGAATGGAGAAAAAAAAACTATGTGCTAAAAATGAAACTTCACTTTGAGAAAACAGTCTGGGAGTCTGTGCTGTCTTTGTCTCTTCGATAATATTCCTATATTCAGTCATTTCAATTCCACTTCCTTCTATTGATTATTTGATCAATGGGGATAATATGCTGACAAAATGTATGTCTTGTGCAGTGTGACAGGGGTCGCTCATGTAGTTACAAACGCACAGAGAATTCTAACCAAACCCTGCTTTTCCCTTAGCTTAACACAGCTTTTTAGCCGCTAGCTTATTGTTTGCATCAAACAGCAGACCAAGTTAGCACCTAGCTAGTTGAACATGAAGCAGCTAATTGCAGCTAAGCTAGCAGCAAAGATATTTCTCTCAGGGGTTGGTGGAGACCCAAGCAGAGCTAAAAGGAGAGTAGGTTCTGGACTTAAATCCGTCAGCTAGCAAAAAAAGAGTAAAATGAATGCTAACTTTGCTGTTGTTGTTGCTGTTTTTGCTTAGTGTGCAGTCTAAATCATCAACTGTTGATACATTAGGCTGTCCAGCTTTATAGTGATGTCAATAATGTTTGGCCAAAAAAAAAAAAAAAACAGCTTTAATCTGCAAATAAGTGTATTTGAAAGGCATGAAAGTTTTAGCTCTTGTTTTAAACAAATGTTTACATGTTTGCTGACCAATTTTTGGTCGTCAGGTGACCAAAGATTTCCATTAATTTCCACAAAGTATCAAAATCAATTAACAGCCTCTCAAAACTTGCTTGAGTTGCATGATCCATTGCATTTAACATCAAATTGATCAGTTACCTTGTTGTTGCTTTGCGATGCAGTTTATTTAAATATTTAGATTATTTTATTGCACCATGATCAAACAATGAACAGGACCCAGTTGACTGTAGATATTAACTCGTATGAGTTTAAAAAGTTCTGCCTTTGCACTCATCACTAATCCTTTGTCACAGGCAGTGCTGACAATCCTCACATCATTGAGTTGACCGAAGTTGGACAAAGGACTGCACGCTCACACACAGTCACACAGAGAGATACAGGCTGAGGTTAAGAAAACATAGACAAGCATCAGTATTTTCCAGGGAGTCTCCATTATTTCTGGCTTGGGGTCTCTAATGGTATTTTCATTGTAATTGCTATGATGTCAGAGTGTCCGTCCGCCCTAATGGGCTTCTAAAAACAACAACAAGAACAGATTGGTTCCATTCACTGGTTGTTGTCCGGGCAGTGAGACACAGGAGTCCTGCAGCTCAAATCTCTGCAAAATCTTCAGCTGAAAAGGTGAGAAGTGTTTTTTTTATGCATCCATAAATTGATGTAGGGCAGGTATGTAGCATTAAAATGTTACTGATAATTCACTTCCAACTGCTTCATAGACAAAAAGTACATAATTATGTTAGCAGGCTGCTTTACACAACAGTCAGTGTAGTCTCATAGCTTATATGGAGTCATTGCACTGACAGTGCAGTGTGGTGTTAGTGGTCTAACTGCTTATAAAAGTACTCCACATCATGCTGCTCATGCAGAAAGTATTTTTATTTCTGTGTTATATTTCTAAAGCGTTCTGTAGTCCGGCTGAGTTAAGATAGCTCTAGTTGTTTCTGTACAGTTGAAGTAATTAAGCAGATGTGTCCAGTAGCATTCAGGAAATTACGCTTGATTCTGACTGAAAGTAGAAATGAAAAGTGGCTTTTTGGAGGTGAAACTAAGCAACTATACTGTCGCTTAAAATAGTAATAAAATCTTTTGTTGTTGTTTGTTTTTAGTTTGAATGTTTGATTTTTCCCCATTGACATAAATATATTTTTTGCAGTGTAGGTCACTGGTACTATTGCCTGCAGTAGCCATAGCGAACACTAGGGGGAGTTGTGCGTAATGATGAATGTCAGTATGCTACTTTGAAAGTCAGCTTTTGTGAATAATCTTCCCCTATAGACTTAAAATATTAGCAATAACACCCTTAACAATCCATTATCTATTATCAATAAGATGCCAAGCTGAATATTTTGTCTGCTCTGATTTTTTAAATGAATAAAGTTACTTTCAGGCCCACAGCAGGTCACTTAGGAATCTGAGGCACAGTGAACATAACTACTTGCATCATACTCCTTTTTCTTTCATTTTTCTTTCTCTACCCATCTTTCCCAGCATGCATCTCCATACCTTGTCCCTCTCTTTCCTCCTCCTCCTTGTTGCTGGGACAGCTGTGGTGTGCGTTGCTGTGACAACCACACTTCATGGTTTCCGAGGCTGCGCCGTGCGAGAGTTCTCCTTTGTGGCCCAGAAGCCCGGCTGCAAGGGGCTGCGCATCACCACAGAGGCCTGCTGGGGGCGCTGTCACACCTGGGAGGTAACGCTCATATGCAAACGCACAGAAAAGTGACTGAACATCAGTAACATTTAGCCCGCGGAGGAGTTCCGTTCTTTTCCGTTGCTATTTCTGAAAGCTTCCGCAATGCTGTAATTGTGAAACATCAAATAAATGATTAATGGTCCAGGATTCAACCCAAACCGCAGGAAGGCTGACGACCCATTCTCGGCTCTTACCCATATGCCATTGTCATAAGAAACATCCGTCCAAGCAGGGAGGGTTATTGAACTTTTACTGAACTTGGTCTAGTTTGCAGGGATTCAAATTTCAGCTTGAAGTGATTGAAAAACCAAACATAGGGGGTCGGAAAACTCAGATTTAAACCCTTCAGAAGAGAAAGAGCTCTGAATCAGCAACGACAGAGCTGACTCAGTTACACTGTTAGAATAAGGTTTAAAATCTTATTTTGACTAGCAGGATTTCAACAGTAGTAGAAGACAGTTCCAAGGTCAAGAATGAACAAATGTAATCAATGTGTCTTCAACACATGCTCACAAAGTGTGGACAGATGTCCTTGAAGCAAACTTACTGTTTTATAGTGTATCTCTGACTAATGGTGCCTCCTAAGAAGAGTTCTATTCACACATGAATGCTGCAGTAATGGCAGATTTGACTTTGTTTCTGTCCCTGAGTGGCACGACTGCATGCTGGTCATTAACAAGAAGATAGCAGCTATTCTATAAAGAACAACTTCCTGTTTATTACCACCAATCAGTAATTTGCATTCCACCTGTATGTGTGTGTGAACCCTGCAGAAACCTGTGCCGGATCCCCCCTACATCCACCGCCACCACCGTGTGTGTACGTACAGCCGCACCCGCCACATGACCGCCCGGCTGCCAGGCTGCCAGCCCAGTGTCTCCCCCCTCTACCACTATCCCATGGCTCTGCAGTGCCACTGCGCCGTCTGCTCCACGCAGGACACAGAGTGTGAGACCTTCTGATGGGCAGCAAACTGCTTTCACTGGCATGAACCACGCTGAATAAAATCATGAAATGAAGACATCTGAGTAAGCGTGAGAGTTTCGGAGGGGGAGTGACGGCACTGCTAGCAAGAAGTGTTAGCAAGAGGTTTATATTTAGTCACATCAGAGCAAGCATTAGACTTCAAAATAGGAGTCCTCTGCAACATTCAGATAAGGGAACCTATTGAATACATGTTCAAGAAGATATATATATATATATATATATACAGTATAGCAACTGTAGTTCTGATTAGCTTTGACTATAATGTAAAATCAGAGTGGTCAGCAGTACATTTCAGTACTTCAGGTGTTGAACTAAATTTTTCATTGTAATTGCAGCAGAAATTGCTCCTTTAACTGTGCCCCGCACTCATCTTGAGGCTCAAAAAATAGTTTTGCTATAATAATCAATCAATATCTTCATTGTTGAAGTTTATGTTGTGATCAATATTCCTATATAAATGTTTAATTTGTTTAATTTGTTGCTTAAAGGTGACATGATTCATGCATATTGTACAGAGACAGAGGTAATGAGGTCAGTAGGCGCTCGCAGTAATATTGACAAAACTTTATCGCTTTTGGGGATAAAATGCAAGTTTTAAATGCAAGGCTTAAGACTTGGTTTAAGGTTAAGGTTGAGATAAGGGTTGGGGTTAAGTGTGTGGTGATCGTGCAGGTAATTAATGTAAGTCAATGGAAACAAGTTTTTGTGTAAAGTGAGAAGAAAAATCAAACGTCCACATCGATTACTTTACAGTTGCAGAATAGAAATTTATTGAAAAACAATTTCATCACAATCTATACAGTGCATTCTGTCTCTGTTCACTGACATTTCTTCTTTGGTTTCATCAATAGATATTATTTACAAAATGTCCTTTAGTTCAAATTCATAAATATAAATAAATTTTGTACATTCTTTGGTCTCTTGTCTGTGTTTTAGTGGTTATTGCAAAGAATGAGTCTGCTTGTGTGTAGGTGTGACCTTTGTGTTGATTCCAATGGTTGACAATATATTTACTTTCTTTCTTTAGTACAAATCAATGAAGAGATGATGTAACGGTCTGAAATGTAATTCATTGTGGCATGCGAAATCAGTGATTTTGAGTTTGATTATCATGCTGAAGTCTCTGCACTTGCTACTGAGCCGCTAAGAATGAAGGTTAGTGTGACTATTTTTTTATTTTGTGCTGCTTAGAAAGTCAAGTGTCTGCAAAGCCTCAAAGCAAAAACAGTTCAAAAAGGTTTGTTTGAAGTGTGAGTAACAGAATGATTTATACAGCCTTTAACACAAACTGTGTCAATCAAGTTCTCTAGAAAAAACTGCCTTACACCACATTTGACACAAGCACATGCAAAGAAACACGCAAACATACACACACACACACACGCACACACACACACACACACACACACACACACACACACACACACACACACACACACGGCACATCCTTATAGACATAACAAAGTGTGAAGTCCCCATTTTAATTTTAAGATTGAGCAGGTTTCACTTTGCCTGAGTGAATTTCACTTGATGTTAGTGCAGTCACGTGGTCCAGGTGGACCTGCAGAGACCTTTTTGTCTTTGGATTGTTTTCTGTCTGCCTTCTTTTCATTCTCTGAGAACGCAAATGAAGGAAAGCCTGCTTTTGATAGGTACTTGAGACAAGGCTGATTTCCAGTCAAATAAGTTAAAGTGAACTTTTCTTTCAACATTCAAACCAGGTGGACATAGATAGATAGAAAGAGGAGAGTTAATGGTGCATCACTGAAACTATTTCAGTCATTTCCCAACGGTCGTACCGATGAACTGACTAAGCTGTGTTTGGTTCTTGTCCTGGTGTCCGTTTGGCATTCAGCAGGTCTTCATGTGTCAGTAGCGGGACTTGCGGCACATGTCGCAGCGACACGCCTTCGCTGTCAGGATCTCGATTTCGTCGTGGTGACGACCTCGAGGGCAGTCCAGGCGAACTTTGACCTGAGGGAAGACAAGCCAGAGGACATTAAGAGCTAGCAAAAAAAGAGAAAAAAAAAACAGGCTAACCCCTCTTTTCACCTACCACTGCACGTCCCTCCCCTCACCTTAGCGTCCTTGCTGATGGTGCAGCACCGTGAAGCGGAGGTGATGTTGTGGGTGAAGTTGGAGGCCACGAGCACGGAGTATCTGGATGGGAAGGCGCTGGACTCGCAGTAGCCCACGCAGGCGTAGACCAGGTGGGTGCCTTTGCATGTGCCACGGCGGTCGCTGCGGATGGTAACATTGAAGGCTGGAGAGGAGGCAGATGATGAGGGTGAAGGAGGTCAGGTGACGTATGCAGCACTTCAACATGTCAGAGCAACATAGTTAAATCATGCATCAATACAAACTGCAGAAAGGTGAGACTGATAATCAAGGTTCCTTCTCAACTAGACTGACTGCTTCTTGTTCTTAAGGCCACATTTCCAATAACCCTGTTACTTCCTGTCAAAAATGTTCTAAAACTGTCTGTGTTGCTTACGGTGCAGGTGACACCCTGGAGTGAGACCTTCATAGCTCCAGCTGAAAGGAGAGAAGACCAGCAGCAGCGACATCACTGGGAGGACCAGCAGGCAGAAATGTGAGGTCATGGACAGCGACATCTGGATGGCAGCCTGGAGGGTCCAAACAGAAGACCAAAAAATGTGAGACCTTACTGAGAAAATCTGAAATGTGACTGTCTTTGTGATTTTTTTTAAAATGCAAAACTATAATAAGTAAAGAGTGAAGTGGAAGTGCATGACACATAGCTGAAGCTAAGTTGGTCAATGAGAGAAATGCTGCTACTTCCACTCATCCTGAGGTGATCTTCCCCTTCTGAACTTTCCCCTTAAATCAAAGCGTTGCCCAGAGCCCCCTCCTTCACCCACCAAGGTGATTTCCCATCCTGCCTCTCCTGTCTGCCTGTGTGTCACTCAGCTGAGGAGCAGCTGATGTGAATAAAAACAATCCTGTCTTTATCTTCTCAATCTGCTTCATTTAACAGCTACCTGCTGACACATGTACGTGCACAGATTTAGCTCACGCCAACGCATATAAATGTACACGTAGATGCACACATGACAGCAGTCCCATAATCAGATACTGCACATGAATGAAGGTCTTTAAAATATAGAATGAGTGAAGGATCTTTAAAGCACATAAGCATGAACATGTATGTGTATGTGTACACATGCATGATCTTGAGCGGGCGTCCATGGATGCATGTGCTCATGACCCCCCCCATGCACCCACCCCAACACGTGTGTCAACAATAAAGTCATGTTTTCCTGGGAATTTGGTGATCCTGACCCTTGTAAAATGGCAACTCTTTCCAGCTCCGCTTCCCTCCAACTGGAGCGTTGGGAATTGCCACTGTGGTGATGGCGGAGCGGCCCTGGGGACGCCATTAACGCCGCTGGCACGACCAAATTAACAGGTCAGAACCACGCGTGTGTGTGTGAGTGTGTGTGAGGCCATTAACCCCATGTCAGGAAATGCCCGGCTTTTTCCTCTAATGTGGGGTTTCCATGCCTGAAGGCTTGGTTCGTCTTTGAGGAACGGGGGTTGTAATACACAACACTCCGCTTTGGGAAGTGATAGTACAAGGGCTCGTGTTCAAGACCAACAATACAGCCAAAGAACCTCAAAAGTTGGGATCCTTAAAGTGCTTGTTACAGTATTTTACACGTTGGAAAACAAAATCATGGCATCAGTACAGCATGTAAAATTGATTTAAAAAATGTGTCCCATCCTCAGATCAGTTATATATCATAAGCTACTGCTCCTTTAAACTAATTTTGAATTAAACTTTCAATTGTTTTCCTTTCTTTTAAAAGTACACAAAAGAGGGAATTTTTCATTGTCAAACACCCAAAATATCCACCATTCTTGTAACTTAACTTGTCAGTTTAGACCTTGAAGTTGCAGACTATTTTATTTTATTTAAAAAGAAGTTGCTGTTATATATATTAGTATTTGACCATCTGCATCATTACACACAAGTGCCTGAAACCTCTACTAACTATACTTAACTCTAAACAATGCCAATAGTGTAATTTCATGCAGCTTTTTTAAATAGCGTCACAACTTGTTGTTTGTTATCTGTGCTAACGTGAAAGGGAGAATACATTCTGTAAATGTGACAGATTTAAAGGAGGCATTTTTTTAAAGGAATGATCTATGCAGTCCGTCACCTACTAAAATAATGCTTAGTTTTTATGAAAAGACAAAAAAATAAATGAAAGTAAA
Source organism: Chaetodon trifasciatus (assembly GCA_037975065.1). Taxonomy (NCBI): domain Eukaryota; kingdom Metazoa; phylum Chordata; class Actinopteri; order Chaetodontiformes; family Chaetodontidae; genus Chaetodon; species Chaetodon trifasciatus. Next base: position 10,462,958 of record JBBMOE010000017.1, on the reverse strand, counting down.
AAGTCAGCTGAGCAGTGAGGAGTTTCAAAATAAAACTCAAGCAACAATTTTATTCTAATGTGAAGGACAAGTAAATGTTCTTAATATGGGAAATTTACACAAAAATTGTAAAATTTTGAAACATTAACAGCTCAATTGTTAGATATAATCATACAAGAAAAGGTCAGCAGAAGCAGAATGTAAAGAAATGTTAAAATATTAGCATGAGATAATGGGTTAAAGGTGTATTTCTCCTGATTTTCACCTTCCTCGCCCACAGAATTCCCCTCGTGTGCAAAAAACACTTGCAGAAAGACACATTAATCGCAGCAGCACAGCCTGAATTTAACAGAACAATCACACGTTTTAACCACCAACGTGTAGATGGATGCACTAAATCTGATTCCAGGTATAAAAAGTCTTACCTGAAGACGCAGGGCGCAGCTTCTCAAGTGCAGGGCAGGTGTGTCGACTGACAGGTGTGTGTCTGAGTGCGTCTGCTCTGAGCCTCATGCGGGGATGTAAGTAACACAGGTAAGAGCGAAGGCACTTATAGCCGTGGACACACCCACAATTAGAGAACTGAGTGTGTAAATCTTTTTTTTTCTTCTTCTTCTTTCTTCCCCACCTACCTGCACAAAAAAGTGAAACTCTAAAAACTATTAAAACCGCCTTAAACCTCTTCCCTCTTTCTCCTGGAGTGTGCTACCATCTCTCTCCCTCTGCCCAGCCCCTCCTCGCTCTCTGTTTTAAACCTTTAGGGGGACCGCTGCTGTGACACAGAGGAAAACTAGATAGGTTTTCCATCAACGCACCACCACAATAGTAAGAACACACAAGGCTTTACCCCACACACGCACGCAAAGGGGTGCGCAGAAACAGCACACATCTGCAGGCATGCACTCAGAATCACTCAAGACATAATATAGTAGGCCTCAGCTGCCAGTTGATACACACTGTGAGTGAACTAATAAATGCACTGACTGGGAGACCTCACACACACACACAAAATTTGCCTGGTTTTTCCATTTGTGGCCGCAGGAGGAAGGGCAGGGTCGGGTCAGAAGATATTGTGGGTTTGGGTCAACTCTGCGTGTGTGGCACATGATGGGTACATTGAGGGGAATGCCTGGCTCTGCTTCTCGTCTTCCTTGTCTTGAACAGGGGAAATCGGCTTAGCAACCGTCCTATCCAAACTCCAGTGGGTGAGTTTATTCTTTTAATAGACTCTGAGATTATTTGCTGGGCATTTGCAGCAGTATCTGGACACTTGAGTGACATGTCACAAAGGTCACACACTGCCAGATCAGACCACAGATTGCCATGTGCAGTTCTTTAAGTATCCCAGAGGAACCGGCTTTCAGGGTGTAGGAACAAATGTCTTAACTTGCTGGAACAGTGACAATCAGAATCAGCTCCTCTGAGGTTACTTTGGTTGTTCGATGAGTTTTTCCACGTCTTCCTAGAGAGTTCGGGTTGGTTGGGAGTCATTGCTCTTGGGTCTGTAAAGACACTGGACCATAAAAATAAACGACTTGTCTTTAAAAAACTATCTTTGTCTTCGACAGAGCTTGTGATGAAAAGATAAAATCACGGTCAAAAAAACAGTGCCTGTAATTCAAAGTCACATGTCGTTACAGTCCATGATTCTTTGGTTGGATCGCAGATGAAATAATCATTATTGTTTCTTTGGATGTATTCAGCTGCAGCAGCTCCTCATAGAGCTGCAAATGCTTGTCACGACCTTTGACCAACTGAAACGACAAAAAGCTGAACCGTTGAAACATCTCTGGAGGAACAGTGCTGTAATAAGTAATTCATCCAGGAAACAATGGGGCTTGATTGATGCCTTTAAGCTTGTTTCTCAGCCGCAGAAATCTAATCAAATAATTTCTGTCTACGTTAAACACCTAAATCAAGTGAAAAACCCTGCTGGTGCAGTAAGAACATTTCAAACGGTTTCAAAAAGGAATCAAATTGAATTGAATACGGCAGGTCACTGCACACGAATCAGGAAAAAATCAACCTGAATTAGGCTGATTTGCTTTGGGAAAATGTGGGATTATTCTAACTGTGCTGGAAGATTTTTTTCCCACTTGTTTTAAGAAAACCAAACCTTTAAGACTGAATTACAGACAATACTTCTTGTCCACAAATCCTATTAAAATAACAAAAAATACAATGAATTTCTCCCAATTATACTGTATATAATCCATCTTATTTCCGTGTGCCACAGAGCTCCACTGTTGTCCAAAATCTTTTATACGTACATCATTGAGCCTTAGTGTTGCCTCACTGGGTGACATGTTCCTTCGTTACAATGAACATATTAATCCACCGCTGAAAATAGTCCCCAACAAATCCATTATTTTCTGCTGTTTGACTTAAAACTAGTGATCAGCTATTTCAGTAAATTAACTGTTCTTCAGAAATGAAACCACATGTCTGGGACCTGTTTATGAGATTTATATCCTCTGGTTCACCTTCCAGATGCTACAATCAGATAGATGCTGCAAAACGATTCTACTTCAAACCTTTTTTTTTTTTTTTTTTATAGGTTGTAGTGCTCATTTAGGTACTGATTCAGGATAGATGCTATGGCCTCCAGCGCTGCGCACACACACACACACACACACACACACACACACACACACACACACACACACACACACACACACACATCTCACTCTCACACACTCACACATGCACTCCTCTGAAGGAAAACACAATTATCATCTTATGGCCCCTCTACCCCAAACATTCCCAATCTAGTTATGTCAATGGAAAACGGAATGTGTGACATCATCACCTAAACCCCCCACCTAATACACACACACACACACACACACAACTATTAGTGTGTTGACTGTAAGTTGCAGGGACGGCTGCAGTGTGTGTTTCTTCTGATTCCATGCCAACCAGAGAGAGAGAGAGAGAGGGAGGTAGAGAGACTATAAATCTGAATGGCTTACAGCACCTCATCAGGAGAGAGTCAGACATGAATGAACTCTGTTAAACTGGAGTCTCTCTTGTCATTGACATGCGCGCACACACACACACACACACACACACACACACACACACACACACACACACACACACACACACACACACATTGCTCCAGTGTGACTCAGCGGGGTGACTGATGTTTGTATCGCTCAGTGGCCCCGTCTTTCTCGGCTGCCGTGGAAACCGTGGCGTCTTGAATAACTATAATATCATTAATGTGTCCGCTTCCACTTCTGCCCTGTTATTTTAATCTCAGTGTGTATGTGCGCACATGTACATCTGCGCGTGTGTGAATGAAAGTATATGATGTATGTGTGTGTCTGTTATTTTAAGTAGGCTACTATATGTGTGTGTATAATTATGTCTGACAGCTGATTGTGCGTGTGGTCAAAGTGTGTAAGTAGACGTGAGCGTAAGATGAATTATGTGTGTGTTATTTTGGGCTCTATGACAATATAAGGAGAGGATTAGGCACAGTTTTCCTGTTTCTAAGACGATGTTTCAGGCCAGTTGACCCATTTACCCCCATACATAAACACACTGGTGCAAGCATGGACACGTGTGTGCCAACACACATGTCCCTTTCAAGTTAATCAACAACTTTTTTATCCTCTAAAATGTTGTTTTTGCACAGTTACAGGTGGCAAACATCAACTCTGCACATGTAAATGCAAAACACACACACACACACACACACACACACATACACAGAGATAGAACACTTAACTAATTTAGATTGACAGGAGGAAAGTGGAGTTTCCACAAGGTGATGCTCACTTAAACTCAAGGTGAGCACACGTGCGCGCGCACACACCCACATTTGTTTCCATGACTTGTGGGGACATTACATAGACTTACATACATATCCTGTAGACATGCTTTACCCTAACCCTGCTTGTCCAACCTTAACCTTAACAAAAGTCTTAACCCCAGAATTTAATGATTTATGTTATAGCGTCCAACATTTTGCTCCCCTCAAAGTCTCCTCTGGTGTTGTAGCCTAACAAACATAGAAAAACAAACACACACACGCACGCACACACACACACACACACACAGAGGAGTGGAAATATTAAGAAAGAGCAGGATTTGTCTACATTTAGCAGAATAAAGCCTTTGAATGTGGTCCTGTGAATAATATAAAACACCATAACAAACAATCAGGAATGGGATAAGACACAAAGAAGTAACAACATTTATTAGCTTATGGCGTCAAGAAAGAGCTACAACAATAGGCTGATGTATAACAGACCCTCTAACTTTGTGGCAACAGATAATATCTTAAAACAAATGAATGCAAAGGTAAGGGAACAAGAGGGGAACTCTCATCACTTATGACTCTAATGTAAAACATGGTCAATGTAGGATGACGCAAAACAAAGAAAAACAACAAGTTAGCTTCCACTGCTGGAACCAGTAAAGCTGCCGTCCGCCTGCCGCGGCTCTCAGGGGTCTCTGACGAACAAGGAGAAAGGGAAGATGTGTCTGCAAAGACAGAGAAGACACAATTTGCTCTTGTTAGCACACTGCACACATGATTAATGCAACTGGGGGCTCATCCCACGAGGCTGCTACTGTTTATGGATTATTACCATAAAAAGACGACATTTGTTAAGACTGCGATCATGCTCTTTGAACGAGATGATACTTTTGCAGGCTTCCATGCGCCTAAGGACCTGTGGCGTCTCAGCTTGTCTCGACAGATATTTCCCAGGAATATTGTAATTTCAGTGTTTATAGCAGCTGGATTTCCCCCGATCCGTGTTAGTCCTTGACAACTTTATTCTCTCAGATGTACAGCAGCAATTAGCTCTTTTTTCTCCCGTGGGTGTAAAAGTCAATCTAATCTACTAATAACGACATCACCATCATCTGCAGGGGTAGGAATCTTGCTGTGTGCAGATTCATTTTTCAGCTTTTGCTTGTATAATGGCAGCAGAAGGTGTACCTCCTTACTGCCCACTGTGTTGTCACACACCTGGCCAGTCGAGTCAAAATCCCTGGCTTCACAGGTGTCTCAGGCACCGAGTCTGCATTCTCTTCCTCCTCGTCACCCTCTTCCTCTCCCATGTCCTCATTTGTCAGAGGATGCTCTTCACCCTGAGTCCCATCTCCTCTGGCCGTGTTGTCACCTGAGTTGTGTTGGGGAGCATCAAACCCCTTGGTCGCTTCCTGTGGGAGAGGATGAGAAGGAATTCAAATAACAGTGAAAACTTCATTGTTCAGAGTTGATCCTTTTTGAAGTTTGTAGACTTGAGTTTGCACTTCCCTCTCAGAAAATAAATAACTCAATGGGCTGGCATAATTAGTTTAAATCATTTTTTCCACTTGAAACAAATGTGAGGGGGGAAACAAAGCTAGAGATGGAAGAGGTAGAAAAAAAAGTGGACAAGAGTGGACAAGAGGATGAGATGGGATGAAGGGCCATAGAGGAAGGCAGAGAGGGGCGGAGGGTAATTCTGGGACTTTGTTGCTAATCAAACTGAAGCACATCGCCAGAAACACACACTCTACACACAATTACACAGAACACCTGAGTGTCTGATGTAATGCTATTATTCACCTTAATCACGCTTGTTATCCTACCTGTCTGCGCTAATGTTAGCCTGGAGCTACAATAAAGACAGAAATGCTACAAGTGTGTGTGTTTAAGTACGTACTAGAGAGGAAACGAAAGGGTGTTATGACATTGGAAGGTGAATTCAAAGCAGCTGTGGGCTGAAATGACCTCTACATTTGACATTTAAGAGAGTGACAAATCATTACTTCAGTTAAATGTGATGAGTAAACGGTTGAGGTGAATGAACACATGAAAAGAATCACCTTGTCAACGTGTCCTGGATGCTCCTCGACCTCTGCATGTGGGTGAACGTGCGGCCTGTTGAATGTTGGACAAAACCAAGTTTATTCTTCCATTAGCAGAACAATTACTGCAAGTACTCGTTCAAACAGGAACAGTCCTTTTCATTTTCAAATTAAGTTCCACTCTTGATTTTTCTGTTCATGCAGTGTTTGGAGAACCCAGTGCCCAATGCTTACTGTAACTGAACACACATTAAAGGAGCAAAGCTGCTCTGCTGGAAATGAAAAGAGTAAGAGGGTGCAGTGAAGCTATCCGTTTTTGTTCAATAAGACTCAGCTGTGCTTCTCAAGTCCAAGACTGCATAAAACAGAAGAGCTTATGTGACATGAATGACATAAAAAACATCCTTCTAACAGCCCTTTAACTGCAATGCTTTGTCAAAACTGACCAAACCACATCCCCCATGCCTGAGCTACAGCTGCAGAGGGCCATGGAAATTCAGCAGCAGGCCACAGCCCTCAGAGCTTCAGCTCCACACATCTCAAATTCATAGAGAGGCAGACCATCATGCCGAAGGCCTGAGAGACAGCAAACTCAACACAGCTGATGCAGAGACTCCACTAAAAAGGGCCCTGAGCACCAAGTTTGCAGACAAGACAAAGTACCTGAGCTACAACCATTTTTGACCTCCCTCTATAACCTCAGCAGTCAACACCAACAAACGCCTAATAATTCAATTTTCCATCAATACAATAGATCAGAAATACCTTTGAAACAATTTCCTGCCTGTTCAGTCTGTAGAGAATTGAAACTGTGCCACATTTAAGAACAGCAGAGCAGAAAAAAGTGTTGAGAACAAATATAAAAGCTGTCATTTTCTGTCCGTCCTAAGTCCACACTTGTTCTTTGAAACTCATTCTTTTCTGTTCCCATTTTTCCAGCAGGTTTAACACCAAAACAAACCATCTGTCTCTCCAGGGCATCCTGCAGACACACACACACACACACACACACACACACACACACACACACACTGATGAATGCCTCTGAGAACAGAAAGGACAAGTACTGCTGACAGAACCTGTGTGGTTTTATGTGTAGCACCTCTGTGAAGACATGTAACTTTAATGGTCAATGTGGTGAATATAATTCAATGAGAACTGCTCAGTGAAACTTGATTTCCTGTGAACTGGTAATGAAGCTTGAGGCTCCGCTGTTTGCAGGATGTTTACACAGTTTGTGCATTTGAGTGTGTCTTCCTTGAGCTCAATAAAGGAGACAATTCTGTTTATATAAGGTCAATACATAAACCAGGCAGAGGGCAAGACCTTGTTTGTGTGTGTGTGCGTGCATTTTACATAATAATTTGCGCCCCACTGATCTGACTATCAGTGTGATTGAGATGGCGCCCCTTCGCCTCTTGTCTGTTTCATAACTGCAAGAGTCACTGAAGCGTGTGTGTGTGTGTGTGTGTGTGTGTGTGTGTGTGTGTGTGAGAAACAGGGCAGTTGTCAGAATGGATGTCTGTGATTTTATGAATAAGAACCCTCATTTTCATCTTTATGTGTATGCAGGTGTGTATGAGCGAACAAGCTTCCTCTCTTTGCCTCCATCATCATCAGCGGCACATTATCCACATCAGCACCCTTACAACAATACACACTGTTCACAGTGAAGAGGGATAAGGAGAATAAGCTATGACAGCCTTGCAAATCAATTCAGCCATCTCTGCTTTTGTCAATACATATTACATTTATGAATGAATTAATACAATAACCAGATGGGAATGAAAGAACTCAAAACCCCACTTTTGTTGTATGACATAACAGTCCTGTTCACATACCTGCAATGGCCTTATACACACAGATATTAGATGGATAAGTACCATATGTAACTATATTGTCTAATGGTCATATCACCACACCTTAGTAAAGAGAATGGCTCGTTAACTTATGACAACCACCACCTTAAGTATTAGCATTAGCATTAGGACATAACCAGACACACAAACTCTTTAAAACATAATCACAACGTTCATTCACATTGGAGCTTGTGTGGCTGTGTTTGTGTGAGCACAGGGTAGATTTTTACAGAGCAAACATGACTGTTGCACTGTAGAGTCCTAACACTGTCAGGAAGTTTGGGGGGGGATTCAGTTTTTCATCTAAATTTAGTCAACGTATGTATTTATTTGCAAAGATTATCTGTGCAGTAGTGAACAGAGCACTCACCCGACCACAGAAACCTCGCTCTCAGCCTCCAAGTCCTTCATCAAGTCCTTTAGTACAGCCTCCTCTAGTGGTGAATCTCTTTTACGGCGCTTTGGCTGCGGCTCTGACACAGAGGGCATTTGCTGTGCAGCCTCTTTCTCCTGCAACACACAGGAGTGTATTGTGTATGATAGATGGCCGTGAGGTAGGCCATACAGTACAGTAAATTGAACTCCCTGTATTCTCATTCTGTTAAATGTAAGTAAGAGAACAACCACTCACAGGGCTCAACTTCTCCAGTGTTTGCTTTCCTGAAACAAGATAAACAGACATGAGGCGTTAATATGGCTGAATACTATCTCAATGTACGTTTGTGTGCTGCTCTAAGATTCACATTGTCTGTTTTTTATCACACTGCAGATGCTTGCTTCTCTAGGATGACTCACCTCACCTTTAATTACTACACTATGTGTCACTGTCACAGTTGAACCCCATCTCTGTCTTGATGAGGACAATCAGTTCAACAACGGATGCGCAAGTTCTGTCCGTCTTTCCAAGTACAGGATGTACTCTCTGAACCCTGAGCCACCAAGCTGTGAGTTTCTGCTCATCCTCACCATTTTGTATGTTTTTCTCCAGGTAGAGGACCAGAATAAACGGGTAGGCTCTCAGCTTCTTCTCACAATGCTTGCACATCACCTTAGGCACTCCCTCCCACCGTTTTTTATCTGTTAGTTCATGGTTAACTCTTTTAAATTAGCATTTAGCAAGCTGACGATCACTAGCTGTGTTCTGTGGATCTGTATTTCGCAGTGTAGCAATTTAAAGATAATACATGTGGCTGCTGCAGTACTCAGCATGCACTACAGCTATTGGGGCCACACTTTGTCTTATTCCCTGCAGCCAGGATCTCATGTAAAAGTAGCACTGGTGACATACTGCCACACCTACATGACCTAATGCTGAAGAGTTGTGGAGAGATACACAGTATTACTGATGTGGGGATGAATGGTGGAGTAGTTTGGAAGCTGCCAGACAAATAAACACACTGATGGGTGAGTAAAGTGGTGAATTCACTGTAAAGGATACAAGGGAAGACATTGAAGTGGGGACTACAGAAGGGCTGGAGACTGTCCAGGTTGCCGAGAACAGTTCTGGTAATTTCCTGAAAACAGAGAACAGAAAGCCAGAGAGAGTTGAAGAGATAATAACATAAAGAAAGAGCAATGTGAATAATGATAGGTCAGAAGGAATCACTTTACTATGAAAGCAGACAATTCATTTAAGAAGAACAGCAAGAATGACAGGGAGTCAACAGACGAGCAGTATCCATAATTACCTCCAGTTCCTGACTGAGTGTTCCTCCCATTTCCTCCTTTCCACTGATGAAACATATTACACACATTCTAATATGTTCTCTACACATTTGTATCTCAACAGTTATACAGTAATATTAGCAGTTCAGTGTTGGAAACTTTAACAAATGCTGATTACAGTGTCAGGATTTGTATACATGAGTGAATCCCTCTTGCTGACGCAGCACATGCATCAAAAGGCTTCGCGGTTGAGCACAATGTCAAACGGTAAGAAGATGTAACGCTGCAATGCTGCTGAGCCTTTGAGTGTCAAAAATATTAGTGTGTAGTTTAAATAAAAAGAGCCTTCTCAGTCAAAGGAAATTGGCTTTGAGGCACTCCAGGATCAGTTAGGACTCTTATTCTCGCACGTTATCCCTGAATAAAAGCTGACAGGTCCTGTGGGGCCTTAGATCCTCCTGTTTTGCAGATGAAACGAAATGTCGAGACAAGCTTAGGTAACACACATCAGAACACGTAACAGCAGCCAACACAGGCGGCAGCGTTAAAGGATGGAGTTAAAATAGAGTAAAACGATCAATGTTTCCTCTCGTCTGAAGCTCAGCTCAACTCCCCAGCTGCTTTTGAGATTGAGGAACATTTTGCAAAGCTTTGAAGAACTTGTGGGGGAATGGAAGGAACCAATGAGTGGATGCAGCATCAATCAATAGTCTCTCTCTTGCTGGTATGTTTGCCGTATGGATTTTTGAGCTTGTGCTGTTTAATCCAGAGCCTAGTCTCTGTTTCAAGTCTGGCCTCAAATTACTTTCCACCTTTCCTCAAACTATTGGTCTTGTGGGTTTTTCACTCAGAACTGTCTTGGGTTTGGCCACAAGTTAAAAGCACAACCAGTTAAATTATTACATTTCTGCTCATGTCAGGTCATTAGAGTATGCTCATCCCAATCTGAAGTACGATCACCAAGATCCAGCTCACTACATCCACTTAATCCTATCTCAAGCTTAGTTTTGGGATGGTATTTTATCTGTCACTGTTTCTTCTCTGTCTGTGCTGTCCTCACCAAACGCGAGGACCTTGGAGGAATCAAGAGTAGATACTATGTGTGAATATGAGACTGTGTGATGTAACAATCAATGTCTGCCTTGCCTGTAGCTGCTGCCTCCCCTGATCTTGAGCTTGTAGATAAAATTACTAGCTTTGATAAATCGAGTTTCAGGTAGAGGGAAGGAGAAGGTCTGCAGTGGCATGGCTGACCTAAAGAGGTTTGGACGATAAAACCAGCAAATAAACTCATTAATTTATCAACTGATGGACAGTTTGTTCAGAAGGAAACCAAAATACAGAACGTCACTGAAAATGTTGAATTGGTCTAGACACAAACTTACACATGCAGTTGACTATTACATTAACTGCCATTCATGTTAAACCTCTCTCTCTCTCTTTCTCTCTCTCGCTCCTAAAATTACCGTAATGTCAACAGAAAATGGCGAGCATGAAATTCGTCAGTCGTCCAGGAACCGTATCTCATCCACCATAGGGATGCCAACAGTTAAAACCGTGAACGTCAATCAAACACTTGACACGCCTCAAGCGTTGCTGGACAGGGCTAATTCCCGCCTTTCGGTCGCTTGTCCTTCCTTGATTAGCTAGATCTTCTTCCAATCAGCGGCGTCAGAACAGGTGTCACCATGGTGCCGGCGAAAACCGCCCAAACTGTCATGTGACTGTCAACAGCCCACGTGTAGCAATTCTTCTCCAGACAGCGGTCAAAGTTCGAAGTACAGAAAACTTATATTTGACTTTTTCAAGAAGACGGTGTTGTTTATTTATGTGCATTCACTTAAAAAGAATTCAGCTAAAGGAGCCCAAAAGGTGAGATGAAAATATGTATTTTCTTTAATGGTGGCGTCCGTATTTAATGACATCCCCACCTAGTTTGAGAGATTGTAATCCAACAACTGACGTTTCTACGTCTTAATAAATCCTGCATCATCGGTGATGTGACTTTCTATTGTTCTAATGTTGAATCATTGATTCATTGTGACAATGTATATATTTTCTCAAACGATGTCCTTGTAACTTGCTTTGTGATGTTGCCTGTGTTCTAAAATTCATTTCTTCATGAACTCTCTTTCCCTCTTTAACAGTGTCCAGTAGACCAAATAGCCCAAACACGGCACAAAGAAGAGTTGCCTGTCAGATCAGATGTCCTCCTCCACTACCGCTTCTGTCCTCCTGAATACGGGGGTTCAGATGCCCCTCCTGGGTTTGGGGACCTACAAGTTGGGGGATCCTGAAGATGTCTACCAGGCTGTGGATGCAGCGCTGGCTGCTGGTTATCGGGCCTTCGACAGTGCAGCCACCTACCAGAATGAAGCTGACTTGGGCCGAGCCCTGAAGGAGCTCCTACCCAAACATGGCTTAACCAGAGAGAATGTATTCATAACCAGGTGATATATGCAGACAGCATGTCAGTAAATATGTGATCTTTGCGGCATTACAGTTCTTAAGGCAGGCTCTTTAGTTCCAGCAATTTTCTGAACATGCATGTCATCATGTATACAGCCGGAGAATAAACATATTCACCACATTGCATGATTTTACTCTCAAAGGCACAGTGTACAAATCTCAACAATCCTCCTCTCTCTCCTTGTCCCTGCAGTAAGCTGGGCCCCGAGGATCAAGGCAAGAGGGCCATGGAAGGAGCCCTCCACAGCCTGTCTCAGCTGGACCTGGGTTACATTGACCTCTACCTGATCCACTGGCCGGGCACAGAGGGTGTGCCAGTGTCTGACCAATGCAACCCAGGTAACGAGTTCAGATTAAGTCAGTGTTTTCCTTCATGAACCAAAATATGACTGGAAACATAAGTGTGTGTTTTGCATGTACTATATGTACATTTATGTTGTATATAAATGTAAAACAATTAATTAATTATGAGATACAATTCAACCAGTCTTCTCACTTTCCTTGTCTCAATGCGGTTGTACTTGGGTAACACTGAGGACGAGGTCCTGATCAATATTTAATTCCAGGCAACCGAGCTCAGAGTTGGGCCACACTGGAGGAGCTGCATGCCCAGGGGAAGCTGAAGGCCATAGGAGTGTCCAACTACACGCCAGCACACATGAGAGAACTGATGCAGAGCTGCAAAGTCCCTCCAGCGGTGCTACAAGTGTGTAATGCATGAGAATGAAAGGAGGATATACATATATTAGACATATAACACTTGTTCACAGATGGAAAAAATAAGATGTATGCACTCAGTTTTTGAAAGAACAAATGCACAGTCTTTTTTCCAACAGCAACAGCCGGGAGGCATTATTTGTCCAGGTTGTCCATACATCCCTTTCTCATATCTCAGGAACACCTTGATGGAGTTTCTTCAAATTTGCGACAAATGGTCACTTGGACACAAGGATGAACTGATTAGGTTTTGGTGGTCAAAGGTCATTATGACCACAAAAAAATCATTATTGAGTATAATTCAAGAATCCATTCACTAATTCTGGCGAAATTTCACACAAACGTCTCATAAGGTAAATTGATGAGGTGATGACATTTTATACCCAAAAGGTCAAATTTCAACTTCTCTGTGACATCAGCACCATAAATCAGAAACAGAAGGGGAGACTGTGACCATTTTTCACATCTGGTCAGATACTAAATTGCTGTCGCTGATCTTGGGTGTCCACCTTGAAACTGATTGTATAGATCTTCTGTGCTGCTGGTTGAAGCTGTTTGGCAAGTTTTACAATTTGTGCCTTCTTTGCAGCAACATCCATATTTGAAGCATTGTGGTTGACTACAAGCTCTTTGGTTTTGCTGATATTGAGCTTCAGGTCATTGCTGTTGCACCATGTGATGGAGCTCTCTATCAGTCCTCTGTGTTCCTCTGTAAAAATAGTCTCTAAGTAAACACAGCACTAGTGTAGGAAATATGGGCTAAATCATGAGGTTTGTTAACTATGACGAAGCGCGTCAACTATGTTACACTGGGGTAAGACATCTCAGTGGCTAGTAGTAGACTAGCTCCTTTAACTAGTGTGAGTCTTCAAACACATATGAGTTTAAACAGACATGGATGTAAGCTGCAACTTGACTGGTTGGTGGAGGCATACAATGGCAAGGTGGTAATTATATTTCATTTTTTGTTTCCCTTCAGGTAGAGTTTCAGCCACGGCTGTGCCAGACAGAGCTGAGGAGTGTGTGTGAAGAGTATGGTGTGTGTTTTCAATCCTTCTCCTCCTTAGGGAAAGGAGCACTGGTCAGTGACCCTGTGGTCATGGAGGTGGCCAAGAATTGTGAACGCACACCTGCACAGGTAAACAAACACAGACAAGACATCTTGACTTTAGTCCTTTTGGGCGAGCTTCGCCTGCTCAGTGTTTAATAAATAACTTTTCTAGCACAAACACTTAGGTCCTCTGTTCTCTAGGTGCTGTTGCGCTGGGCTGTGCAGCAGGGCGTCCCAGTGATCCCCAAGTCTTCAAATCCAGACAGAATAAAGGACAATGCAAGGCTTTTTGACTTCACACTGAGTGACACAGACATGGACAGACTGTCAGCTTTGGACTGTGGCCACAAGTACTGCTTGGATTCATCAGATGTGGTTTGATAGACCACTGGGAGCAAACATCATCTTCCATGATGCCTTTTTAAAGCTGCTGTTATTCAGATCTGATTGGCAGTCATGCAGTCATGGGAAAATGCCACCAGAAAAAGTGGGAGATTAGAAATAAGACACAGACATCTCAATCAATAATTTTTTTCAAATGCACTGAGCTGATGTATTGAGAATTTAGACAAATGTATGTACTGAGACATCTGAGAGTTCAAGTAATGTTTTGGATGAAACACTGAGGACCTTTTCAGGCAGTACCTCTGGGTGTGATTGCCAACATTTTAAGACTACCTCCATATTCTTTGTTGCCTCGTGCTGACAGCATCTCACTTTTCCAAATGAATATTATGGCTCTTGTGTTAGCTTTATTGTTTCAGCTCTCTATGATTTGCCACAAATTTGCAATGAAATGATTTATTGAGGACCGCATACACCATAATGTGTATAGCTCTGTTGACGGAAGTCATTAAAACATGAGAAGGAATCAATAATGGGAACGTGCGTTTCTCTCTCGCACTGAAAACGACCGTAATTCCCACTGAGCAGGTCGTCCAGAGAGCCAGCCTCGTCCTCCAACAGCAGGACATCAAATGCTAAAGCTGGCCGGCTGCAACCAAACGCTGCGAGATTCTCTAGACAGGTTTTCCGGCGTACCTGGATCTTCCAATCAGCGGCGAAAAGGGGAGGTATCGCTATGGTGACGCGGAGAACCGCCCAAACTGTCACATGACTATCAGCTGACTACGTTTAGCAGAAAAGAGTTGCTGTAAACATTTCCGTCTGTACGGCGGTGAAAGTTAGAAGTAAGGTTATATTTTACTTTTCTTTTTTTGCTCACAGCGTTTCCTTTCGTTGACAGTTTTCTTTAGTATGTGAGTAGGCGACAAGTCGTTGCCTATTCAAGGAGTACAAAAGGTGAGTTGAAATGTGTTATATGTAACACTGGCATCCTAAATTGTAATGTCACATTCCTCTGTTGTCACATTGTTGCGTCACTGTAGCACTGTTTCCACTATATTGTGACGTTAAGTTGCTTAAACAGCATTACTGTGGCAGTGCTACAAAACGATGTGACGTTCCACTGTTCTGAAATATCGTCACCGTCGGTTCATTGTTATGGTGTTTGTACAGCACGTGACGTGCAAACGATGTAACACTGTCGCAGTGTACCAGCTACATTGTGACGTTCCAGCGTTCAAAAATCATGTCATATAATAATAGTACTGAATACCACACACTGTCATGTGGTGCACCTAGCAGCATTGCGACGCCCTGACGTCATAACACTGCGCCACTGTAGCACTGTTGATACTTACAGCTACAGAAGCTTCAGGTCTACCACTGTAACAGTTGTCACCATTGGTACTGATTTGCTACTTTACAACAATATGGGCACCAGTAAGGAAACTGATGGAAAGTTGTGGAAAACCTACAGACATCAGTTTAACCTCTCTGCTTCTCCACCTTCAGAGGTGCAGGACCAGTCTAAACATAACAACGTCAATTCTTGCTACTCAGAAAAATCTCCCATTCATTTCTTCATGAACTCCCTCTCCCTCTTTAACAGTGTCCAGTAGACCAAATAGCCCAAACACGGTACAAAGAAGAGTTGCCTGTCAGATCAGATGTCCTCCTCCACTACTGCTTCTGTCCTCCTGAATACGGGGGTTCAGATGCCCCTCCTGGGTTTGGGGACCTACAAGTTGGTGGGTCCTGAAGATGTCTACCAGGCTGTGGATGCAGCGCTGGCTGCTGGTTATCGGGCCTTTGACAGTGCAGCCGTCTACCAGAATGAAGTTGACTTGGGCCGAGCCCTGAAGGAGCTCCTACCCAAACATGGCTTAACCAGAGAGAATGTATTCATAACCAGGTGATATATGCAGACAGTATGTCAGTAAATATGTGATCTTTGGGGCATTACAGTTCTTAAGGCAGGCTCTTTAGTTCCAGAAATTTTCTGAACATGCATGTCATCTTGAATACAGCTGAAGAATAAACATATTCACATATTACATTCACATATTGTCAAAGGCACAGTGTACAAATCTCAACAATCCTCCTCTCTCTCCTTGTCCCTGCAGTAAGCTGGGCCCCAAGGATCAAGGCAAGAGGGCCATGGAAGGAGCCCTCCACAGCCTGTCTCAGCTGGACCTGGGTTACATTGACCTCTACCTGATCCACTGGCCAGGCACACAGGGTGTGCCAGTGTCTGACCAATGCAACCCAGGTAACGAGTTCAGATTAAGTCAGTGTTTTCCTTCATGAACCAAAATATGACTGGAAACATAAGTGTGTGTTTTGCATGTACTATATGTACATTTTTGTTGTATATAAATGTAAAACAATTAATTAATTATGAGATACAGTTCAAGCAGTCTTCTCACTTTCCTTGTCTCAATGCGGTTGTACTTGGGTAACACTGAGGACGAGGTCCTGATCAATATTTGATTCCAGGCAACCGAGCTCAGAGTTGGGCCACACTGGAGGAGCTGCATGCCCAGGGGAAGCTGAAGGCCATAGGAGTGTCCAACTACACGCCAGCACACATGAGAGAACTGATGCAGAGCTGCAAAGTCCCTCCAGCGGTGCTACAGGTGTGTAATGCATGAGAATGAAAGGAGGATATACATATATTAGACATATAACACTTGTTCACAGATGGAAAAAATAAGATGTATGCACTCAGTTTGCCAATGCAGATGTTTTTTTTCCCCTTCAGGTAGAGTTTCACCCACAGCTGTGCCAGACAGAGTTGAGGAGTGTGTGTGAGGAGTATGGAGTGTGTTTTCAATCCTTCTCCTCCTTAGGGAAAGGAGCACTGGTCAGTGACCCTGTGGTCATGGAGGTGGCCAAGAATTGTGAACGCACACCTGCACAGGTAAACAGACACAGACAAAACAACTTGACTTAGGTCCTTTTGGGCGAGCTTCGCCTGCTCAGTGTTTAATAAATAACTTTTCTAGCACAAACACTTAGGTCCTCTGTTCTCTAGGTGCTGTTGCGCTGGGCTGTGCAGCAGGGCGTCCCAGTGATCCCCAAGTCTTCAAAACCAGACAGAATAAAGGACAATGCCAGGCTTTTTGACTTCACACTGAGTGACACAGACATGGACAGACTGTCAGCTTTGGACTGTGGCCACAAGTACTGCTGGGATTCATCAGATGTGGTTTAATAGACCACTGGGAGCAAACATCATCTTCCATGATGCCTTTTTAAAGCTGCTGTTATTCAGGTCCGACTGGCAGAATTTAGAGTTTACATGAAAAATCCACGGGGCTAATGTCGAGAATTTAGATCAATGTATATGTATGCACCAAGATTACTGGGAGTTTGGATAATACTGGCCAATAATGTACCGTGTATTGACCCATATGCCATGAAACACCTACTAACAAAAAATGTTGTGTGCCATCATTTTAAGACTAACCCCATACTCTGTATGACTGAACTGTAGAAGAATTAAACACTCACTTTAAAAGCACTCTTAAAATTATTTATTCAGGACAGCATTTACCAGAAGTTTCACAGCTGTAGAGAAAATACATTTACAAAAGTCATTAAAAAATTCAAAGGAATCCAACATAAAGAAGGAAATATCAGAAGTCAATTTTCTCCACACACATCTCCAGATTCAAGTAATATCAAGGATGGTTGCAAAACTCCAGGTGCCCAGGCAGGTTTTTCCTCCGGGGTGTGTTCACTGCCACAAATGTTTAAAAGGCAAAACCACGACATCTTTTGAAACGTCTTTTCTAGACAAAATCCTCATCAGCCATTGTCATGCTTTCCTCACAGTTGTGACAGCAAATGCCCCCCCCCCCCCCCCCATTATTGTGCTTTTTTTTTTCTTGAGCGTAATAGGTGACAGCAAGCTGTAAAGTTTAAGGCGGTAATTGAGCGAACAGACAAGGCTGGCTATGCGGCGTCACATCACAGGTTACAGCATGTCCAAGGCAGTTCAGAACGAAGTTATGTTCCTGCTGAACTTTATTTTCAAGAGAGAGTAAAGCATTCATATCTGGCCCCAAGCTCTCAACACCATGTACATAAATATTCTCTGCCAGCTGATCCAACTGTACCACATGTGTCAAAGTACAGGTACAGGTCGACTAGGACTGACTTGCTCAAATGTAAACAAAGTAAACTTCTTCCCAATGTCCCTGTTCCCTGATCTGATATCACACGATGGTGGAATTGCTTCTTTTTTAAGCAGTTCTAATGTAACAGCATAGTCTAACTGTTTAACTGTGTTGGGAGCTTTATACCAGATACTAATTCAATTTAACAGGATCACCAAAACGTTGCAGTCGGTTCACCTTACACAGTCATGGCGCTGCATATGTTACAGAAACACGTCAGACTAGGATGAATCATAAGAAAGGTGGTGCTGTTCAGATTGTCTCAACTACTGATTAGAAATTGTCCTTAACCAAGTTTACTAAAAGGTATAAAAAAGGAGGAGCAAAAGCTTTAGATTCAAGACAAAACAAATGCAGCCCTTTAGCCTGCACACCCGAGCACTTCACAACTCAACCCCACAAGCTGAGAGGAAGAGAATAAGACAAGTAGAACAAACCTATCACCATTTTCAATAAATCACATATCGATGGACAAGTCACGAGTAGCCTACTCATATTTACCAGGCAGTGTAGACGTGCTGACCCTAGTTTATAATCAGTAATATGAGTAATAACCTCCATGTAATTCATATTGTGTGTAATATGTGCCAAGTCATCCTCAAAGCCTAAATATAATACATAAATAGCATGAGATCAGCACTCCTAGACCTTAATAGATCACGATCCTGTGTTATTCACATCCCAATGCAGATGAAGGTGAATGACCCACGTTTAAGCAGATTGTTTTAGAAATCCGACAGGACTGGGAACTGATTTCACTGAGCAAACTGTCCGTTTTCTTTATGCACTGGGCACTGAGTAAATGAGGCCAAAGGCTAGTGTTGGCTCCTTGTACAGCAGTTAATTGATCCCCACACACATCTTTAAATATGCACATAACATTTATCACAACAGCCATGGATTGTACACTGCCTATTGCTAGGTTGGCCAGACTTATTAAATAGCATGGTAACCTTGGAAAATAGGAACTTGGAAAATAAAATTCTGGCTAAACCACATAGCTTGTAACCTATACCCATTTGATAAACTATGAACAAAATATTTACACATAAAAATTCCAAAGTCTTTTTTTTTTTTTTTTTGCTCATCCAAGGCTTTAAAAAGATAGATTCATATTGGTTTGTGCTTTTTATATGTATGTTTAATGTCATTTTCTTCAGATAAAATCTAACCCTGAAATTTTATAAAAGATATTACTTCTGCATCATCAGAGATTGTCTTTGTACAAGATTGTTTTTCTTTTGATAAATTTGAGATATAAAGCAGTTGATAGTCAAGTACAGCTGTTGAAGTGGTGGTACTGGCTTGCAGGTAGCAGAACAGGAAGCTGGATAAAGACCCCAATTGAATACTTTAAAAAATCCTTCCTTTTCACGCTCTTTCCTCTGCTGCCTGCAGATTATTTTGGCACACAATTACAGTGATCTCCATCAGCTCGTGTCAGTCGAGCACGAGCATTTGAAGCTACACAAGCATTAGTAACACAGTGACGTTTGTGTCCTCCTCGAGGAGACGAGGAAGGAAATTCTAACAGCATTCAAGGTGGCCTCAGGTGATTTGATTTCAGTGCTTTTATGCCTCCATCCACAGTATATTGCATCGTTTTGATGGGCGAGACAACTGAAACGGTATCTTTAAACTGAGAGGTCGCCTCTCAAATGCACTCGTGCTTGTCTTTCTTTGCCTTTTGAAGACATCGTCTCTCCTCTCTTCGACCGTCGTTTGATCCGTTCTATGGGGCTCAGATAGCTAACGGTCCGCCTTCGTGCCTTACTTTTACCCTTCCACAGTGGGCTGCCCAAGAATAACATCACAACCATCACAAATACAAAAAATTAGTAAATATCCTCACCAATGATGTATAAAAATGACATGACTTAGCCATGCCTTCGTGTTTGGACCTTTCTCTTTTTTGATCAAACCCATCTTTCTACCGTCCCTTCTCAGAGCAGGTCTAATTGTTCTCACACTGTTGTTCTCTTGGCTTCCCCACTGCTCTCCTCTCATCCCCATCAATGCCTCAAACCCTGTAGCACTCTTTATCTCCTCTCTCAGTGGCTACTCAGTGCGGTGTGTGTGGTTTTCATGAAGGTTGTTCTCTCCCTCTGTCTCCTGGTGACTGAAGAGGTAACTCCACCAGCTTCTAGAGTGGGGCATCTGTTGGGCCGTCCCAGCGCTCCTCGCCTTCTTCATTTCCTGTATGAAATAGGGATATGATATAAAGTTTAAACTAGTCGGTTATACAGCTTTTGCCCCAAATTTAACATGTATAGGGTTCAGGTTTTTGGGTAAACCAACTAAAAATAGGTGACTGACTCATTTCCGACTGCCAGTTGAGAAGTTTGTTTCTGCTGTGTCACATTCGACAATCATGAAAGCAGCATTGGAGGCCAGTGATGTTGCGGCCAGGACTTTTTATATCTATTACTTCAGACTCTCTTTCAACTCAACGCCGACTGAAAGATTCTCCTCAAATCAGGATACGGTTTCACTTAATATACCATTCTTGCCCCCTTTTCGTCGAACCATGCCAAATAAATCTATGTAGTCATTGATTTTTTTTAACCCCTTTTGAACCCATCTTCCATCCTCTGACCCCTCATTCTCACCCCTTTGTCCAGCAGGCTGTCAAACTCATCGCTCATCCTTCGGAGCTGCCGGCCGTATTTCTTGGCTGCCCACAAGGCAGGGGGAGCTGACTTGGACCGTCCCCTGAATGGAGCTCCTTCAGTGGGCGTACCGGCCTCATCTTCCCCCCTACCCTGGAGCTCCTCATCTCTGGAAACGTTGGAGGCGTGGGACTCTGAGTTCACTCTCATCCGACCCGTCGCTACAAGACAAAGGTGAGAGGGGTTTGTAATGCTTTACAGGAGCAGGATTAGAGGAACACAAGACATGGGGAAAGGGAGAAATAAGGAAATAAAGTAGGAATAGAGGAATATTAATCAGTAGTTATCACTGGAGCAATGTGTTCAGAAATGTCAAACTATGCAGATAAAATACAAATAACATCTCCAGCTAGAGCTCGTCTAAATGCAAACAAGATTATCTTACATTTCGACTGACAGTGTCACCTCATTTAAATGCCCCAAAGTACATCACAGTCCAAGCTCTGTGGCAAAGACCTAGTCAGATTTCTGCAAAATGAGGCCTAAGAGACAAAGCTCAGAAACGGCAGAACAAAATAGGGGAAAAAGCAGACTGTAATGTTGGAGAGAGTGATGAATGGCTGCTTTGATGCACTGACATCAAATGTTTTTCCCTATTTTGTGCAAGAATAGGATCTGCACTGCGGCAGCTCTTGTGGAAAATGAGACTGGAGCAGAGAACCAGACAGGATATCGCTTTCTTTATCTACTAAGATTACTACTACCATTAATGACAATCACACAAGCAGTCCTGGGTTTAAGTGTGAACCGTATATCAGTGCGCAGGTGGATTATAGCACATTGAATGCTCAGGGATCAAATTACATACACAGCTGACAACTGACAGCGATTGTGACATATGGGACACATTTGGATTAATAGGCAGAAAAGTGAATGTAAAGCAAGATAAACTTTGAACTCCATCTGAAGTAGGCTGAGGTTACGGATGCTCAAACATACTTTAGGTTTAAGCAACACAAAGTTTAACCATGCCGTGGCATCTTCTGTGCAAATATACTGCTCTAAATCCTCCACTCCTTTAACACCCCCCTTCCCACAATTCTTTGAGGTTTCCTACCCGCCATTCCCGTTCGGAGGTCAGGTAGGGTGAGAGTGTGGCGCTGAGGAAGCTGTTGCTCTTCCCCGGTCGATGACTGGTTGCTTTTTCCTTCCTCTACCTCCTCTGATGGATCTGACTCGCTGTCACTGGAAATAGTGAAGTTTGCAGCCATCGTGACATCTGGAGAGGTGAGATGCAAGGAAAATTAGAACTAGGGATACAGTTAAAAAAAAAAAAAAAAATACTGTCCATAAGATGCCCAAATCAATGTTAATGACTTTCACAGGTATTTTCTAATATTGCCTGTTGCTCTGCCTGCACTTGACCTGTCTGAGAAGGCATGTTGTCCACACAAATGAAATGTGCTGTTCCTGCATATCACGCTATTATAAAGAAGGTTAAGATGCAAAAAAGTGGCTATATATCAATTGTGCGACCATTTGCTGTCAAACAAGACATTAGCTAATTATTCAAGACCCTTAAAATGGCATCATCCATTGTATCGCTGATGCTGCCCCGGTGCAACACACCCAGGCTAACGTTATCTATTTCACTTTGCTGTCCCTGATATTAGCCAGTCCAAAGGTATTCACGGTGTAACAACCCGCACATTACCGACTTCTTTTGACAACACAGAGCCATTTTTGATTTCTCTAAGGAGTTCTTGTTATACTGTGATTACACCGGCCAACACACGTTCATCCCCGGTCAACAACACTGACTCTCTTGTTTTGTTGTTGTTGACTGAAGAGGACAAAAGAAACTTCCTACAGGGCGGAAGGTGCAAAGAAGCTACATTATCTCACGAAATACGTAAAAGAAAATGATTATGAACAGGTTTCCTTACCCGAGTCTTTATAGTGTGCTACAGGAAAGTGCGAGTGTGTCTTTAGTTGGCCTCATGCGGCCGCAGCTGTTGTTTTTGTAGTCGTGGTCTTGTCTTTTTACTGTACAACAGTTTAGCTCCTCGCTCACCCAATCGCCGCGCGTCACTGCACCGCCGCTGCGCGCTGACGTCACTGTTGCGAGCTAGGACTGGGCTGGGGCTTTGTTTGTCTCACCGCCTTGACGTAATGTTCGGTGTAGAGGCGCAGCAGCATTTCACTGGAACAGAAGCGAGGCCAATTGTGTTTTATCCGTCTGTTTCCATTTTTATCAGTGGTGGGGTTCAGATCCTACACTGGAATAAAAACTGTAATACCACAGTTTAATAATACTCCAGGAAAAGTCCTGCATAAGAAAAAATACACAAGTTGTATCACCAAAATGTATGTAAATTACCAAAAGTAAAAACATTTATTATGTGTGGCCCCTTTAAGAGGTATATTATATGATGTGTTTATTACTGATCACATGTAAGCTGTATTTTAAAGTGGATGTCAGAGACTGAGCAAATTTTGCCTTCTTTATGAAAGCTAACACTGCATGCCTATTTTTATGTACGAAAGTAAAACGCTGCATACAATAGAAATGCTCAAGTAAAGTACAAGTATTTCTTTTGCTTCTTGTGCTCTAAGTTGTAATTAATTGTGCTCATGCTTTTGGTCATATCACTTGGTCTTCCTCAGCAGCACGAGTTGGCTGTGTTAGCTTAGAATGACAATACATACATGCATACTCACAGACTCGCATACATGGAAATACTTGTTTGGGCTTGACTCATGTTAGATTGCTTCCTGATACTGAACGAGTGTCATTGTTCCTAAGGATTCGATCATCCCTCCTGAAATTCCTTTTGATTCACGTTTAAACCTTAAATGCAGGCCCCATAAACAAATAAGGTTTAAAGGTGAATCCAAAGGAAATAATCAGAGTCTGCAGAACCCATGTTATTTAGTACCAAACCTTTATATAACCAGGTGAGTCCGACTGAGATTACAAAATCTCTTTATCATGGGAGCAATGGCTGTTAAGATGTTACACAACACCTGTGAGATTTGCTCATGACAGATGCTGGCTGATAAGGAGAGGGTGGGCCAAGCGAGTAGCTGCATGCAAGTGTACACACACACACACAGATTTTACTGTCTCTTACTGAACATGATGAAATAGTCTTTGAGTGAAGTAATTTGAATTGATTTCTATTTGTAATAAGATGTGTTAAACATAGACTAAACTCACAGCAAGAAGGAGGACGGGCATCAACGTTGTGTTAAGTCTGGTTTTGTCTCCATTTCTCTTCTCTTTTTCCTTTTCCTTCCTTTTCCTGAATCATGTGAGACATGGAGAGGACAGAAAATCCCAGTGCTCAGTTTGTTGTCATACCTCGTATGAGCAGCAGGTGGGGAGGCAGGATTACAAACTGATCCCCTTTGAGTTGAACTGGGCAGCGTTCCTCTTTGGTCACACTGCTTCGTCTACTGTCAGAGGTTGTGTGGTTTCAACATATGGGAAAAATCCCATCTGTTGAGTTCCATGTTCAATTCCAGGCGTATGATGTAATAACATATTTTGCAACATGTGGGACATTTTTCATGACGTTTGGATTGGTGTTATCCATCATACTTGTGTCATAAAATCAACGTCAATGGAAAAAACAAACTGCTTCTCATTTCCTGAAAAGCTGGTACTGCAGAAAAGCATCCTGCTGGTGTGAAGAACATGAACTCTGTCTCTTACTGAAAAAAATCCTTATAATAGAGCAACACTGTATGTAGGGTTTGTATGGCACTGCATATCCTCCACTGACTGTCTTTCTGCTTTGCTCTCTTGCACTTTCCTCACATCAACGCAGGCGAGTCAAGCATGTAATTATCTACCATTTATATCTAGTGCTGCCTCTTCTCTCTTCTCCTCCTCTTCATCACTCTTCGCTCTCTCCTCTCGTGCATTAAGAGCCTCTTGTGAGATGAGAAACAAAATTAGTCAGTTTTGCAAAGTCAGTAGGTGACACTTGAGCAGGAGGGGCGAACTGTTTTTGTGGAAACTGTGACTGGGATTCGATCTGATGTGATGCAGCTTCTTCTAATTCGGTATATCCAAATAGACCTAATGTGAGTTCCTAAGCTTAGACAAACATGCAAAGTCTGCACAGTCAGCTTTTCATACACTGGCGTAAGGATGGAGCAGCTCGAGAGAAAGACTGTTGAGGCTCGCCTCTTTTGAACTCTATTTTTGGAGGGATTATAGAAATAATACATGGGAGTTCTCTTTTTGGTTGGATTTGGGTGCTGTTTGAGAACCATACTGTTATTATCCATTTTAATCTGTATGTGGTGTGATGTGTGTGTGTGTGTGTGTGTGTGTGTGTGTGTGTGTGTGTGTGTGTGTGTGTGTGTGTGTGTGAGTAAAGCCATGTTTGCACTAACTTTATACCATTTTTGAGCCATAAAATCCAGAAGAGTAAGCGAGAAAGACTGATCTTACACAGTTTCTTGCACAAGTAGGATCATTTTCACTCACATATACAGACACAGAGTGTGTGTTTGTGTGTAAATCTGAATTTAAGTGTAATCTGAAGGAGCCATACAATTATCATCCATTTATATCTCCCTGTACCAACCTCGCCCTGCCTCCCTGCCCCTCATCTGGCGGTTATTTTGGGAAATGAAGGCGTACGTACACCCACATTGTCTCCAAACCACCACTCAGAGTGTGTGTGTGTGTGTGTGTGTGTGTGTGTGTGTGTGTGTGTGTGTGTGTGTGTGTGTGTGGCTGTTTGAGAGCAAGTGCAACAGCGTTTCCAAGCAGCTCCCAAAATGTTCCCTCCAATTTAATGCCAGGACACTGCCTGTCTGCTGCCGCCACAGCTTCACTCACTGTCCTTTCAAATATACTCCGCTCTCTGCGGACCCCGGCTCAGTCTATGTGGGAGCTGAGGAAGATGCAGAGCAGGTTTTGAATTATTTGAAGTGAGAGAGCTTAGAGAGAAGAAAGGGAAGTTGGTGTGAGGAGGAAAAAAAGAGGATGATTTGGTTTCCCCAATTCGAAAAGAGATGAGAAGCACACCCAATATAGACAGTATGTACCAGACGTGGAGAGGGGGAGAGACGCAGGCAAGGGAGCTGAAAAAGGAAAATGGATCAAAAGTAAAGGCAGTCCAAGAGATGAGAGAAGTGTCTGAGAGTGCAGAGAGAAAATTAAAGCAGTAGTAAATGTAAGCCTTTTGGGTGACTGCCTGGCAGAAATTAAAGGAATGGCACAGGTGTAAGACAGAAACATGGAATGAGCAAACATAACCCACATCAGACCGAAAGCTCTCCTCCAGCCCACACGTTCAACTTCAGCCCTTTCGTCGTTGCTCTCAGTACATGCTCATTACATACGGACCGCTCCCTCGCTGTATAACTGAGTCACTCTGTGATCACAAGGCTGACATATGGCAGCTTTCTAATTCGATCCACTCCACCCTTGTGCAGCCCGCTGCTCTTCTTAAACTAAAGCTTTGGACTAAAAATGGGTTGCTGTCCAGTGGACAGAAAAATCCATTTGATCTAGGACTGGTGATGAAATCTTTCTCTTCTAAAGACAAGTGAAAAATCTGACGGAGGGTTGAGGAAACTCTGAGATCATACGTATGTAATCTATTAAAGAAATGATGTATTCATTACTGACGTTTTAGGTGGATGTTGTTACTTGTGTCTTTAAGGTAAGGTATAAGTTAAGCTAAGTTAACTGTCTCCTGGCTGTAGCTTCATATTTACCAGCCAGAGAAAGCAAAAACGCATATTATTCCCAAAATGTCCAACTATTTCTGTAAAGGAACAGAAATAGACCACAACATAATAAAGCTGAAAATAGAGAAAATAACTGTATATTTCAAATAGTCTGTCTTCCAAGTCCTGGCTTGGAAGGTTAAAGACCGGTTTAAAAACTGTAATCAACCTCTGCCTTGACTTAAGTGGTCCCACACACACACACACTCCCACCCATGCCTGTTCTCCATCTTGTCGACTTAGAAGCCACACACGCTCTCGTCCAGCCCTTTTTCAACCCTCTAATATCATCACTTGTGGCTGGGCTGTTTTCATGTGGTTGGCGTGGTGTGTGCATACTCAGACAGCTAATGTAGATATGTATACCTGCTGGTCTGGGGTATATGTACTCCATATGTGAACTTTAAGGGGTACACTGGTGCGAGCCTGTCATTATATTGTCTAATGAGAGTTAATGAATGGCTGTAGTCTTTTTTCCACATGGAATGGACACTTTGACTGGTTCAGGCTTAGGGAACAACATCATCTTTTGGACATGATATCCTGTTTCTCTGATCCTTCAAGGTAGCACATCCTGACAATTTTAGAATATATATATAATAGCTCATTAGGTAAGCTTCGCCTATCATCACAATATAGTCATTATTGCAATGCTGCTTTAATTGTCTGCAGTTCATGAGTGTTTGTTGGCTAATCAGTTTATGTTAATCACCACAAAGCTCTGCCTGTAGCTAAACATATTGTCATGCTTCACTTAATTATCATGGTAGCACCGCCATACAGTGCCATGCAGTAAAGGTATTTCCAATGCCCTTGGCCCATTAAATCATAATGTACTGTAAGATGCTAGTCTTTAATGAACATAATGAGGTGCAAATTTAATCGTAATAGACCAAATACATGTGATTTGTTACTTTTACTGAACAAGATTGTTTGGTCAAAAGTGCTCCTGAATGAATTAAGTAATAACTAATACTCCCAATGTAACATATGGCTCTATCAGATGGTTTCTAACTTGTTTACATGATACTATTCATTGTCAAGTTATGAGTATATTTTATCATATTGGTTTATTTTAGTTTATGCACTTATGGCCCTATGACTTGAAAAAAGGGTTCTGTCTCTGACTTGGTTCTACAAGGTTACACCTGCATAGCCAATCAGTGCTTGGCGTGAACACAGGAGGACCCTCAGAAGTTTTGAAACCCCTAATTTATACTTTTAATGAAGACACTGTGAATGGTGCTAATACAAATGGATTTTCTTCAACTGCAGGCTGATATGATAGACAGCTTGCTTGCTACGTTTAACATCGCACCTCATGCAAGAATGAATGTTGTTATTAAAACCTCAAGTTACAGTGAGGACTTCAGACATGCCGCCAATGACAGCCAGAATCTCACTAAAGTTCGGTTTCTCTAAGTCGACCGAGTTCCTCGACAGACACAAACTAATGCTAATGACTCCAGCATGCTCAGACACTGACAAGAAAGAGATCAAAGAACATCTAACAGAAAAAAATAAAACAAGGAGAGAAAAACATCCGCTGAAAGGATAAGAGAAGCATTTTCTGACATTATCTTTATGAATAGTATTGTTAGCTCAAATCTTTTGATTCGACCAAAAGTTTTAGTGGCTAAATTTAAAACATGTAGCTCAAGTGCTGTCTTTGCCAAAATACCTTATAACACACTCTGATTTACAGTAACAAAGTTAAAACTTTAAAACATTGCTTTCTTTTCTGATAACCTTCTAATTTTAAAAATGTAGTTTTTCTAATATTTTGACTTCTTGAGTTAGTGCTGATCACAGGCGTTGTGTCATAGCAAATGATGCTGCCGTTCTGTGTAACAGTTATTAGGTCAGGTGACACTCATGTTGCTCCGCTCTGTCTTCCATCCCGTCTTTCACCAGAGGAGCGGCTCATCCATCCTCCTTAAAGATTTTATTTGTTTTGTTTTGACAGTGGTGAGAGGCAGGAAATTGGATGGAGAGGCACAACACAGTGCAAAACAAGCCGCATTTTCAGCCCCAATGAAAGTACACGGTATCTGCATTAGTAGATTTGTCTTCCTCATTGCCTTAATCCTCTCCCCCATCTCTCTCATTTCACCCACTCACAGACTCTCACCATTCTCCTCTTTTATTCTTTAATTGTCTCTCCTCTTCCTGTGCCTCTGCCCTTGTGCCTCCATCACTTTTTGTCCATCTGTGGCATTCTCTACTTCTTCGTCTCTCCTTCCTCTCTTGTCTGCACCATGCTCTCTCTCTACGTCTCTTTCTTGCAGTTTCAATTCCGCCTATCTCTCCCCCATCCTTTTCCTCCCCCCTTGTGTATCTGGGTTGCTGACTGAACTAGTTTATGTGGAGCTTGCTAGCTGATGGCGTCATGGCCCCTGTTTAATTGATGTTGTTTGATAGAAACAAGCTGTTTGTTGGACTCAGTCAGGTGGTAACAAAATCTTAAGAGCCTGACGAGAGAGAAGAACAAGCTAAAAATTAAGAATTGAGTCAAACTTTTTGGAGTGACAGTGATTTCGCATTTGGACTCGGAGATATTTGGAGCTTTCTGTCACGTGAAGTGTTCAGGGACACATAAAGGTGTAATTCATTAGTGATTACGCCTCACAGTCCCATGCTGTGTACAACTTTTACTTTACCCTGGTAGCACTTTTCTTCACAAAGTTAGAAAAGTGCAGTAAAATGCCGTTGAGGGAGCAGCACAATTACATTAACAAGCCATTGAATGCTAATGAGAACTTACAGTGACTGCTGGCTCCAGCTAGTCCCAGTCAGCAGAACAGAAATGGGATAAGTAACTCTAACATTAGCATAACAATACAAATCTGCATAAAAATAATAAAATAAATGCTATGATAGATGGCCATCATTACAAGGAAAGGACTAGGAACACATTTGCCAATAAGCCAATATATTTTTCATCCCACTTCTGTTCCTTAAAGCCCTTTATATTATTCAACTCAACTCTATCTTTGCGGGTCCAGTCCCTGCTGCAGGCTGCAGGACATTTCCAGCAATTCAAAATGTCTGCAAAGAGGGATATATCACAATTTTGCAAAATTATAGAACACAAAGCTCCAAATTGCGATGTTAACATAAGACCCGTATTTAAAGAAAATGCAAGATGTGTCTGTTTGCTTATACGTTTGTGTGTGTGTTAGTATCCATGGAATATGA
Source organism: Chaetodon trifasciatus (assembly GCA_037975065.1). Classification (NCBI taxonomy): domain Eukaryota; kingdom Metazoa; phylum Chordata; class Actinopteri; order Chaetodontiformes; family Chaetodontidae; genus Chaetodon; species Chaetodon trifasciatus. The sequence goes on along the minus strand of JBBMOE010000017.1, from coordinate 10,433,317 downwards.
ATCACAGTGAAAGGTCAGTATTGCTTGAGGGGAGAAGAAACAGAGGAGACAGAAGTGATGAATTGCACTTTGGGACCATTTTCCTTGCAACACCCCAGGTTATATTGAACTGTGTGAATGTGTGTGTGAGACGCAGAGAGGCAGGGCGCAGGTGCATGTATGAAATGAAATATTTTGCACTTACGTGCTACTTTCTGGTTGATTTTTGTGTTTTTCTATCTGTGGATGAACAGACAAAGTTACAGGTCATATCTGTCTGTTGTTTAGTGTGTATTTACAATAATTTGTGTGTGTGTTTTGCAGACATGTGCCATGAAATGCATGATTGTGTCTGTTGAAGTCCTGTAGGACATTCTCATGGTTGTAGTGGAAGCTGCAAAGTGGAACTTCCCTCTATGACTTATTTCATTTGCAGCAACTTCTCATTTATAATTCTCAGGGTAGAATTATGCAACAGCGACAAAGTGCAGCAGGGCAAAAGAAGAAGAAGGACATGCTTAGACAGAATTTGTTTGTCACGGTTGCGGTGAAGATGGGAGTCAGAGATGATTGATTATTAGAAAACAGGCATATACGGGCATCATCTGGCCCTCAGAGTGCATCTCCATTTTCACATTTTCTGGAGTTACAATGAGCTCAGACAGGATGCATGCAGGGACTCTGCCTTTGTGTGCCTTTGTGTAGTGCTTGTGCCTGTCATGGATCCTCCTGATTTATCTGCAGCTCCCTTTCAATGTTGATCAATAACCCAGCAGGCTGATGAGGGTGGTCCACATATCAGCTGAACCTTTGCTATGTTTGCATGTGTGTGCATACAGTGGACCGACACAGTCATGCAAGCCTCAGTACATCGTGTGTGAGTGTTTGTGCACATAACAGTCAGTCCCGGAGCCACATAACCACGTAGCAATCAACTTGTTGTTGTGCTTGACGAACAGCTAACGGGCAGAGCGCCACAGCGACAGATGCTTTGTTGCACTTGTATGGCCGTTAGCGCTATAATAACCTGAAGAGGACAGAAAAAAATCAACCAGTGGGCGTAGCAGCATGTGTGTTTCCGAATCCATGCCTATAGTTTCATGTATGTTGACATGACCGTGGGTGTATGGACAAGCAGGCAGGAATGTATTGTCCTGTATATTATAGCTGCTGTGATGGAGAAACAGTGTAGTGTGGCTGTGACGCTTATCTTTTCCCTTTCAAATTATCAAGGCTCATTTGCTCGCAATCCTCCTCATCATCATTTAGTTGTGTTTCACAGCTCCCCCATGGACCATACTCAGCATGACTTACAATTGCTTCAGTGGCCCGACACAATGCGTCTGAGGCGGCTCATGAATAATCAGGAGCCAGCAAAGCTTTATAAGGTTAGAGATAAAGCAGAATGGCTTGATTAGAGGGCTACTGTGTAATCATGTCCAATATTTGAGCTGTCTTCACGAGTACAGGAGAGGATTCTGAAATGGGACTTGGGGAATCTGGCCTCTATTAGCCTTTGTTTACCAAAGTTACTTTCTCTAATCACATGAGCGCCTTTCCAGCAACACCCAGCTAGAAACTCATATCAGTCTGTAGATGAATTTTCTCTCTAAGCCTCATGATACTCTTAGGAAAGCACTAAAATATACTATTCCAAGAAGTGAAAGTGGTATGATTTCAGTATAAAAGTGAGGAACACTTTGTGCATTTTGAAACGCGTATTGTGAAATAGGTGTATGCCAGGACAAAGAAACCATGAGAACAAGGCCAAAAGGTTATTGTTCATTTTGGCTTTAAAGGAATTGTTCAACCTTTGTGAAGTTTACATGTGTTCTTGCTGAGAGTCAGATGAGAAGGTTGATGCCTCTCATATACTCATATCTCTCAGTTAATCTGGCAATAGACACATTTTTAGTTTTAATGCATCATTATGAATAAAATGTTGATTGCACAATGAAATGGGTACAGAACGATGACACCATCAGTGTTTAGATTGGTTCTCTGTTAGCCTCACTTTCATAATGCAGCTTTGTCTGCCACCGGCTACGATCTCCTGGGGAAATGTGGACTGACTGGAGGTCCGGTCTGGCTGGCACCGTTTCTATCTGCTTTCATGTCTCCATTATGGACTAAATGAATGAATGAAGTCACACTTTTTCTTCTCATGTTTCCTTTTACTTCCACCTCCACCCTGACACCAACCTCTGCTGTAGTTAATTGATTGTGTGAAATAGCGCTTTCACTGTTACTTACTCTGTATATAATTAGAGATTAAATGGTTGGAGTGGTGTCAATCATCTCTTTTTTTTCAAGATTTTTCTTTTGTTATCAGACGACAAAGATTTCAAGGCCAGTATTAGATCGAATGACATGTTTAGCTGTCCATTGTTGAGTCTTTATCCACCTGCAAAAACAACAGATGTGCTTGTAGGTGAATGTTGGACATAGCCAGGCTAGCTGTTTCCCCCTGTTTCCAGTCCTTATGCGAAGGTAAGATAATCAGCTGCTGGCACTCACCTCATATTAAGTGTACAGCCAGATTAGATCAGAGGGAGGTCAGTCTTCTCGTCTAAAGCAAATAATCAAATAAATATTACTTTCTGCACATTTACGCTTGGGAGCTGCACATTACAGCCACAAGCTTCTGCTCTAACTGCAGATTAAATGTATGTTGAATGGGAAACACATGCTACATTTCTGAATGCAACACAGCAGCAAGTGTGTTGCACTGGGGCTTACTGTTTGGTACACTGAATGCAGTGTAGACCAGCTTATATTGACTACAAAGAGGCAGAGTTTAGGGAACAGCAATGAGGGACAAATCAGTGTGAAGAAGACCTAGCCTAGTTTTTAACTGGCTTTTATGCTGTGCCAACTGTTTGTCTGCCAAAGTCTGTGGAATACATGACAGAGAGCAGCATGTATTGTTCATCCAGGGAGTTTGTCCAACGGCAGCTTAAAAACTATGGCTGTTAAAGAGTGTTCCCACCGGAAAATTCAAAACAGGTGTCACAGCCTGCAGCCTCAGTCCCAAATTCATTTACCGCTTTTATTTTCCTAATCTTTCCATTTTCCTGCTGGGGCTGAGGTAACATAATAATTTGGGATTGAGTGTGTACATATCTACATGAACACTTGGTCTGACCTCGGCTAGTATTAGTATTAGTATAAGTGTGGTATTTCTGAAGTAATATCGAAGTATCATGTAAATTTGAGAAGAAACACACATTTTCTCAAATGCGAACCAACCAACATGCCAATAATAGCTTCCTGTATGTACACAATGGACTCATCTCTAACTAATATACCTCATCAAAATCGCATGAAACCTGTCCATAAATCCTGTTATATGCCAAGAACAGAACTGTAACCAATGTGTCACAGTTTTCACAAGTCTGAAGCTCAAGAAGCATCTTAATATTTCATGGAGAACAGCAATTATCCTCCAGGCAGAAACGGTTCACGCTGCAACTTTCAAAGACGCACTGTAGTATAGTTATCGTTTTCAGCTATACGCTAGTAAGACAGAGGGCTCTGCTTATTCTCTCATTGCCATAGAAACTGGGTAGAAATGTAGCTTTCTCTGAAGATACGATTGTGGCTTGTTTGGCAGTATAGCAAGGCAGGCAGACACACATTACGAGGCGATGGGGGAGGGTTAATAGGCACTGAATCTGTAACGCTTTGATGCTGTGCTGAGAGGAGGGACTACAGCAGAGTTGGGAAGCAAGGGATGATATTTGATGGAGTTCTGGTAATCTGAATAGAAGCTATCAGGAATCTGGACTGAAAACTTGAAGGTATTTTAGTATTTTCAAGTACTTCATTATTTCATCCATCCGAAATGTCCGAAGGCGTCATGTCTTCAGTGTTAGATGCTTGTCTGTGGTTGTTCACCTTTACAGTCCAGTCATTTGGGACTTGCCCTGCAGCAATAAGCAAACTGGCTTTTCCAGTTGGATGATGTGAGATGTCTCAGTGCTTCAGCAGTTAATCAATGACTTGTAGCATTCAATATTTAAAGGTACAGGAAACATTGACCCTCCCAGTGCAATATTTTTCCATTAAAAAAAAATACTTTGTTGATGTTCTTGCTTTTTTATTTCTTGTTTCTCTGGCAAGAAGAACAATTGAGGCCACTTATACTTAAAGCCTTTTTCCATCTATAGCCAGTGTCTTAAGTCGTCTGGAACAACCTTTCTCCTCTTAATCTCATTAATTTTCAGTCTGGTCAACCTGATGCCGTGTTGAGGTATTTCATGCGTAGTGTCACAATAAATAAATAAAATAATCTATCTTAAGAAAATCACTTAGAGAGGCTTCTTTGGAAGACTTTAAGACTTTACGACCCTAACCCAAAATTGCTCCATTGATGATATTAGGGAACTTTTGTCATCGCGCTCGCAATAATAAAAACTCAGCTAAGCTAAGAAAACGCCCAAGCTGACGCTGACAGAAAACAGAAAACGATAGCAGTCTTATGCGCTTTGTTGACCTTTCCATCCACCGTGACCTCCTGCCTCTGCAGACTTTGTTTCATCACGTTTCACCAAAAGAAAAAAGCTCTGAGTATACTGACAGATTGATCAAATCTAACAGAGTGAGACTGTCAGAGGATCATTTGTTCTTTTCTGCAGTTTATGCACCCTGACAGATAACAACAGCATAGACTCTAACAGGTTTTGTCTGTGTAGCCACAACATGATGTATTCTTCTGTGCCACAGAGCTCCTTCATGAACATGAGCGCTGTAGTTTATTATGAGTTGAGCCCACATACATCCTGTTATGTATCCACTAGAGCATCAAATTTGCAGCCGAAATGAATCCCCAACAAATCCACTGTTCACTCCTCTTTGAGTAGCGTTTGGTAAAAACTATAGTGCACACACTCACGGCCCACATTTAAGGTCTGTTTGGTTAGATTTACATTTTCATGAAAGGATATGAAAGTGTGGAATTTTTGAGAGATGAACTAACAAACTTCTGGTTTTGTTTTTTTCATGGGATTTCTTGACATTCTTTAAGAAAAAAGGAAATGAAAGAGAATGTACAATCTTTGTCTTTGTAATTATGTAATTATTCTGAAGAGGGATATTTCCCCATTTCCAAACTCCGGCCACCATGTTACTAATTAAAAGTGCTTTAAAATATTGCCCAACCATTCACATAATCATCAATTCTATTCTTTTTTGGACTTTTCTCTGTGTAGGAGCCGTAACAGAAATCTGTGTGGGGGTGCGGTGAACGTGCCGGCATCTGTGTGTCTGCACACGTGCTTGTGTGTGTTGTTCTTTCATGCGTGCTTTGTACTGTTGTGTGTGCATGTGTGCCCAAATGTGCATGCTTGTCCAGCTATGAATTTGCAGCCATGCATTTAGCTGGAACGCATTTGGACATGGTTGGTTGTGCGTTTTCTCACAAGAGTTTGGCTGGAATTGTTCAGCATTAGTGTGTGTGTGTGTGTGTGTGTGTGTGTGTGTGTGTGTGTGTGTGTGTGTGTGTGTGTGTGTGTGTGTGTGTGTGTGTGTGCGTGCGCCCGCGCACATGTGAGATATCCCCTTGGGGTTTGAATTAGCTTGCATTGTAAAGGCCATGCTTCATGCGGAGACAGAACTCTGATCAACTGTGTCAAAAAGATGGATAATGTAAAACTACTGCTCTCCTCTCTCCTTGTTTACACTGACTCCGGCTCTCCTCCTCTTCCTCCGGCTCCTTTTTCCATCTCCACAGCACCCATCCCACCCATCTCCCCTGTCCCCTTCCAGTCTCCCTCCTCCTTTTCTCATTTCCTCTCTGGCCTCTATCTCTTGCCTTTCCTCCTTTGTTCTTCCATCTCCCTCCTTGCCCACTTTTCCAGTGTTCTCCTCACTCTTCTCTTCCCCATCCATCTCTTAGCCCCTCATCTTATCGGAGGCTATTCTTCTTTGCTGCCTCCTCTGTAGAGAGGTGAGGCGGAACAGCGCTTATCTAATCCGCAAATGAATTCCCCTCCAAACAACATACTGTAAAGTCTCTGGTGAAACACCTTCATAATTCAAGTCATGCTGTCCATGTCTCTTAGGACATTTTGAATTCTGTCTCCTCCACACTGATCTTTGGTCTGTTTTCTGCTGAACTGTGGACTCTTAACAACTTCTCAATGCTCTTTATTCTAAACTTGTGTACAGCAGAAAACAGTCGATTAATCAGCAACTTATTTGTTAACTGACCAACCGTTTTATGCCTTTATCAGACACTTGAGGTAAATAGATGAAAGGAAATGAGGTGAAAGAAAGATGAGGAATTAAATGCAAACAGGGGACACTGCAACTCAGACGCCACTAGTTTTGGTCACTTTTCAGGCAAAAATTACAAACAGTTACAGTTCTAGCTTCTCAAATGTGAGAATGTGCTGCATTTCTTTGTTTTTTATTATAAATTCACTATATTTGTGTTTTGGACTCGTCATCAGACAAACTGGCAACTTAGAAACACATTTCACTGTTTTTTTTTTTTTAAGTTAACAACTGATTGATTGAGAAAGTAGCTGCTAAATAATCATTGACTGCAGCCCTGAACTTAGCCCTGAAACACACAAACTTCGCTCTTCCCCCATCCATCCTCTTTCAATCTACTTCTTTCCCCCCTCTGCTGCTTTTTCAGCTCTGCAATTTCACTCGTATGTCTTCCATGTTCTTCTCTCCAATGATCTGTGTTTATCAGTGGCCGGGTGATGCTGCTGGGAGTGCACGCTCCTTTGGTTCACATCGTTCATCCTGTGCCCTTCCCAAACACACACTCACAAGAGGGCACACAAACGCACACACACAGTAATAACCCTCTGCCTTATCCCTCTACCCCTGCTCACATCAGCTCATCCCTCCTCTGTCTCCATCTCTTTTTTTTTNATGATGATGATGATGATGGTGATGATGGTGATGTGCTGCTGATGGTGATGGTAAGGAGCAGCAGAGTGGTGGTGGTGCTGTTGATGGTGCCGATGATGATGATGATGGCACTGGTGATGGTGATGGTGCTGGTGATGATGATAATGGCAGTGCCGGTGATGATGAAGATGTGACCATTATCATTAGTGTTATCATGGTGGTGGAGATGATGCTAAAAATGGATGGTAGGAGTTTTGATGATGATGATGATAGCTGGGGGCAGAATGATGAAGATGAAAATGGTGGCAATAAAAATCATGATGATGACAATATGGTGTTAATTTTGGTGATGATGACAAGGATGATGGTAATGTCGCTGTAATGAAGAGGTTGATGGTGGTGATGCTGGTGATGTCGAAGATGATGATGATGATGATGATGATGATGATGATGATGGTGATGATGGTGGTGGTGGTGGTGGTGGTGGTAGTTTTATAATAACGGCTGAACTAGTGGCAGCATGCTGAGGGTGATGCAGACTTTTTCAACAGTGATAAATAATTAACATAAAGACATGTCGCCATCTCAATAATTCATGTGGCCAAGCTGTCTGAGGAATTTTCAGCTTACATCAGCAATAATAAGTCTTTGTGTTAAGCAGCTTTGATGCCATCGAGCTGCCTGCTACTGTCCAGTGGGCATTTACTGGAGCCAATGTGGGCCATGTCTGCAGGGTGGTGATACATGAGGCAACATTTTGGGCGAGTCTGACATGCAAAGCTGTTTTCAGCAACTGGCAAAGGGTCAAAAATAGATTCTAATGTTTCCTGGCGGCAAAACTGAATGATTTAATGATTATAGGAAAATAAAAGACACTTTCTTGAGTTAAAGTTGGTAAGAAGCTGTCGTGTTTTATAGGCCATGACACAGAAACAACTTTTTGAGACAAGATGAAACTTTGTTGATGATTCTGAGGAATTTTCCATCAGAGTTCTAGTTTAAAAAACCACAACCCACTCATTTTGCGTATATTTTTACTCTCGACTAACTCGGACACTGCAACAGTATGTTCTGGGCTTCCCACCCGTGTTGACTTTGTTCCGTCTGTCCAGTTTTGAGCCGGGACTGTAAATGACTGCAAGTCCAGAGAAACCAGGTGTTTGGATGACAAACCACATGCATTTATTCATTATTTATGAGAATCCTAATTCCAGAAATGTCAATGTTGACATTGATTTGGTCGGGCTGTCACATTTATAGTCACATCCAGCCATGTGTGTGTGTACATAATGCACGCTGCCTCCGTACCTGCTAAGTCTCTGTGTATTTGTACTAATGCCAAAAATATCCAAGACTTACTTTCTTTCCGTGGCTTCTCTTCCTGTGACTGCGTCTTCAACTAATCCACTAATGACTTAAACAACACACTCACTTCCTAGCTGGAGAAGGCTGTAACCCACTTCTTGGCCTCTATTCTTGTCCATGTTAATCTGGTTATGTGTATCGCTGGCACCGGTCCCTGGTTACCTGTGTCGTTACCGATTACTGACCCCCGGGATCCCACTGCTGTCAGCATAGCATGTCTGGCCAATAGCTGTTAGGGACAGGAATGTCCCTGTGGTCATAATCTTCCTCTCTCCTGTGTGTGTGTAGGCTATGTTGCGTGTGTGCGTGTGTGTGTGTGTGTGTGTGTGTGTGGTACATGCAGTTAGTGGTGTCAGTGGGGGGTTGTTAACCCTGTGGATAGATGCATTGTGTTCTGAATGGTGTGGCAGGAGGAAGATGATGTTGGCTATGACAAGAAGAGGAAGAATGACTCATGTAGCCAGGAGTGGGGAACTTCACGAAAGGTTACTAGAAGAGAAATGATATTTGACAAAGTTTATTTTTAATGAACAATTGATTATATGTACCCGGTGCACTGTAGTGGGCGTGTCCTTGCATAGTAACAAATAGATTGTCCCTTGAGGTGACATTTACCATTCAGGATCTTTAAAATACTAACCAGTTATTTTTTCCAATGATGGCCTTCAGGGCTGAACCAGTTCCCGATGGAGGTGACCTTATTGATTCTGAGAAGCATAATTTTCAAGTTTCATGTGTTGGCCATTGCAAGTACAGAGCCCCATAGTGTTCAATAGGCCATCAAATAAATTGAAAACACATTCGGAAATAAATAATTATATGAACAACTTGCGTGAAATAGATGATTGAAATTATTGAATGAACTGAGAAATGACAGAAGAAATAATTAAAATGCAATCTTAAAATGTTATCTGTAGCATTGGTTGTGAGCTCAGGGTGTAACTCAGCATCAAAGTGAGGAGACGGTGTTACAACCTGTTTGCACTCCCAACTCATCACATACAAGCGCTTGGTCTGGACCCCCTTTTTAAGGCACTGTGTACCACTTAAACATCGTTTTTCAACATGCAGGCCAGTCTGATAGACTTCCATAGACAGCCTGTTGATGTAGTATAAAGCTCGAGAAGTTTGTACCAATGGGGAAGGTTGGGGACATTGGTGGGTCGAGAACAGGACTTTCACCCAGGAGACTGGGGTTCATGTCACGTGTAAAGCAAAATGTTGATTTCTTTTTTAAGTGTAACATCCATAACTTCATATATGTAACTATAACTATTCATTATAATGGAATAGTGATGAAATAGCACCATCAAGTAGAGCTTCAATAATTTATAAACTCTTTCATGAAATATTGGGTCATTTATATACTCTATGCAATTCATATATATTATCATTTATATCGTAATTAGTTTTTTATTCCCACAATAGTCAGCGCTTTGGAGTTTCAAATGCCTTATGTGTGAGTGCGGTACGGCCTGGTTCCCCATGCGTTTTCTCCACAGGGATCATTAAATTTTCAGTTCTCGTCTCAAGCTCTCTAACAGACTCGCCAACTATATTCTGAGTTTTTCTCGTGTTGAAAGTGGCTTGAATTGAAATTGTGAAAATTCACTCCATCTCCTTCATCTGTTTAGACAGACTGTTTAATCAGGATAATATCGGGAGGCATTTTAATCTTACTGCAACCTAACAGAGTCCCCCCCGGAGACTCCAAAAAGCACAGTGTCCGGCCCGTAGGCTGATTAATTAAGTCACTATAACAATAGAATGTGAGGACAGTGATAGATCGTTGTGTTCATCTCTTCTCTGGCTGTGACACAAAGTCGTTGGCCTCCCCTGTTTTATTTTATGCACTGTTTGACATTCATGGAAGTCAGTGCCCTATGTGCCACCCGCTCTGCCCAAATGCCACATCACATATTGGCACCTCAACACTTGCTGGACCAGAGTCAATAAGTGAAGGCCAAGTGGTGACGCTTACACTGTCAAACTCGTCCATCAAACCCACAACTTTCCAGTCAGTGCGGGCGTTTGTCAAATTCAGCCATGAAATTAGAAAACATAACGTGACCTTATATTGACTGCTGAAAGACACTTGAGATTTAACATAATGTGGCAATGGCAAAAAATGTAAGATGTAGTGCACCTCAACCAAGTATTAAAGGAAACATAATGCTTTGCTAAAAAAAATCACTTACAGATAGGGCTGGAACAATATAGGTTTCAAATATATTGTGGATGTAAAACCCTCTTATAAAACCAATAAAGATGAGTAGTGCTGACCTAATATCACCCTGATTTCCCTCATGGGCCCAAACAGGTTGGCCAGGCCTGTCACATCATTCATTCCACTCCGTTTCCAATCACTCCCAAAGCATCACTTCAGGGATTCATATGACACGTTTATTGCCAAATAGTGTGATTTCCAAGCCAGGCTGCAGTTTCTGATGTACCAGCAGTGATCTCACTTGCACGGCAGACTGATCTGGCCCTCACATTCGTGTACCTCATGTAGTTCCTCAGAGGTAAAGTGTCAAATGATGAACTGAGTCGTTAATATCCTCGAGCACTGAGTGCGCCATGCACCATTTTGCTTAGTCCTCATATTGACCAAACCAGAGAGGACAGTGGGATCTTGCAGTATTACTCTCCTGCTAGAAATTATTTGTGTCACATCACTTGTGGTGAATTTATTGCTTGAACTCGCTCCATTTATCACACGCATGTGCAAATTTGTACTGTAAGCTTCTTGAAAAATGTATTTAAACATGTTTAAGGGTGAAGTTATTTCTCTATAAAGCACAGCCGTAAATACTCTTTTGTTCCTAACACCTTCTTGGATTGTGAGGATCACAAAGCTCCAGATTTTCTATACATATTCATGCAGAGAGAGGGCTGAATGTGCTCGCTGAGAGGAGTGATAAAGGACACATCCAGTATCTTTCTCGCAGTCATCATATCTCATAGTCCTGAGTTAGTTTTCTTATATCACAGTGTATTTTACGTCCACATGCATCAGTTTCCACCAATGCTCATCAATCAAACATGGAACAATCCATCACAGTCTAGACAGAGATAGCAGGGCCTCAATGTACAGTCGCTTCAGTAGATTAGGATGCAATGCAGCAGCACTAAGGTCATGATGTAGGGGGAGGAAATGTAAGTCCACCAGAAAGAAAACAGCACTTAATCACAATATAATTCCACAGACTCACAAACATCTAACAGTCTAACGGTGCAGACCCTCCAGAGGTGAACAAATTGCAGGGTATTCTCAGTGGGCGCGTCAAGCTAGCAAATAGTTAGCTTGTAAGAAAACGTCATGTAACATAAGAACCATGCCCTGTTCTCCAACTTATTATGTGACTTTGTGCCGACCGCCACTTCATTTTCGTTTGTATCTTGGAGACAATTTGGACCCACAAAACAGGGATCTGAAATAGACTAAACAAATTCCTGGTGCACCAGTACTTTTTCTTTTTTTTGATGAGTCATTGCAGTGACTACACTGCTTCATGGTAAGTAAAAAATGTTTCATCTTTTTCCCCATTTTATCCCAGAATGCCTTGCAACAAAACCTGCTAGTGCCCCACAGAAAATGACCAGGAGCACACTGCCTTTAATGGGGATTGTTTCTCTTAAAGCGAGCCTATGTAATATTTGCTGAACAGCGGCTCTTATAGCCACAATTACAGGATTATGATAAATACATATGTCAGCATGTTGCCTCTGTGATGTCAGTTATTTAACAATATCTGTCTAAGATTTGCTAATATTAGCTAACATTAGCTACCAAAAGCTACTGGTCATACCAGACCACGCAAGGCTCTAGCAGCTAAATCCCTTGATGTACTGAATTCAGCTAAAAATGCATTTTATAGCCTATAAATTCAACTTTTCATTCATAAGAATTCAAAAATTCCCTTCAAAGTTTACATTCATGTCAAACTTAATGACTTATTTGCATCAAAAGCATTCGAGCAGCAATCAAATCACCATATTTTTCAAAACATTTTTCAAACTGATGAATGCATTTTAATTCTCGAGTAGAAACAGCACGTTAATCTCCAGTCATGCATGGCTGGTGGGGGATTTTCCTGCAGAATCAGGCGTGGAGGACCCTCTGACCTGACACCTTGACCAGGTCATCTCATTTATCTTTAAAGGTTAGCTACAGTCCCAAATGACTGCTGCTGCACTTAGTCATCTCAGTGTCCCTGAGTCATTGGATTTACGTGTAGTTAGTCAACATCCAAGGCACAGACATCCTCATAATCCAAAAATGCACACACACGCACATGCACACACACACACACACACTCTTGCACAGTAGCTAACAGGGAACATCCTAAAACTGACAGTTACAAACATACTGGATGGCACGTCATCACTTTTAGCCCACCAGATGATGTTTAAAGATGAGCTGGGCATTGATATGCAGAGAGGCTCGCCCTGCTGCTGCTGCTAAGAATAGAAAACACCAAGGTGGAGGGGAGCTATTTGTTTTATGAGTAACCTCAGCCCATGACAGGCACACTCCTACTGTGTGAGAGATAGTAACAGTCCATGAATCTGTTTGTCTCTGTGTCTGTAGCCGTCTATGTCTCTGTGTGATCTGTATATGATGATTCATAGGGCAGACTGTCCCAGAGATGTTGTTATTGTTGTTGGCGATGTTGTTGTTGCCTTAAATTACATTTCAAGGATGGCTGGACGCTTGGCAGCACGAGGCTGCGCTAAGTGGCGAAAAATGACTGAGGTAGTTATGATTCCTGAAAGATAAAGAAGGAGACAGGGGGAACAGAAAAAAAGAAACCCCGCATCTGTCATTTTCTCAGTCGCACTCGGAGGCCAGATTCAGCACAATCTGCTCTTTTGAATTCATGAATGGGATGCCTGATGTGAAGTGGACAATCACAGACGTATCCGATCAACTGTGAAAATGGGCACAGATGAAGAATACATTGACCTTTTCAGCTTTTCTGCGTGGACAGGCTTGAATAGGCACCATGTGAAGGGAGCAGTTGCAGAGTTGTGTGTTGTTTTTAAGGGAGATTCTGCAGCATTTAGCAGAATTGGAGTGGCTACTGGTTGTCGAACAGATGAAGCACTTGTTTCTGAAGCGCAGATTTATTTCTGGACGGGTTTCTTCCCTCTGTGCGTCTCACTCCCGCTGCCTCTTTCCCTCCCTTCTCTGCCCTGTCATTTTTCTTTCTCTTTCCCTCTCCACCCTGTTTGTGCAGCCTCCACTCTTTAATTTTCTCCATCTTTTCTGTCTCCATGTCTGTCTCACTCTCTCTGTTCTCCCTCTAGTTTGACTCTTCTCTGTCTTTCCCATGTGTATACTGGCATCAAAATGAACATTTCCAAGGGTTGAGCGCTCCCTTTTCCAGGAATTTCAGCATGTGTATGAGGAGTGGGTCTCACACTTCACACAACACATACATGCCTCATCAGTATGGAAAATTAAAAAATGATAAATATCCTGTTAAAACATGGTACATTAATTTTATCAGTGAGCTGTACAAATTCCACATTACATCACATTCACTCCCCAAAAATAAATGAGCAACCCTTAAAGTGTGGGAAACGTAAAAGATTTAATTGCCTGTACCCTTCAAAATAAAAGTCTCTGCTAAATCCACAGGATTTAACAACCGATCCAATCTTCTTCTTCTAACTGCTGTAGTCCAACCTTGAAATGCAAAACTGTTTAACTGGATCAACTTTCTTTCTTCCAGTTAGCTTTCATGCTAAAATGGCAGCCCGCAGTCCTGTAGTGTGGTGGAATATCTAGACTAAGTGTGCAACATCTGTAAATGAAAACTATGCAAGCACAACGGCTTAATCCTACATGCAGGCCCCTCTGTCCACAAATTAGAGTACAGAGCAGCATTAAACAGGTGCCACATCGCATGAATCACACATCCCTAACATTACAACTAAGGGGAAGCTGAACAAGCTGTAAACACAACATTAAATAAACTAACGTGTTTGCAAACAATTGCCCATTAACATATCTATCAGACACAGAACAATATTAGCATTCATTTGGAGTCATGCTTTTGGCTGCCTGATGAATATAAATCCAATATCCACTCTCCCTTTTGCTCTGCTTTCGTCTCCACCGGTTCTTGAAGGGAATATCTGGCTCTTTAGCTGCTAAATGCTCCACTTGTTCACCAGCTAGCGGCTAGTTTTGTCTGACTTCTTTCTGGTGGCGTGCGGTGGGTTCATCGGAGGCTTTTCACTGAAAACAGCTGCATGCTGTTGCTGGAAATAAGTTTGATGTGAGCAGTGAGAGTGAACCATAACATAAAACTGGAGGCCTTAAAATCAAAGCAATGTGCTGAAAGATGCTAAAACACTGAGAGGAACTGCCGAGCTGATCTTAATTCTCTGTGGTTTCTTGACTCTTTGGTCTAACACATTTGACCCATTGTTAATGTAAAATATTGATTACTGCAGCTTTAGAATCAATGGTGAGAAATCCTAGTTTACCTGGTCAAAGGGTCCAGCATTGTTCTGTGATTTATCATGACAGTGGAACAAGAATAGATCCATTTTTTTTCATTGTTTCTCCCTGCTGCTGTTATTGTCACTTTCATTCCCTTCCACCTCTCTCCTCCTCGCTCTTTCTTTCTTTTCTCTTATAGTCGTTCCTGCATCTTTTTCCCGATCAGCTGACCTCTTCTTTTTGCTCGTCAGTTTCACTCCTGTCCATCTTTCTCTATCTCTCTCTCTCATCCTGTCCTCATTTCCCCCCCCCCCCCCCCCGTCTTGCTTCCCCTTCCCTCTCTCCCTTCTGTTTCCAGCTCGCTCCATTACTCTCAGCGGCCTCTTCACCTGGTGCCCTCCTCAATCCTCTGCCTGTTACTCCACTCATAGGTTGTTTACTACCTGTATCCCCTCCGCCTCACATCTCCTCTGTCTTCTCTCTGTCCAGTTTCCACCATCACTCCCATATGTCCTTATTACTGTCTCTTCTTGCCCAGCTCAACATATCCTTTCAATCACAGGAGATCTTACCCCGTCCTGCCCTATAGCACTTTATCTTGCATTTTATTCCTTAATTTACTTATCTCTCTCTGTTGTTCTGTCCTGGCTGTCTCTATCCTTCTCTTGCCAGGCCTCTTCTTCTATTCATTTGCGTGTAATCTGTCACAGCAGCATAAACCCAAACCTGGTTTACATAATCTGATAAGAGTCCACACACACATACAAGCTTTCCAGCCACGTTGCATGCATGACTGCGGGTGCTGCGGCATGCAATGTGTGTTTGACGGCGTGATCACAAGTGCATGCATGTGCAATGGTGAAATCTTGCAAGTGTCAGCTTCGTTGGACTGGGCGGTTTGTGTGTGTGTGTGTGTGTGTGTGTGTGTGTGTGTGTGTGTGTGTGTGTGTGTGTGTGTGTGTGTGTGTGTGCGTAGAGGAAGGATTGTCGTGTCTGGCGATTTTCTGATTGGATTAAAGAAGGGATGAAGATCATAGAGCGATAGATGGGAAAACAATAAAAAAATAAAATGAAGCCGGAGTGGACGACAGGCGCTCCTAAATACCCATAATCCACCCTGTTGTCATGCTATTTGCAGTTTCTCTGCTTCTTTTTCTCTCACTCAAGGCACTTCTCCAGCTTCTCTATCCCCTGTTCAAACTCTCACACACCACTGCTGTGCAAATACAACACTTCAGTGCAATTTCTCTTTATACTTTCACTGTTTTCATGATTTAACTTTATCAGTGGAAGTTCTGTGCCCTCTCCCAGCCCCTCAGATCTCAGTGTGAGCAATTTCAAATGGGTGTCAGCAGCGTGAATCTGCAAATAAATCATTCTTGAAAAATCTATTCTCTTATTACATAATGGCCTGTTTTTGAAAATGCATTTCGGACTTTGAGAGTTTTCACTGCCCCTCTGTGTTACTCCTGTGAAATAAAGAAAGGGCAGCGAGGGGGTTTTATCATACAGGAAAGCATTGAGCTAATGAAAGACTCCGTTCCATTTAACTTCATTAGTTTTACCACAGCTCTATTGCTCCCATTTCCTGAACACAAACAAATCAAAGGCGCTCCTGTTATCCATCTGCTCTGTTATCAAACTGTACTGTTTCTTGGCATCGCTCACAGGCCCACACACTCGCACACACACAGTGTGACACACCTCTTTTTGGCATTCATCGGAAAGAGCAGTAATTTCTCATCACCGCAGGGGCTTTACTTCTGAAATTAAAGAAATGGAGGAGAGAGAGAGCGGGCGAGTGCCAACTCTTTATGAATATGGCTGAGCGCGGAGCCAAAGGACTTGTAAAGTGCACTTAATTCTTAGCTGGAGGAAAGCAGTGATGAGGCAGTGGAGCTGGAAGGAGAATGATGAAAATAAGATTTGGGGAAAACTCGAGAGAAGGGAAAGAGTGAGAGATGGAGGGAAAACAACGGAGGATTTAATCACAGTGGGACAGAATAATCAAATGAGGACAGATGAGGATGGAGATTAATGTAACTGGATCTATCGTCCGCACACATCTTCCCCCTCGCAGTACAGCAGTAGCATTTTGTCCGTATGTCCCCTTCTCGCAGCAAACTCCGCTTTCCTCACCACTGCTGACACGCTGATTCGTAAGCAGGTCAACTTGATTAAATCCTTTGTTCATGACGCTCTACTCATAAAGTGATAGCCGGTCCCCTCAAATCTTGATTTCACTTCTGGTTTGTAGTTACAACTGAGAGTCACTCGAAGTGAACGCCTCAGCTGCAGCAAATGGCCGTGACATAAAAATGCAGAGAGTGGAGGTGTAAAGGCATCCTGGGAGAACGTGGTGCAAACACTCAAAGACTGAGGTTCCCTCGGGATGGCTGGACTTCAGTGTTTGCGTATGCGTGCGTGTGTGTGTGTGTGTGTGTGTGTATGTGTGTGTGTGTGTGTGTTAAAGAGACATAAAATACTTCTGTGTAAAGGTCTAAGTGATGGAAAGTGTGTGTATGTGTGTGAAGACAGCGTGACGACTTGAGTAAACTCCATGAGTGTGTGTGCGTGTGTGTGCGTGTGTCATCAGGGCCCCGCAGCAGAAAAATAACACTTAAATGAACAACCTTCACTGACATATGTGTGTGTGTGTGTGTGTGTGTGTGTGTGTGTGTGTGTGTGTGTGTATGTGTGTGTGTGTGTGTGGACATGTAGTACTCACTTTGTGGGGATATCTTTCTTAAGGGGACAAAACACAAGTCTCCATAATGTAATTCATTACATTATGGAGACATTACATATGGTCACAGTGGTATAGTCTCCAAAACTGATGGACACACAACCGTGTGTGTGTGTGTGTGTGTGTGTTTGTGTGTGTGTGTGAATGAGTGTGAGAATGAGTCACTGTAAAAGCAAAAAAAACTGTTCCATATGATTGAAGGCACACTATTGAACAGCCTGGCAGCATGGTGCGTCATTGTGAGGACGCCATGTTTAAATGTGCAGCCTCAGTGTTCGTTTATTTAAGCATGATAAGCGTGTGTTTGTGTGTGTGCACGCGCTTTAGCTAGCTAGCTCCCCCAGGCTCTCTGCTATCCTCTCTGTGTGTGACATTAGCAAGGGACGGAAGTCTGAGCACCGTGCTGCCAGTACCTCTCAGCATCACACACACACACGCACACACACACGCGCACACACACACACACACACACACACACACACACAGAGGGAAAACAAACAAACGGAGGCTGGCAGATACTGGATATGAACATCTGCAATATGACTTGCGCTCGGGTAGAGCAGAGTGCGTGCGTGTGTTTGTGAGCGTGAACAAAACATATCCATGACTTCATATCCATGGAAAGCCGGGGGAAGATTATGCTGATTGTGTGTTGCGTAATACAATACGTGTAATATGCATTATGAGATTGCATACTTTACATTATGGGGATTATCTAAAGCCACAGTTCGGGACCTGTCAAACTGCCAGTGCCAGTTAGATGAAGGCTTACACTCTCACAGCGTGGAGTCCACAGCTGCATGGGGGCTTTTAAACAGGTTCTGTTTTGTTTGCTACTCATTAGGAATCACAAAACACCTGGACACTGTGTGCATCAACCATATTACTGTGGGGATGCAAGAAGGGCACATGCAACATCACATGACGGTTCAGGATTAAATAAATAGAGCACTCATTCTGCAAATACACATTACATGAAATTGCTGGACACCCAGTAGCGAATCAGAACTGCGCATCATGCCATCATGTCAAGAACATACAGCTGCAACTGATGCTGGACACTCTCGCTCAGCCAGATTACGGAGGATTTTATGTTAAAGAGTTCATATATAGCAAAGGAACAGACTGACATTTCATTAAAGCATTACACCTCGCCAGCAGTTTGCCTTTGAACCGCAACTGATGTGACGGTCTGCCCAAAGCTTGCAAACATGCATAGAGTGTCAAAATCAAAGGAATTATAAACCTATAATATGTGAAATTGTGAATGCAGTTTAATACAACAGTCAGTTTTTGCTGAAAAGCAAAAGAGGGGTGTTTAGAGGGGTGTTGAGTGAATTTTATGGTCTTTTCGAACATGCTAAGAGACATGAGGAATCATTTCTCTCTAACATTTTTAAATATTCATAGGCAATAAAGTTGTAATTTAGAAAAAAACACATCCCAAAATTCTCATATTCACAAAATATGTACATCACCTTTACCCAACCACTTCAGTGAAAGTAATACAGGAAAAGAAACACCCACAAACACAGAAATCCTAGATGTGAAACAGGCAAAACTAATCAAACTTTAGTAGAAATGTTTGTGCTCAGGCAGGACCCTGATGCTCAGAGGAAGAAGCTGATGGAGAAAATACTTTTTCAGGGCCAATAAGACCTGGAAAACAGCTTTTAGTTACTGTACACCTTACATATGGAAAAACCTCGAAAAGAGTCCTGAACGGCGGCTTGAATGGCGCACATTACCACCGCTTGAGTGTGAATGGTACTTCTTGTCACACTTACAGTTACTCTCTTGTTTATCAATCAATTAATACTGAGAGGTGTCATTAATATAATGTCCACCCCATTTATATCAGTGTTGTATGACATAACTGTGTATGAGTCATAATCTGAAATTTGAACTAAATTTGACTTTTTAGCCAGTTTTGCTGTAGATAAAGGGACCATCATTAACTCCACACACAGCCAGAGAGTCCGTCTCCACCGGCTCAGTCCCTTCAGTTATTTTTTCCCTCTGATCCCTGATCATGTCTTTATAAAGGCAGTGTAGTTATTAACCTCCAGCCTGAGGGCAATGTTCATTAAGTTCATTCTCTAATGTAGGTCTAATCTAGAGGTAGAATGAAACATTCATACACGTTTCACCATTCATCTGTCTGCTGATACTCCACCAAACCTCTCTGGCCTTTACAGCCTAAAGGGCCCGCTGACACTTTTCTCATTTCCTCCTCTGTTTCGTCTGTACGCCATTACTCTTTTCTCTTATCGTCTGCTCCGTTATTCTCTTTTCTCTTGCTTTCCATGGTTTTACTGTTATTTCCCTTCATGCATAGCCCCTTTTTCCTTTCCTTTCCTTTCCTTTCCTTTCCTTTCCTTTCCTTTCCTTTCCTAACAGCCTCCCCTCCCTCTTCATTACTGTGCTCCTCTCTTATACCATCACCAGCATGACAATCTGTTGCTTGCTTGAATCTCATTTGTGGCTTCAAACATGCTTTTAGACGGATCAAAGTAGAAATTAAGCGCTGATGCACACACATACGCAGACGTGCGCACACACATGCGTGCATTTCCACACTCTCACAATGAGCCTGTTGCGAATTACTGCCTTCAAAGACTAGAATAAATGCAGCGCAGTGTGTTATCTGTGAAATTTCACATGCACACCCACACTCTTTCAAACCCACCCACTCAAATTGCACACATGCGAGTACACGCAGCCAACATGCATATACATATAAAATGCATAGACGTGAAAGTGGGAACATTAGAAAGAACCTGTGTGTGCTTTTTGTGTGCGTGAGAGAGCACAGAAGAGTGTGTGCAGTTGAGAGTGTGATTGCCTGTCTAATGAATGCTTGTTATTCTCAGATCTGCTGGTTAAGTCGGATGTCGGGCGAGGGTCGAATGCTTCAAAAGCCCTTTCATGCCTGCCTCGGTTCGGTCGCATCGACCTCTGGACCCGCCGATCGATTGACCAGCCTTAATTTGACTGATCTGGGGAAGCAAGAACTCCCTTATCGAACTTTGAAATGCACACACGTGTGTGTGTGTGTGGTTGAGGCGTGAGAAATTGCGATGAACAGCCTCTTTAGCAATGTGAACAGTGTGTAAATCATCAGTATCACCAGCACTTGTCATCATTTTATTCATATCATTGATTATCATTTTCAGGCACCTATTATACTGCATTTCTTTACATCTGGGTTTAAATTAAAATTTTCAGAAATTTACTCTTGAAAAACAATGATGAGTCATTGATGGTAACATGGTAACATTACAAACTTTGCTTTTAGCTCATTAAAGCTTTTAAATTGACTTACTAAGCTAGTGGAGAACATTACTTATTCATTTTCTCTAGTCACATTCAACCAAGCCAAGTTATTAAATATACGCTGGCAACCCTCCACTCACGAGCCCACACACTCTTCCCTGACCTTGCTGCCGCCTCTGTCCCCTGGTGAACTGCGCTCTGCTCTCAGGGGTGTGTTGCCTGCAGCTGTCGGTCACAAGTAGAAGTTCAATTCATATTTTAAAGGAGAGACGGCAGCCAGGCGGGAAACTGATTTCAGTCATATTTGCTCTGAAATCTTCTGTATACATGCTGTGTGCTTTCATTGACCTCCTTCACCCTCCCTGTCAAATGGTGTCCCGGTTTGGTGGAAGAAAACATCATCGATCCAAAGACAGAAAAGCAGCTGGGGGGGGGTTTGAGGGGCTCAGACTAAACTCGTTCACTGAGGATTCCTCATTTCTCTCATCTCTGTCTCGCTCTGGCTTTCTCTCTCTGTCACACACACACACACAAACACACACACACACACACAGAATCACCCAATTTTCTCATACCCCTAATGATGAAGACTTTTGTATCTCATTAATCACCATGGCAACAGTATTGGACCTACTTTCAACTCTCCTTTTCTGTCTCTTTGTTTTCTCTCTCTCTCTCTCTCTCTCTCTCTCTTTCTCTCTCTCTCACTCACACACACTCACACACAGATTATGTTTCCATTCTCCTCCACTATACAGCCATCTAACCACAGCACTGTACTGGATATTATTGGATGTGACATACTGCTGATGCACACTCATTGTTGCTTAGATTTTTTCGCTGCAGGATGTGCTGCTGGAGAGTGATTGCATGCGCGTGTGTGTATCATTGTGCGTGTGGGAATAAGAGCTAGTGGGTGTGTGGGTGAATGGAAATGAGTGAGTGTCTGCTGGAGGCTGTGGCAGGTGTGTAGCCCCTTAAGCCCAGAGTTGCATTGCTAACAGAGTAGTGGTGCGTCTGTGTGTGTGCTGCAGGGACATCCACGTTACTTGGTAATATGGATGTTTGAATGCAGATCTCACATGTGTGTGTTTTTCTGAACTGTAAAGCAGGTGAGAACGGCTCAAGATGCTTTTAAGCGAGAGCAGATGGGAACTGAAATGTTACTGGAGCGTATGCAACATGATTCATTTATGGTGTGTGTTCCTGCAGCTGATTGTGTATGTCTGTGCGGTTGTCACCCTGAGGGGGTTATATAAACACAATTTCATACCAGCCAAAGCACAGAACAGAAAGATGTGAGATGTGCACAATGCTACATAATTATGGAAAGATTTACTCTGTTCTTCTGTATTCACAGAGGGAAAGTGAGCCTGGCAGAGTTGGCTGTGCGTCTAAACCATTAGTCTGACTTAAAAGCTGCACGATGCATGAGTTTTATACAAAACAGCCACCTGCTTGTTCAGGCTAGATCACAAAGGCTAATGTTATTTTGGTGGCAGTTATAAACACTTGTCAGCCCGTATAATTAGAGAAGTAAATGAACTGAGACTCACTAAAGTTAGACCATTAACGACAAGGTTATTTTATGTTAATTTCTTATTTAAAAAGACGGAATGCGTGTGTTTATTTTAAGCGCAGAAAAAAAGTGATTTAAATACAGTTTATACCGCTCTGTGCTTTAATGTTTTATTTTTTAATCTGTGATTATGTCCACATTGAGACACAATCAGCAGCTGACTTACATTTTTCTCTACTTTCCGCCTCACTTGCTACCATGTGAACCATTTCTGAGCTGTGAATTGTGTCAGCTTGGACCACAAAGCCCAACAACCAACCAAAAAAAACCCTGGGTGAACATAAACCAAAGTTGATCTTTTAATCTTTTAGAAGACACAAATGATTACAGCACAGTCCACAGTCCAGTTTTGCTTGTATTTGAGCGAAGTTTACAAGTGACGTATAATAGAAGTGATTTTTGCTTTCATCCATGCTAGTTGGTGTTGATGGCAAATACTCTGCTTTGACCTGTTTTTGGGGTCTTTTATGCCTTTTATTGATGGTCAACAATAGAGATGACAGGAAACAGGGGGTGGGCATGGATACCTGACGGGACTCCAAGCAGAGATGCTTTGATTCTTGGCTGCCACCTTGAACTAGTCCTTGTCTGTTGCAGATCCTAAGCCTTTGGGGTCATTTTTGCCAAGAAACCACTGGTTCAGTCAGTTCAGCCACTCCAATAATCAAGAGAGTGATATGTGTTTTAGATAGTTGCCAAGTGTTGCTGGCCGGTTGAAGTTACTACTCCCTGTTGGCAGTCTTTCTTCTTTTTGTCTTGTTATTATCAGCTGATTTAATATGAAGTTTGTGGTTTGTTTTCTGCACTCGGGTCCAATTTAACATCACAGGACCCAAGTTGGAGCCAAGTTGCACCAATGTAGCTTGTTCATTGTGTCATATTTCTGTCTCTCTTTCACTTCACTCTCCCCTCAGAGCTGCAGGGATGCAGTGTTGACTCTTGGATGCTTTCTGTCAGGGAGTCTTGAGCTCATGTTCCCTCGATTGAAAATTGGTTGAGATGCTCTCCTGCTGCACCAGACTAAAAGACATTAAATCAAAGTACTCCTGAGTGTGCTGGGTGGGCGGGACAGTGCTCTCAGCAGGAAAGGAGATTTGAGACTTGGACAGAAACTTCAGAGTGCTGTTGCTGTGGTGGAATATCAATCATGTATTTCAGCTGCTCCGACTCCTGAGCTTGAAAAAGCTTTTGGCTGTGACCTTTGGAAAGGAAATATAACCCGTCGTGCTGACTCTTTTTTTGTTTTTTTCATGTAACACTGCCTCTTAAGGATCACATCAAACACCTTTTGGTGATACGCCTTGCAATTACCGGGCCCGTTTTGTTCTTTTTGATGTATTTTCTTCTTGCCCTCTGACAGACTGCGCAGGCATGTTGTGTTTGGTCTAAGTGAAAGCTGTGATGTGAAGCTTTTGTCTGTGGCTCTGCTGCTTGCCTTTTTGATGCCCAAGCTAAGATCACTAACTCCCAGTCTCCCAATAAGACCCCTGACAGGGCAAGGCACTCAAAGAGCACCACACGTAAGGGGCTGACATCCTGTAAATTCTTCAGAGCAAGGACGAAATGCAAATAAATAGAAGTATTTCTCAAAAACAGAAAAAACAAACACATTTCAGATTAGTTCCACTTTAAGCAAACAGAAGTGATTCAGCAGAAGACACACAAGAGTGTGTGTTTGGAACTTCAGTGATGTGGTGGCAGGCAGCTAATTGCCAGAGCCCATTAGCCTAGCTTAGCATAAAGACCAAGAGCGATCAGTGCTGTAACTGTTTCTTGTCAAACAGCGTGCTGGTGCAGTGACTTTCTGGAATGTCCAGCTAGCTGTTGCCCAGTTTCTTCAGTCTTTATGCTAAGCTAAGACAATTGCTGTTTCTGAGCTAAATACTAAGACATGAGACACGGGAGTGGTGTCAGTCTCCTGTGTTCAGAGAAAGTGGGTACACCACTAAGTTTCAACACCTAATCTCAAAATAGCTCCACAAGAACCATGAGAAACACTATAAGAGCATTCACAGATGTGCTTTTCTTTGTCCACTTTGACCATCTCCACTTGGAGACTTTTCATGTCCATGTCAAGGAAAACGTGAGCGATCCTCCTCCACAGAGCTCACACAGCAGGTCACACTGTCGGGTCACAGCAAAGTCAAACTCCCAGTTGTGAACAATCTCTGAAGACCATGAGTCATCCCCTCAGCCGACTTACACACCTTTGAAAACATTTGGTGCGCAGCCATTCAGTGTGTGTGGGTTTGTGAGTGTGTACAGGTTATTGACTCTCTTTGTTTGTGTGTCTGTTGTCAACCCAGACAGCCAAATGGGCTGTAACCTGCAACAGTGAGTCACTCAGGCACCCTCGACTCAAAACAGTGTCATTTAGACAACACTGCAACACATTCAGAGGTGCGACTGTGTGTGAGTGTGCGTATTCGCGTGTTACATGCGTGGTTGGATTTCACGTTTCAGCCATGTGCTTGGATGTTTTTTTTTTTGTCGTTTGTTTGTTGCATCCCTGCCTGTGTTTCATAAGCTTTATGTCTCTGTGTTGGCAAACAGTACATTGCATGCGAGAGCTGTGTGTGCATTTGTGTGTGTATGTGTGAATGTGCTGGTGTGAGTCCATGTTTAAAAATGAGCTCCATGTTTCTGTTTGACCTTTGGAATTCCCTCGGCCCGTCACACACTGCTGCATCTCTATAGATCCATGCACACGGTTACATTTGCGTGAGTGTGTGTGTGTGTGTGTGTGTGTGTGTGTGTGTGTGTGTGTGTGTGACAAGGTATTTATCACGTTGTGGGGACAAAAATCTGTTTACACAGTCACATTGTGGGGACTCACCTGCCTTATGGGGACAAAATACAGGCCCCCTTAATGTAAATCATTAAATTTTAGGGTGAAGACTGAGGATAGGGTTACGGGTTAGGTAAGGTTAGGTTAAGTTTAGGGTTAGGAATATGCAAATAGTGGTTATGGTTATGGTTATGGTTAGGGTTAGGGTTAGGGTAAGGCTCCAGGAAATGAATGTAAGTCTAGGTAATGCCCCCACAACTGATAAAAACACAACATGTGTGTGTGCGTGCGTGCAGACACTGAGAGCCAGAAAAAAGGAGAGCAAGGGGAAGAAATGACATAAATGTTTAATTTCAGAGTTGAATTTGTGCGATTTTGATATCGTTCATGCATGATTTATACCAATGTCATGAATTGAATTAAGGAAGAGTCAAAGGGACAAAGATACAGAGATACAAATGTAAAAGTGAGAGCAGCAAAGATGGAGAAGTCTGTCCTGCTGGCCAGCTCAGAGTCCACAGGTCAAAGGTCATTCAAACATTCACAGATTTAATGAAATAACCCTTTAGCTGCTTTGTAATAGCTGTAGAATGAGTGGTGGTGTTATTACAAGCAGGCTCTCGCCTTGTGCTCATGGATCATGGATCTGATCATTATCTGAATCCTTGCATTGGGTCACCACAGGATCAATAATGAATACATGAGGAGGTAATTGAAATGTATTCCCTAAGGGTGCGAGAGGTGAGCTGGATTCAAATGAAGTTGTGCTAACATGATTGGTGCAAAATAATGAAAAATGTCTTTTTCATTAGCAGCTAACCGCGGGCAACACGGATGAGGTCTTTCTTTCTGTTTTCTTTCTTTCTTTGATTAATTGGTTGTTTCTGCGGTTCTCTGGTTTGGTTTTTTGGTTCTTTGGCTCTTACTTTCATTCTTTGGTTCGTTATCTTGTTGTTGTTTGTTTTTTGTTCTCTTGTTTTGGTTTGATCTTTGGTTTTTTAGCTATTTGGCTCTGATTTTTTAGCTCTGTCTTTTGTTTCATTCTTTGGTTTCCTGGTGATTCTTTCTTTCTTTCTTTCTTTCTTTCTTTCTTTCTTTCTTTCTTTCTGTGTCTCCTGAATGAAAACTTGTATATGTGATGTATTTACCTATAAAATTACTTCCTTGGTTCTGAATCATTTAGAATGCAACTATTTCCACTGTTGACATAATTTGTTTCGCCTCAGTCTCGACTTACCCACTGGCTCATTAGTAGCCATATGTTCCCAAGATGCTGACTTATGCAGATGGTATTGTTTTATTGGATTAGTTTATGTGCAAATCAATGTAGCCACAAGGAGGGAAATGGAGAGAAGATGGGATGTGTGAGAGAGAAACAGAAAGACAAGTGAGCACTTAAAAATGACAGAAGAACTGAGAGAAGGAGGAGTCGCAAGGCAACATTGTCATTAAGGGAAGAGAGGGATGGAATGATGTATGTCAAAAAGAAACTGATGAAACAGGTACAGAGATGGAGGAAAATAAAGGATGAGAGTGATGAAGTCAGGAAAACATAAAAATGACCGACTGCAGAGCGATGTGAGTGCAGGAGTGAGACTGTAGAGACGGAAATGCAGATGACAGATAGAGGTGAAGAGGTGGAGTGACAGGTAGAAGAGGTGAAAAGAGCAGTGGAGATTAACAGAGATGAGAGGCTGATGCAAAGTGGAGTACAAGCAGGCTGCAGGAGGTAGAATGGATGGATGATTGCAATGGAAATGGAGTGTAAGACAAGATTAAACCTAATTAGAACATTATAATGACTTTGTAAGGTGAAACGAATAGATGGCAGCCATTATGTTAGAGATAAAGAATGGAGACAGACCTGCTCTTCAGTGAAGAATAACACTGATTCTAACTGGGGTCTTTTTTTTTTGTGCGGATCCAGCGTAAGGTTGAAATGGATTAAGTAAGGCCTGGGCAGATTAATGAATGGAGAAACATGAAGAGCATAAACATGGACAGTATGTATAGATTAAAAGCGGAAGTGGTTAAATGGCTGAGAAAAGGTGGCATCAGTGAGACTAGTAAGAGAGATCACATGGACAGTTAGCATGCTGTCATTAGCATTTAGCTCAATGTGCCGCTGTTTCCAAGAACAGCCTCACAGAGCTGCTAGCATGGCTGTAGCTCCCCCCGGCTTGATTGCACTGGGCCCGCCTGCATCGTGTTTCGGCTGCGACGTGGCCACTGGAGCTGATCGTGGTCATTCCAGACACTGCTTGTGGCTCCACCAGAAGCGCTGCGGCGTGCGTCACAAGCAGCTCTCCGCTTTGCTGCGCTGAAAATGCTCTCCTAGTCTATTTTTGACAGAAGCCGTATCAAGCAGAGCAGGTCAAACCAGGCAGGAAGACTCAATTTTCAAAATAAAACACCCCGTGCACACTCCTTGATCGTATATCAGCAATGAACAAAACTGAAACGGACAAAAAAGAAACCATTTAACAACGTAGACTTAATGGTGGAAGTACAAACATGAAGGAAAAATGATCAAATCAGCTAAATCTGAGCAAGTCAACGAAATCAGGCAGGCGAAATGTTCCACTTCTGAAACACTCGTAGTGTGCCTTGGAGGCGTGTGGAGGATGGAACAAAACCACAGGACAGCTGAGCCCAGTGGAATCAAGCGTTAGTCTTGTTGGATAAATAGAAGAGGATCTATGAAGAATGTATGTGAAGTAGTAGTGTGAACACTCACTGATCTGCAACCATTAGTGTTCAAGACACAGCTTGACTCAAACAGCTTGTATTAAACACAAAGAGTGAATAATGTAAACCAACACGCTGGTTCCACAGTGATGAACCTTGATATGATACAAGCATTGCTCATGTCCTGCGTGGTTAGCAACCAGTGCATGTTTTCAGCTCTTGCCCTTGGTATGCTTTGACCTCTGCTCATCAGCTTCATGTGAAAGTCGGAGACGTTCTGTCTCATCTAATGTGACACTCAAGAGAGCTCTACATCAACATAGGTCTCTCGACATTAACTCATGACTGGTAGCACACGCAGAGGATAGTTAACATAGTTTTAACTACCTTTAGAGTGCATGTAAACTGTCTGGTTGCATGTATGTCTCCGGGTGAGTGCTCCTCTCATAGACATCCACTGCTGGATGAACTGCAGGAAGCTTAAGCAACCTGTAGCCCCTCTCTTGCTGGGAGAATACATGCACGCTAAACTGTTTCATATCTGACAGTCCAGTAAATGCTTTCATCTCCAGTGCGCACAGTCATGCATGGAAATTGTGCGAGTGTCATTACCTTGAGTGGAATATTGGCATTTAATGGAGGTGAGTCTGGAGTAGCTTGTATATTACATTTAATACAACATTTAGCTGCAGCCTGGCAATCTGGTTGCTCAAAAGTCATTCTAGCAGAGACGGCCGGTGTCACCCGGTTAAAAAAGGGAGGCTATGACCACAGAGTTTGAATCCTGGGAGAGGCTGGAGTGTCTGAACCAGTAGAGAGACGGACACACACACACACACACACACACTTCGCCCTCCTTCAGCAGCCACCATCACACTGCCCTTGAACAGGACACTAAAGACCTAACTGAGGCCGACAATGCAGAACTGTGAGTGCGACGCTGGGTGGAAAAAAGGCAACTGTGCTTAATCAACCTTTTCAAGACGAAGGTTAAAGTAATAATCTGTGACGTTTTTATGTAGATGTTCATTTTGTTGCCTTATGCTGAGTGATATAGTGCAGAATTGAGTGGACCAATGTCTAGTTTTAAAACACATTCAATGCTTCAGTTGTGTCCTAATTTATGATGCACTATATGTATATGTACTTTATCATAATGTACACACAGGAAGTGATACCAGACGCACGCCAATCAAACTGCGAATGCCAGCCCCTGTTAACCCCCTCAGGCCAACAATTACGTTTGTGCTGCTTCCATTCATCTGCCCTTTTTATAAGGTTGAAATAAAAATGTTTTACATCTTCCTTTTTGAGGATAACATGGTTATTTCAAAGTGAGCGAGTTTCAAAATGCATTTATTAGAATTCAGCAGGTTTTGGACATGAAAGCAGCGCACAGAACAGGAATCCAACCAATCACTGAGCTCGGTTTAAGTTTTTGATGGGCTAGTGAAGCATCACAGGTGAAAATGTCCTCAAAAGATTTGCTCAAAGTAACTTTTACTCAACTTTTACACCTCTCTGTGATCTTTACAGCCTCTTCACCACATCTAAACTTGACATGTGTCACGATGGCAACACGCAGGGAGGGGTTACTACCAAAAATGATAGCTCATTTTGCTCATTAGTAAGACAACTATTGATGTGCTGGTTGGCGGTGACGTGCAGCAGTTGGTTCGTGCACACTATAATCCTCCCACAAACAGTGAGTGGAAAGCCAGCTTTCTGATGGGACTGAACAAGCAAAAATGTTCATCAAAGATTTGATACTTTGAGCAGTCTCACCACCATTCACTGTGTATTTTAACTTCTTTTAAGAGTAGTGCCCTCATGTACTTGATGTGTTTGATTCTACATGGATGGCTTTAGGGTGGAGACCTTTGTGAGGAGCTCATTTTGTCATGTTTTCAGTCTTAAAATGTGTTGGGCCAACGGTTTGGTTTCTCCTGGGAAAAATCCTCTGCTGAATCTTGTTTCCCAGCTCCTTCAACAGTAGTTAGACTGGGAGGAACCGTGCAGTTAGCATGAGGAATTATAGCCGACAGTGCTGGGAAAAAGAGCATCACCTACAGTAAACTTTGTAGAAAATCAAAGGAAGGGGTGTCACAGTTCCACCCACACTGCTTGATTAATTGACTAGTGCTGCTGGGAAGTGCAGCGCAGACACACAACAGCAGGACCTTCACAGTCACCACAACCCCATATGTGGATGTTTACTCTTTCTCAAATGCCCGCATTTAATATTTCAGTGCTAATTTAAAGCAGGGCTTGGTCGAGAGCTCGAGAGACTCATATATTTTACTGTAGGGCAAAGGTTTGTTAGCGAGTTGTGTGAGAGAGAAGGACATCTGCATCTTAATTGATTTCCGGCTGCATACTTTTAAATTTATGTGAACATAAATAAATTATTCATATGTGGGACTATGTGTGTGTGTGTTAGTGGCTGGTGTGGACGATGTGTGTGTCAGATATTATGGGTAATGTAAATGTTTCCTCTGTTTCTATAGTAACAGTACGTGCATCCTAGTGCTTATTCACAGTCTATGTGCTGTTAGTGTCAGGGATTGTGTGTAAGTGAGTTATTTTGTGGCCTAACATTAATAGTCACAATGGTGTGTGCCTGTGTGTGTGTGTGTGTGTGTGCGTGCGTGCGTGCGTGCGTGCGTGCGTGCGTGCGTGCGTGCGTGCGTGCGTGCGTGCGTGCGTGTGTGTGTGCATGTGTGCATGTTCCCTGCAGCTAAGGCAGATGGTGGTGTCAAATGCAGACCACTGAAATCAACTGCTCTGACATCAACGCCACATTGAGCCCCACACACTCTCTGTACGTGTGCGTGCGCGAGTGTGTGTGTGCTGGCGGACCAATCAAAAGGTCACGGTGACTCAGGGACTAGCCTCACCTGTTTCATAGAGTCTCTAACTTTGTCTCCTTTTCTCTTTCTCTCTTGTTGTCTCTCTGCAGCAGAGGGGTGGTTTCACCCATGGCTGCACACACTCGTTGAGCGTGCTCAGCATAATGAACGAACACACACACACACACACACACACACACACACACTCAGATCCATGCGGGCAGCAGCAGTAATTAACAGCTAACTGCGAGAAGCCATTATCATTACAGGAACGAGGTGGGATCCAACGTTCCCACCTACATAATGGACAATTAGTCTCTGCGTCGTCATGTGTCCAGCAGACACCTCTTGGCTCTTTCAAGGAATGGAAGCATCGTCGGCTTCTTCTGCTCTGACATTTGTGTATTTTTGACAGGATGTTCTGCAGCCTTCCCTCATACTGGAGACAGTAATGGGCATTTTTGCTGAGAGTCATTGTTGTAATTTGGAGTACAAAATAGGTCCACTCAAGTCTCTCTTTTTCCGCCAAGTGCTGGTGGCATTTTAAAAGACATTACTGACGGTTTGGCCTGGCCTCAGGGTCTCGAAACATTTCTTTAAATACAAGAGACGCTTTCAGGTTTGGCAGAAGGAGCAGGCTAAATGTTAACGGGACTTGGGTCATTTTCAGTGACATTTCATCAAGGGTTTAGATTGTCTTCACAAAGTTCACTGCGAGATGTCACATCACATCTTAAGAAACGTGAACAGTCACACGATGGTATTAAAAATGGCAATTTTTTCAATGTCTGAGTTCTCTGAAAAGCATTGTAGTGGGTTTCAATCAAATCTTTTCCTGTGACATTACAGTTACTGTGTTGTCCTGATGATTGTTTTGTGCTTTATTAGCGTATTGGATACTTGTCAGAGGCTCATTTATGATCAGTGACCACACACCATACTGTCATGCCTTTGTTTTATCTGTATTTCCTCAAAAGAAGGAAAACCACAGCATCTCTTTTCCTGATTCACAGTCTTCAGAGTTGTGACTTAAACAAGCATGAGCAAGCTTTAGAGGTTACAGCCTCACTAACAGCTCTGCTTGGTGGGAATTAGGCACAGCTGTGGTGCATGTGCACAAAAACCATGCACATTGTCGTTGATTCCAGTGGGAGTCAAAACTCGGACCACCACACTGAAGTCTCAGCCTTGATGCATGGTATCCATTCTACCAGGTGAGGTACATGGGTGCCCCCATGACAATGCTAACATGCTGATGTATAGCAAATGTCATGTGTTGCCATTTTCGCCAACTTAGTTTATCATGTTAGCATGCTAACATTCACTTATTAGCAATTACAATTCATCCTGAGGAAAACTTGAATTTCACGGCAATGCATCCAATGCTATAATGCTTGCTGTGGCTGGAAACTGGTTTTGCATTACACGTGTGCATGAAAACAAAGTCAGGAACATTTCATGCTTCAGAGATATAAGCTGATCTGATAGAAACAGACCCGCAGTATAAAAATAGCATAGCGGAGAAAAATTAAGAGTCAGTAGACATCTGCACATTGGCGAGATGC
This sequence comes from Chaetodon trifasciatus, assembly GCA_037975065.1. Lineage (NCBI taxonomy): Eukaryota > Metazoa > Chordata > Actinopteri > Chaetodontiformes > Chaetodontidae > Chaetodon > Chaetodon trifasciatus. The sequence continues at coordinate 10,401,158 of JBBMOE010000017.1, read as the reverse complement.
AGCTGCATCCGTGGACATTTGGGTTAAAGAGGACACAGTGTGATTCATTTCACAACACTGAGTGGATTTTCTTCACATTCTGATCTGTAAGTAGCTTTTTTTTCTCTGCTCGTTGAGTTGATTTCAGAGGCAAAGTCTTCCAAAAGTAACCTGAGGTGATCCGATTTGACTTTTTACTTGATTTACTTTCATCTCTTGTGGTTGCAGGATTGATTACACTTTGTCACTGTGTAATGGGCAATCTGAGATGGAGTGCATTTTGAAATTGAACATCCCGAGCTCGCCTGCTAGCCAGAGACGAATGCATTAGAGGCCAGACAAATTGGGTGAAATTGTCCCCCCCACTTCTCCAGTCTGGGCTAATGGAGCCACTACGAAGGCCATGGCCAAACCGCCCTGCATGGCCGCTGCTGAAATTGATCCCTGCCTGCTCACCACTCCACTTCAGAGATTATACTCATTACAAAATATTCAGTGTTGCTTTTTCTTTTTTTGTCGGATCTCTTTCCCCATCTTTTATTGCCTTACGTAAGAAATTTCAGACAAAATCAGAGTATTGTAATTCTCAGAACAATTTCAGCATAATGTGGTATTGCGCGCTGTATTTCACTCCATAGATGACTGGAAGGTTTTAAGGATTTCATGCAGGATGTAGCCTCTTACCAGAGGCTTATATATGAGTCAAGATGGTGTGTGTCTTTGTGACGGTCCCTGTGGTTGTGTGTGTGTGTTGGATTTTTATTCCTCCTCAAGGTTAAAATGGAAATCCACACCGCCCATATTAGTCAGGCTGTATATCTTCTTTTGCTCCTGACTTCTCTTTTTTCATAGCGCTCTCTCATTTCATCTTCTCTCTACGCGATTTGATGCTTTCTCCTTCTTTTGTCAGCCACATCGTAAATATAAACTGCTGTTTTCTCCTCTCCTCTCCTCTCCTCTCCTCTCCTCTCCTCTCCTCTCTTCGCCTCGTCCTCTATTGATTGTGGCTCCCGTTAATTAACAGAATTTATTTCTAATGAGCCAAACACTGATTACCTTGTTCCAGTCGTAGAAACAATCTCTTGCTATGCTTCAGACAGACCTCAAACTCCAGGTCAAAATAATCAGACTGTACTCAGACCACAGTCGCCGTTGCACCGTGGCTGATTTGAGCTAAATCGCAGCTAGAGCTGTAGCCCCGAGAGGTTTTGCACCAAACGGCTGGAAAATAGTCGGTTCTGCTGCCAACTTTTCCCTCGCTGACAAAAGAATGTCAAAGGGTGACTGCGGGTTCCTGAGCATATAGGGCTTATTTTTCGGAAATGTCTTACAGAGAGAGGTTTCCTCGACGAGAGAGGATACATTTGTGTGTGTGTATTTGTGTATTTATCCAGTGATCCAACAGTCAGCTGTTCAGGCTTCAGCACATCACACAGAACAGAGCTGTCTCTTCATCTCACGTTGCTTTACAGCATCTACACTTTACATGCCTTGCCTGTGACCAGGATCTTTTCTGAACCTTAACCAGACCGGAGTTGTCATGCACAGATGTTGTAGAAAGCGAGCGTCATCAGTATCATGAACATTGTCCAGGGTTGTGCAGAAATGTCCCATATCGCTGTTCTTATCTGCCTCTGTGATGATAAGGGCTGCTCGCTCCATCATATCAAAGTGCCAGGAAAGAAAGTAGCACCAGTGATTTTGACATTCTCTGTCATAGAACAGGCATTACACGCTGCTAACGCCATTATCTGATTCCTGATCTGTGCAGCCAAGGAATGATCTCTATGGGTAAGAGCCTTCCATGTGCTTGTGTAAGTTAATAGTTATTCCTCTTATATTAGCGGCTAAACCAAACTGGATTAGTGCAACAGTGTGAGAGATTCTCAAGTTTCTTTTGTCCATCATTTTGTTAACCTGTAAAGATCTTGTTGATGTACAAGAGAGCTGTAAAATGATAAAAATGCTCTGAAATGACCATTTTTACTCTCACAGATTGAGCTATTCAGTTCAATGAAAATCAGAAAGTCTGCAACAAGTCAAAAACAAGGACGTCTGAACACAACATCCAGTTCTTTTAATACGTCCGTGGTCTAGGGTTAGGGTTAGGGTTAGCCTGATTTGGCCGTTAGTCAGATTTGTGATCATGCAAACAGCCAAGTGTAAACAAAAGTGAGCTAATTGCTTCTGGATTTCACACTGAAGGTGTAAGTAGGGCTTAGGAACATCTAGATGTGTCTTTAAAGTGTCTCTGTCAAAGCTCAGTGGGATGGAAAGCAGTATTAGGACTCTCATTTAAGTCTTGCACTCTCCTCCAATCAATGCTCACACAAGTTGCCAGCTAATCCTCCCACTGAGCCCCACCAAACAGTCAATAAAGACTGAGTGCTGGACTTAAACTGTGGTGATATCAGAGAGGAGACTGCAGAAGTGTTGTTGACATGTTTTCACGTTTGAACATTTGAGGATGAATCTGAAGAAAGTTCGCTCAGCTGACCGTGAGGCGGCGTGTTGAAACCGCACGTCCATAGAAATAATGCCTCCATCTTTCACGCTGCTGTCTAGTTTCATTTGCGTTGTGTGTGTGTGTATGGGTCGCTGTGTGACCTTGAGGTAACGAGGTCTATTCAGGTGTTGATTGCCAGGCCTCTCTGGCGTCGCTGCTGGTAATGCCGTGAATTGATTCGCTGCCAAGCCCGAAAAAATTTTCACCTCCTAATCTAAATCTCTCTCCCTCTTGCATTGTGTGCCTCCTCTTTCTTTCAACGCCTTCCCTCTCTCTCCCTTGCCTCCTGGCCTCGCTGTCTGTTCTCCAACTGGATTTAACCGCCAACCTCGCGCATCTGTGGCTAAGCCTGTGCTGCAGCGAGTGTGTGTGTCACTGCACTAATTGTACCTGTTAAAAGTCTTGCCAACCTCATTGCTTAACTGTCCCCGTCATTACACTGCCATGGTCATTGTTTGCGTCTGTGCTTGTGAAGAGAGTGTGTGTGTGTGTGTGCGCACCTGTTAACCAGAAGCTTTTCAGCCTGGCAGGAACGGGGACTATTCTCTTCTTCACAATGGCAGTAACGGCTCATTCCAACCACTTCACATTGTGTGCAAACAGTTCGTACGCAACAGTAAAATATTAGAGCTCACTCTGACATCCCACATTTTATATACCCGCCCACTCCCACTTTCCCTCTCACACACATGAGGAAAGCTGCCCACCCACTCGCAGTTATTACTGAGTGGGTGTTAGAAGGTTTGGGCACATTGAGAGTGCTGATGCATGTTTTGGATCTTAGTGTCTGGTGCTAATACATGAGAAAAAGGCATCAGCTGCCCGCAGCATCACTTGAGCCATATATGCAGCCACAGGCCAGTTTTGTGTGAAGGGGTCGGCGGTGCAGACTTTCTTGCTCCATAGAATCGTCCCCTGGCCCTCTCCTTTACTCCTGTCATAATTGCTACAATCACTAGAGGGCTTTGTCACAAGAGGGTGAGAATAAACCCAAATTGGAATTAGGGATTAGCTACAGCTAACAATTTCAACTTTCCAAAACCGGCAATCTGACAAGCACATTAGCTTTGTGAAGCCATCGGGCAGATGCACTCAGCAGAGAAGCTCTCAATTTACGTTCTTTACACAAGAACTACTGTCGCTGTCGATATGTACAAACAAGTGCAATACCGTGAACGCCTTCAAGGAGAGATTGCCAAGAAGCACACGCCATTACCACCATTTGGGGATCAAGTGCAGCCAGCTATAAACAATTTTGCTGTCAGGTGCAGTTGGACAACATGTCAGACAGACTAGTTTGTTTCGAGCGTGCCCCCGTCTGGAAGCATGCTGTCGTTTCTTTTTCACACTTTTTTCAAAATAGGCTGTCTTTCTCATTCTGTAACACTATCCACATTAAAATTTCATTCTTTCAAACTATTTTAATTCCCTCATTTAGCATTCATAAGCAGTATAATAACAGTTAATAGTTTATAACACATTATAGTATAGTTGTATGCACTTACAAGGACATAGCTGTCTATTAATGTATTTGTCAACAACTGTAATTCCCTTAAAGCATCCATACACAGTATGTGTTAATCCCAGCTGTGAATGATGTGTGTGTAGGCATATGCACACATGCTTAAAGTGGAAGTCTTGAAGATTTCAGTCCTGGTTGACACCTGTAGTTAGTGGTGATTACAGTAATGCGGTTTAATACTACAGGTCACTTAATTCTGCAGGCAGAAAAACAAACTATTGTGGCATTAATAAAGAAGTCAGGCGAGAATTTGTCTTTGTCCGTCAGTGCATGAGCAACCATCATATCATTTTATGCTGCACACGGCACAAGCCTTTTCCATGAAACTGAAGGGAGAATTTGAAGTTGGTTTGCAGCCTGTCGCCTGCAGCTCCTCATCTAACAGCTCACCGTGGCCGCTTCCTCTTGTTCCATTCCTGCCTGCAATATATCAAACTGATCCGCTGTCAAAAACTAACAAAAATCACCGTTTTGTGTTGTTTTGTAGACGCAGTTTGATGAACAGTACCGCCAAGTGCAAAACTCGCTGAAAAACACATTTCATTTCCTGTTACTTCTTCATTATGAAGGTCAACTCGTGCTTCACTGGTTAAATGCTTTAAATGTGGAGCTGCAGCAGTGGGAATGTTCCCACAGACCTCCATTGTATAATAGTGATACATACAAACATATAGATATTGCAGTACTTTCATCAGTGGGCCATTGGCTCAATATCCATTGCAAATTGAAATATAAATTGTCCTGAACTGGAGCCTTTTGACCATCTGAGATAAGATCACATCACGCAGTCCTGACAGGATCACGTTACACTCCTCCTGAGGCTCGGGCTCTTTGTATCAGGAAATCCAGTGTGTGCATGGCTGTTTGCTTCAGCTTGTTATTGTAATCTCCACTAATTTATGAGGAAAACCCTCTTATCTAATTGATTTAGTTAATGTCATATGAATAATCTGCAAATATTGCTGTCTGGTTTCTCCCATCTGGCTGACACACACACACACACACACACACTCAGTGTGTCACCCACTCATTTCATACTCATAATGATAATGATAATAACTTTCCTATCCCATTAATCACTGTGGTAATGCCACAACAGCACTGTTCTCTCTCCGCTCCTCACTCTCACTGTGTGTTTTTCTCTCTCTCTAATCATCCCGTCTTTCATTTGAATACCACACTGTGCGACACGTTTGCACCTTGTACCCTTTTTACACTCAAGATAAGTGCTGTCCAGCTCATTGTTCAGCATTAGTGCCAAAATATTTGCAGCACTAAAATTAGAGGTTTTCACTTGATCAATGTGCAGCTGCAAATGTGCTTTATGAATTTTTAATTGGCTTTGAGTCACAAACCTATTGATTATTAGAATAGCTGCACACTAATTCAGAGAATAAAATAGGAGCAAGACATGCAGTTTCACATGTTTCATTTGCATCTTTGAATCTGTGTGTGTGATAGTTTTGCATTTTATTTGTGGTTGTTTCACATCATTTTGTGGTCATTCTGCATCCTGTGAGTCTCTTAATGTTCGTTTTGCATTCTTTTCACATCTCTTTGTTTGCTTTGTGTCTCTTTGAAATTATTTTGCTGTTGTTTTGCATCTTTTTGTGGTTTGTGTTTAGTTTGTGCTCATTTTATGTTGTTGTCTAATATGTACAAATTTTCCAACCAGCCACTGGCAGCCCAACAATTGAGGATTGCTGATATATTGCACAAAATATTGTGGCTCTCCACACTGTTTTTCCTGCTGCTTCTGCCATTGCTGCCTCTTTGTGCTCCTGGATTAACCCAGCGCTGTGGCTGAGCAGCAGTTCTCACTCGTTCTTTGGAGGCAGGCCATTAAATTAGCCAAATAAAATGACAAAAATTGTCCATAAAACCCAACCTGTGGTGAACTCAGCAAGTCGTGCTAGCTGATATATTCATTCAATTGCTCAACCATATTTTGCATTTCTTTCTGGTCATTTTGTGTCTCTTTCAGTGACATTTTGTAGGTGAAGCCCAGGGGACCTGCTGACCCCTTGGGCCCTCACAGTAATCCATCCATGGCTGACAGTCAGAGGATAGAGGGAGAGGGAGGGAGGAGGAGAGAAACAGAGATGATAGATGCAGTCCATATATAGAAACTGAAAAGTGACAGCAAGCATGAGAGTGTGGGAAATGGCTGGCTTAAAGAACATGATTGCCCCTATGCTGTTACCACGGTGACTAATGGGATACCAAAGTTATTCTAACTGTGTAGAAGAAGAAGAAGAAGAAGAGAGTGGGTGAGAGTGTAAAAAGATAAAGAGAGGAGTGTGTGGTTAAAGGACAGAGAGTGCTTGTGCAGAAAGAGAGGTAAATCACATGTTGGTGAGTGTGTGTGACCTGTGAATAAATTATGTGTGCGTGTGCATTGACAGGTATGCTATGTGTCTGTGTGTGTGTGTGTGTGTGTGTGTGTGTGTGTGTGCGTGTGTGTGTGTGTGTGTGTGTGTGTGTGTGTGTGTGTGTGTGTGCGCTTACTTCACCAGTCAGGCATGTAAGAGAGAGATCAGGAGGGATTAATACAGCTTCCAATTATTGTTCTTGTGCTTGTGTTCTCTCCCTCTTTCCCTCTCTTTTTCTCTCCCCCTTTTCTCCCTCCATCCTGCACACACACACACACACACACACACACACACACACACACACACACACGAGCAAATGGCCTCTGCCTTTCTCCCCCTTTCTCCTTCCTCTAAGCTCTCAGTGACAAGGGGATTTTCTTTAGCCTTTTTATTAAGATTGCTGTTATTTGTCACACAAGAGAGAGGGCAGAAGAGAGGGAGGGATCAGGGGAGGCAAGAGAGGATTGGATAAAAGGCAGAAAGTCAGAGAGGAAGAATGAAAGAGGTGGAAGAGGCTTGACACTGGAAGATAAGACAAAGTTGGGAGACAGATTCGAGTTAGAAGAGAAAGTAGAAGAGGGGAACAAACAGGCATTGCGAAAGAGAGAATAGACGGAGTCGGGAAAAGGAGAGCAGCAGGAGGTGAGGAGTGAGAGGAGAGAGAGCAAACAGACGGGGGAGAAAGAAAAGGAAAGGGAAGCAAGAGAAACTTTCATCATCCATCTAAAACAAGCCCGGGGGATGAAGAGGATGTTTGTGATGATAAACTCTTCACCCTCACTGACTCTGATGCACACACACATTCACAGACACACATGGTCGTATTTGTTTCACGTTGGCCAGCTCTGTCGCAGATGTAGCTTGAGTCCTCGGTTGTGTTCAGTTTAAGGCAGTGAGAAATCCTCATGTTAATATATGAGATATTTATGACTATCGGGTTTAATACTCCACTGACAGAAACAGTAACTACAGTTTTACAGGTGGAGAGCAGATCATTAATGTTAGATAGATTATTGATATGTGAGAGTCATTTATCACTTGCAACCATTACCGCCAAATTAGTTTTTTCCCAGAGGCTGCTCGAAACATAAATCTATACGTAAAAATAACGAACAAACAAAAAACCCACCAGCATTCAACCCTCTCATCATATATTTCATATGGATATATCATACTGTCCAGAAAAAAGTTTAAGTGGGTTTTATGAAAACACAACCTGCTGGGTTTTACCATTCACACACATAATCACGTTCTCAGCAAATACTCATATCCTCTGCATGAGAGCTGAGCATTCTGGGCTATTTAAACAGGTGACAAAGTAACACAGCCAGCCACAGAGCACACTCCTTTACCGCCGCCGTGATAGGCTCACTCACCACAGGGGTCCACTGCCTGGTCCCCGCTGGTCTCTGAAGCTTCTGCCTGTGCTCTATTAAAGTGTCAAGTTTTCCTGAAGGTTTGGCTGCTAGTGGACATGTTGTTAATGGTTAACTCACCTTGGTATTGCTTTGCTTTGGAGGTTAAATAGTGACAGTGGTTGTGCTCTTCAGTAACATGCATTCTCACAGCCAGTTAAAGGTACGCTGTGGACTTTTTGACCACTAGTAGTGCTATTGAGCAATGTTTTCATTAGCAGGTCCAAGGAAAACAAACATGGATGTACACAAAGTATTGAAAAAATGTCTTTGCAAATGTTTTATTAGTAAGGAAATGTGTTCCCTATCCAGCCATCCAAAATTCATAGAATCACAGTTACATATATAATATTGACATCACATTTTCATTTGACCAAAGGCATCATCTCCACAGCTCTGCTTGATTAGCGACACACACATAATGCAGTGGTTAAAATCAGGTGTATTTAATCTCTCTTCCTGAAACAAGTATTCAAACAAATGAATTCCCACCTCCAGAGTTCTCTGATTTTAATGTACCTGGCCACCCTGCACTCAGCCACGCAGACCTTAAAAAAGTCTCACATGCATCCATAAAACACGCCCTCAGACACACACACATTCAAACCCCTGCATGCACACACAGCCACCCTCATCATATCTTGCATCATTTTCTCTCGTTTCAATGTCACAGCCCATTAAAACCCTTTTAACCCCATTTGGTTGATGTCCTCGCCTACACAAACTTTCACATGTTTATGCAGCGTGCTGATGGAGGGGCCGATAGAGAGGAAGAAAGCGCTGTTAAGAGTGACAACTGTGGCTGCATCTTCATATCTTCATACACTATTATGTGGCAGAAGAACACATAGCTATCTTTAAAGGGCTAGATTTCCTCACAGGAGATGAAGAAAAAAAACACAGAAAGAATTAGACACAAAAGGAAATTTTATTGCTTCAGGCCAGAGAATATTAACCGCACTGACTTGGTAGCCTGTGGTGAAATCTGTATGCAGCAAATGAAGGAGTCAGACTCTTCTGGGGGCAGAGAACAGCAAGACTCCTCTACTCTCCCCTCCTGAACCTCACTTCACCTTCCCTGGTTCCCTAAATTATTCTGAGGCCGACAAATTGTCTTCCGTACACCACGTGACAAAAACGGGAAGTGTGCGAATCAAGAGGAAGCAAAGAGGGAGCAAAGAGAAAGTGTGTGAATGAGGGAGAGAGAGTTAAGTAGTGACCGAAAAGCCGTGGGATTATACGCATGCTCTGTCTGGCTCTCTCAGTCTTAACCTTTGTGACCTTGGCTAGAGGCTTGATCCGACTTTCTGCACATCATATGACTAAAGCTGACATCTATACATTACATGCAATGCTCTGTGTGTGCGTGCATGTGTGTGTGTGTGTGTATGTCTGTGCATATGTGCTCCCAGCATATGCTATAGCATGCATATGACAGTAATGTGCTCTGCAGACTGTATGTTTTGTCAGAAATGCATGATGGCATATAGGTTTCTAAGTATGTACAGTATGTATGCATGTGTGTGTGGTCTGCCTATGCTGTATAAACGGCTTTCTCTGAATGGCGTGTGATTGGTCAGTTGTATACATGTATCCTGTAGGAGTATGTTCTGTGTGTGAGAGTGTGTGTGTTTGTCCGCAGAGTGATGGATGAGCCCAGTGGCAGATCGATGTTGAGCGAAGTCCTGTAGGGAGAAACATTGAGTGACCACCAGGGTTCTGACCACACACACACACACACACACACACACACACACACACACACACACACACACACACACACACACACACACACACACACTACTGACAGCTTGGAAATGTTGGCCACTGAGGTATTTTTCTTAGTTTCAATAAACCTTGGGGCAAATATGTCTCCAACTGCATATAATTTCTACCTGGAATATTTGTTTTTTTCAAATCAGATCTCACACTCTGTAGCCAAAATGTTGCACTTTTTTACTTTGCATGACTGTTGTTTTCCTCCTAAAAGTGTAAGGAACAGGTGCAACACTTGCTGCTTTGAGCTCTAGAGGGATGCATTTCCAAGCACCGTAAATCTGTACTGTGCAACATTTCAAAACAGCTTCCTCTGTGAACATCAAGGCTCAGTGGGGTGCGTTCACTTCCCACTTTAAATCTTTAACTCTGTTTTGATATGTCTGAATCTTTGCTTTTTGGCATAAACACTCAATCTGTGTGTGTGCATCTCATGGTAAAGATGCAGTTAATGTAGAAGACAGTTGTCAGTCTGCCTGCAGATTGTGTTCGCTATCCTCTACAGACTTACGCACACACATTTCATAAACTGAAAGCTTACTGATGCATGTGCAACATTCTGCAGTGACTTTTAACGCTGTGTGGAGGGGACAGCCAGGCTGCATCCCTGATGTCTATCTTTTTGTTCCACTGCGTTGCGTTCGCCATCGCCTTAAATCTGCACTGTGCTCCGGAGTATGGGCAGCCCTTCGCAGCGCTCTCTAACATGCTTGGACAGCTGTATCCACAGCCCAGTGGGGCGCGTTTGCTATCGCCCTTAAATCTGCCTAATTACGCATCTCATCAGCTCTTCAGCCGCTCGATAGCTGTAATCCTGCAGCCACACACACTCGCACACTGCCTCTCTTTCTCCACCTCTTTCTTTATCTCTGCATCTCCACCCTGCCTTTCTTGGGTTTTATCCCAGTGCTCTCATTTCTTTTTCCCACTACCTTTCTCTCTCCTTCTCCCCTTCCCCCTCCATCCATTTCCTCCCCACGCTCTCTCTGTTGCATCATCCTCTCCTCCTGATCTCTCTTCTAATCTTGTCTTCACCAAGTAACCAAGCTCTTTCAGCTCTGTGTACCAAAGGCAGCCAGCGCCACGGCTCCCCCTTTCCCACATTAACTGTTCCCTCCTGGGTTGGCCTCGCCGCCTCATTGCCTCCCCACTCCACTACCACCACCACCACCACCACCACCACCACCACCAACCTCCCACACCCCCAGCCTGGAGCTTCCACGGCTGCAGCCAAAGATCAGTCACGCATGCACATTGGCTCACACACACAAACACACACAGACTACGCACACGCTCACACCCAGCAAATTCTCACATGAAGCACGATACCAGCAAAGTTTGCGGGGAACACACACACACACACACACACACACACACACACACACTCTATAGATGTGAACAAGATAGTTATGCTGTCTTCATCTTGCCCCCTTCCACTCTTTGTGGAGGAGATAATACCTTTGTTAAAGATGGAAGAAAAGATGGGGAGCTATGGGAGGAGGAAAGGATACAGTTAGAGATGAAGAGATGGAGGGGCAAGAACATAGAGGGATGAATTGGGACAGGGAATATGGAGGAAGGAATGCAATAAAATCGCATTGTGCAGAACCTACATTGCGAACCTGTAAGGCTCCTAACTGTCAAGTCCTAGTCTTACTGACAAATATCCATCAGGATCTTAAGTTGGATCATGATGGTCTGAAATATAGTCAGGAGTCAATTCCATTTGTGCTTTCAAAGGGGTCATTAAAATTTTAAAATGCACTCTAACCCACTATACACAGCCATTCATTGGGAATGGAACCCCCAAATAGTCAGCCTGGTACTGCCTGCGAAGTGGCACAGTGGTTCAACATGGAGAAGCTGTGGAGGGTTAAACTTTATGCAAATGTCCTCTGATGTGTGAGGGCGGCGTGCTCGTTCTGATTCCTTTGTGAAATGGAAGCAATGGAAGCTGTTAGCAGCTGAGCTAGCTCCAACTCAACTATGTAAAAACCATTCAAACAAATGTGGGAAGAGCCAGTATCTCCTTTCAATATTTCAAGACAATGACTCTGCATTCTGTATAAAGTTGAGTTGAGAAAGTAGTAAAGAAACATGCTTGTAGTCCTCAGAGATACACCAGGTTCAGCCACTAGAGTGTTGTCGTTAAATGTCTTTATTAGAATATTACAAAAACCAAAACACTACCTACGCCTTGTAGCTCACACTTTCCTCAGGGTGTTCGAGGAGTCACAGGTGGTTTTGCACAGTAAACAGTGATATGATATCACTTCAGAGTTTTTAACAGCTCAATATTAGGTCATGTGACCTGTTAGGGCAGTGTTAGCAGTGTGAAAGGATGGGTGGATGGAGAAAAAGAGGAAAATGCGGTACAGACTAATGAAAGTAGGTACGCTAGGCGAGCCCATGAAGATGTGATGAATCAAATGTCATTTAACCCTGAGACAGCATTAGCCCTCTGTACTGTGTGTGTGTGTGTGTGTGTGTGTGTGTGTGCATGTGCATGTGCGCGTGCGTGCGTGCGTGCGTGTGTGTGTGTGTGTGTGTGTGGTGATTCATGGCTCCAAACGAGGCAGAGCAGCGAAGCACAGCTGATGAGATATGAATCAACAACCGTGGTCAATGCTCGTACTGCTTTCAATAAACGGGTCGAAGCTTGTGTGTGTGTGTGTGTGTGTGTGTGTGTGTGTGTGTGTGTGTGTGTGTGTGTGTGTATGTGTATGTGTGTGTGTGTGTGTGTGTGTGTGTGTGTGTGTGTGTGTGTGTGACGTGCTTTACAGTGGGTGTGAATATGTGCGTTGTCTGTCTTCATCTCATCCTCCAGTATGTCCAGACCCTCTGGCACATGTTGTACTGAACATTTTCCAAATTCACTTGTGAGGCAGACACTGTTGTCCTGCCTTATTCGGCTGCTGCTTCTCCAGACAATTTCTTCTGGTCAGTACTGTTTACTGTTGCAGGGTCCTTCCTTTTATATTGCTTTTCGATAAGAGACTTTTCATTATCTTCTGTCAGGTCAGTTTCAGTCCTGGTTGATTTGGCGGCACCTGTGGTCACTGGTGGTAACAGCAAGTGTGGTTTCATAGCAGTGAACAGCAACAGGTGTATTTGTTTTCAGTGCTGCCAGTTCATCGCTCCCTGCTATATTTAAGCTGATCTGCCATCAAAAATGCCCAGTTTTCTCATTTTGTAGACGCAGTTTTGACTGATCCCTTACGTCAGTTACAAAAAAAGGTATTTCCAGTGACTGCTTCACATTAAAAGCCATCATCTCCTCTCCTCTCCTCTCATTCATTATCCCCTTGTTATATCAATGTCTTCCAGCCTTTCACCTACAAAGACGTTGTAAACATGCGTCATCCAATCATCAAATTATCTGCCTCGATAAACATGCACCATTACACACACACACACACACACACAAACACTGTGAACACCTGTTGTCTTGATTGAAAGCAGAACCGAGCAATTTCACAGGTGTGTGTTCTTGTGAGTGTGTGTCAGTGAGGTTTTGCGTTTGTGCGCACACGCATGCATTTGCATTTCCATCAATGTCTGCACACACCCACATGAGCATCACTGTCAGCTTGAGAAAAGTCAGAAGTGTGTCTGTGTGTGCGCACATGTGTGTGTGCATGTGTGTGATCCGTCAGAATGATTCATGTCCTACAAGGGAAAGCCTTTGGGAAATAAGGAACACACACACACACACACACACACACACACACACACACACACACAGACTCATTCGTGCACAAGGATTAAGAATGAAGCTGTGGACTGGTGTTAAACCTTTGGGTTTATTAAAAATAATAAAGATGCATCTTCTCTCTGCGGTGCTGGACATATTTGTAGCATCATAGTCAAGTTTACCACATTGATGTGTGTTGCAGTAAATCTGTGGCTTTTAAGTTTTAAGTTCTGAAGTCCCTGCTATCAAACATCAAAACTTTCTTCGGATGTATAAATTACCAAGATGAAAGCGCTTTCCATCACTTTATGCTCATAAATCTGTGAAGCATCTGTTGCATGTTTCTATCAGCTCTTTATCCTTTCACAGTAAAACTGCCACAGCTAATATTCTGCAACTTTCCCTTTTTGTACTAATTTGCTCTGTGCGCAGACATTCCCTCTGTCACGCAGCCTTGCACATTATTATTAAAAGGTTGCTCTTGACTCGGCTCTGAAAATTAAAGACCATCTTGACTCAGCCCATGAAAAGACAGCTATTAGTCTTTTCATTTAAATTTTTTTGAGCGCAAATAATATATGGAAATTGTAAATACCTTGACACAAAACTGAGTTTCTAAGCTGAAATTAAGGCACAACTGCTTATTTAACCAGAGGCTAAAACTGTATTCAGCTGCTGTGTTGCATTTACTCACCTTCCATCATTGTTCCTCACAATGTAGTTATAGTTTAGATACTATAAAAAAAGAGAAGTGGACTAATTTGTGCACAAGCCTCCATGAGCAAACATTCATCTTCTTTATAATGATTGTTTACTATTGTGCCAGCAAACACACATGCTGTGGACTAGAAGTGGGACAGATTTGTTTACGGATGAGGGTGACATGAAACGAGCACCGAGGCTGGATGGATCGAAGGTGTGAAAGGCAGAGCGAGCGGGGGATATGGAGAGGCGCTAAAGACGTGGAGTGGTGTGTGGGCGGAGAGAGAGACGGAGGATGACAGGACATTAACGTACGCAGATGCACAGAAGGAGGTGGGCAGAGGAAGCCTGACAGAGAGGCTGAGAGGGAGGTGGAGATGGAGAAGATGGGAAGGAGGGAGGGGGGGAGGAAGGAAGTAGGAGATTTAATGAAGCAAATAGAAGGAGAAGTACACTAATTTATATATCATTTTGAGCATGACTATTCATATTTTACCTTGAAAAGCTCAACTCAAGATGCACCCACTGGGTTGTTCTGGAGCTTTTGATCATACCATTTGGTCTGCACCTGCATTATTGCATTAAAATCTTAATTTACCGCCTTTATTTTTTCAGTTTATCTCGTGCTTTAATATTCCTTAATAAAATCTGTGTTAATCAAGTGACAGATTATTTACAAGCTACTGCTCCCAGATCAGTTTTCCGCTGGGCCCTACCAGAGAGTTAAGCTGTCAAAACTGATTTTCAAAATTGCTGCCCAGGTGGGAAAGTTCAGTTTTCCAAAATAAATCACTAAAAGCTAAAACCTGAGAGTAACCTGTGATACAAGAGTGTAGGGAGAGACTGAGGGAGTGGAGAGAAGCAGTCGCGGGATAGACGGCGGAGGAGAGGAGCGAGTTGAGTATTGAAGTGACAGGTTGTTGTCAGAGCAGTGAGACCCTGCAAGATAGATGAAGACAGGGTCAGCAACTCCCCGCTAATGTCACGACAGATGACTAACTGTGGTTGCGTGAGTATAATTGTGTGTGGGTGTGTGCGTATGTGCTTGTGTGGAGACAGGGTCAAGCCATTTTTCGCCCCAAGGCTGACTGACCCGGGGGTGGGAGGGTGTGGGGGGGGGCTCAGCATTTGGAAGTGTGTGCGAGAGAGTATGCAAGTACAAGGTCAGCAACTTCGACACGGCACGCTGTTTGTGTTTGTGTGCTTGTCTCTGTGTTCTGTGTGTGTACATGCGTGCCTGTCTCTATGTGTGTGTTGACCTTGGTGTGTATGTTTCTGTTCCTCCCTGTGTGTGTGTTTGCACTGAGTTGACCCTAACGCTGCCAGTTCAAACTGTTCCGCTTCCTGTTTTTGCGCGTTTTCGCTCACAACATATTAACTCCGGTCCAGCTGAAAAGCCTCTTCTGCTTCATGGACACGAAAACATATTGCGGTTGTACCCCTGCTGTCGGCTCCTTGTTGTCAGCTCAGCTAATGTTTACTGCCAAACACTGTATAGCAGCATGAAACCTGTGACAAAGCACGGCATTTACAGCTGGCTGCACACACGTACAGTGACTTATAATAACTTGCATGTAAAGTTTCACTCACAAAACACTTGATTCAAGCCATTATTTCCACTCAGGGGTTGGGGAAGTGCTGGAAATTCAGTGTCAACTTATTTTTAATGTTGCAGCTTGTGCTAAATAATATGTTCACATGAGAGACTGCCCTCTCATCAAAGTTTCAACATTTTGGGCCTTCACCTGCACTCACACCTAAAGATGCAGCAGTAGCAGAGAGACTTGGGAGTTTTTGCCCCGAGCTACATCTCTCAGGCAGCACTTGAAATAGACATCTATATTCTTAATACTAACATAAGCACACATGGATGGATTTTGGTGCCCTCGGGGGCAGTTCAATAAGTTGTACACTCAGATTCAGAGTCTTGTTTTTGGCCATCTTTTAGCTCTGTTTTTGGTCTCTGAGAACCCCTGAGGGAAATATCTGTCTTTTCAGCTGATAAATGCTCCACTTGTCACCGGCTACTGGCTAACTTTATCTGTCAGGTGCTTGATGCTGAGCAGGTAGTGTACAGTGGATTTATCCGAGCTGGTTCACAGAAAACAGCCCACTGCCATGACTGGAGAAGACACTGATGAGAGCAGTGGGACTGAATCAAAAGTGAAAAATTGAGTGCACTGTGGTTGTGTGATGTGGAGGCTTTTAGATGTTTTTTCTGCTGGATGGCCTAGTATCAGCCAGTTTACTGTAGCTCTGAGGGTTTCTATCACAAAGCATAAACTAGAAACAATCTTAAAGTTCGAAAGTTCACATCAGAAATAATGTTTGACTGCTCTGTGGTCCAGTTAAAGAAGATGCCCCTATTGACTGTTCTACAGTCCAGACTAAAAACAAGAGTTGATTGATTTTTTTTTCCATCTGGGCTCCTGTAGAGCTCAGGCCAGCTACATCTATTTCAGCTTTATTCGACTTTATCATTTGAACTTAATTACAGATGCTGGCTACAAGCCTGTCATCATTTACAGTATTTCTACAGACTCTTGTTTCAGACTCACTGTCATGCGATGACCTTTCTTTATAGCTTTTCTTGCTTGTAATTCCATTTGATCTGTTTTTAATCCACCATAAAGCACTTTGCAGCCACATTCTATTGAGTTCTCCTAAAAATGAAGAATGTAGTCTCTTAGCCACAGATATGGGGTTTGGCTGAAAGGCTGCCTGAGCTGTCGGTGCCTGCGCTCAGTCTGTTACCTGTTCAATGCGTTTTAATGAAAGGCACTTTTTTAAAGGCTGATATTGAAGCAGGATACAATTAAAGCCAACAGAAATAATTTATGAGAGAGTTCACTTGGTGGTGCGATTGACAGGTTGAATAACGACCATCCTTCTGTCTTCTATGTCTACCTTGAAGGATTTGGACGTCATTCCTCGCTGCACCAACCCAGTAGAAGTCAGTCGAGTCCAGTGAAGTCCCAGCAGCATCAGCAGAAATGGCTCCAGCAGCCATGTCTGTGCCTCCCTCCTCTCTCACCTCCTTCCACTCCTCCCGCCTCTCCTCATCCCTCCTTTTCTTCCTCCTCTCCTGCTTTCTCCTCTTGTCATGTCCTGGATCGGTGCATGGAGGCTCACCTGAGAAAAACTGCTCAGCTAGTGGAGACCCCTGTCAGGAAGGTGAGTTGGTCTTCTCTGTGAGAAAACTGCAGTTTGATGCATATGGACAGGGATGAACATGTTTACAAGTAAAGTTCACCAGCAGATTCAATATGAAAACATGATATACTGTACAGCCTAATTTAAAGGGAAAACATTGTGTCCAATACCATCTTTCTTCCACTTTCTAATTGGCTCCTCTGCAGTATTTCATTCCTTAAGTGCCTTGTTCCAGTTCATCTTTACCATCCTGCAGATTTAATAACCAAGTCTCCATTGTCTTGGTTACAATATACATCCAGGATGTATGGAAGAGTGGAAAACTTTTTCTTATTTAGCCATTTGAGGGCGAGCATTATGCTGGGGAGCTCAGCCAGAGCTCTGCAATATAGTGTTCCTATAGCGTATTGTATATTTCTCATGTGGTTGCAGTATATTAGTCTTCTTAATTTCTAAAATTGGCATAACGTCCTGGCATTTATTGTAGTATATTTTGGCAGCTCATTCTGTGTGACCAGTCCAGAGGCTCTGCAAATAACAGCAAAGAGATATATTTGCCAATTGCCAGGTGCTAATGCACTAGTTAAAGCTGAACACTGTCAGCAGAATGTTCACAACAAACCCACATCAGGGACGCCAGTGTTTCACTGCCTCCTGAGCAAAAGTGTTCCACTGGTGAGTTATCAGCTCATTGTGGCAATTTACTGCCCTGAAACTAAAGCGCATTGATCCATTTCACTAAGTTTTAGTAGGACAAATGGGATATTGAAAAATCTCCCACTTATTATAATCCTAAATCAGGTTGTACTGCCACTGAGCTTTGAGATACAAGATTAGAGAGAGAGAATGGGGAGGTTATTACACAAAACGGTTGCAACCACATATTTCTTATCATCCTTTGCAGCAGAACTCTGATTATCTTTTAACTTTTGTTTTGTTTCAGGAGTGGTACTGCCCGTGTGGAACCCACAGAACCCCTCTGTAGGGGACAAAGTGGCACGCGCCATTGTTTACTTCGTAGCCCTCATCTATATGTTCCTGGGCATGAGCATTATAGCGGACCGATTTATGTCTTCTATAGAGGTAGGCAAGGTTCCATTATTATTATTATTTTTAAGGTTTCTCCTCATGATATGACACATTTTAATGCACAGTAAATACATATATATGTATATTTATTTATTTATACTCATGTTAGTTATCATCTTCTCTTCTCTTCAGGTCATAACCTCCCAGGAGAAGGAGATTACTATAAAGAGGCCAAATGGTGAGACCACCACAGCCACGGTCAGGATCTGGAATGAGACCGTTTCTAATCTCACTCTAATGGCTCTGGGTTCTAGTGCCCCCGAGATACTGTTGTCTGTTATTGAGGTGAGTACAATATGAGCTGGGTGGTTACACATTAGATCAACTGATACAAATTGCAGTGGGAGCACTGTAATCTAATTTTCACCCCACCTATAGGTGTGCGGTCACGGTTTTGAGGCTGGCTCCCTGGGTCCCAGCACCATTGTGGGCAGCGCTGCTTTCAACATGTTCGTCATCATCGCCCTGTGTGTGTACGTGGTTCCCGATGGTGAGACTCGAAAAATCAAACACCTGCGGGTGTTCTTCGTCACGGCAGCTTGGAGCGTCTTCGCCTACATCTGGCTTTACCTGATCCTGAGTGTGTTTTCCCCTGGAGAGGTGGAGGTAAGGACAGACAGAAAATTTAGCTGCAGAGTTGGGCAGGAAGGAAGGGAAGGAGAGAAAATGGAAGGAAGTGAAAAAGAAGGATCTGCAATCTCTCTCTCCTCTCTCCTCCAGGTGTGGGAGGCGGTGCTCACCTTCCTGTTCTTCCCCCTCTGCGTGGTCCAGGCCTGGGTGGCCGACCGTCGCCTCCTCTTCTACAAATATGTCCGCAAGCGTTACCGTGCTGACAAGAACCGCGGCATCATCATCGAGACCGAGGGAGGGCCGGACGGAGGGATAGGAGGTATGGACGGAGGAGGGGGAGGGGCACTGGGTCCTGGAGGCTTCACCAAGATGGACATGCTGGAGCTGGACGGACAGATGGCGCTGAACTGTCACAGTGGGATGGACGGAGGGATGATGGAGGAGGGAGGAGCGAAAGATGAGGAGGACGAAGCCAGAAGGGACATGGCAAGGACGCTGAAGGACCTGAAGCAGAGGCATCCGGACAAAGACATGGAGCAGCTGATTGAGATGGCTAATTATCAGGTGACCAGTGTGCTCATATGTGCACGTGAACACACATTATCTATGTGAACTTATGGTTAGGTGTATATTGCTACTCCTCTAACAAAGGCTTACATATACATTCGATTTTAGCCAACACTATGAAAATCTTGAAAGCTTGTATATGTTGTGTATGTATCAATGTGAATGGATCTTCTGTGTCAGCTGCTAATTATCGATGCCCTGACGGACCATGAATGAACAGCTGCACTCCTTCATTTCGACTTTGTTCCTTAAAGTTTTGTTCTGTTCTCAGTTTCTAAGTAAGATATTTTTACGTCTAACTAAATGACATGGTAGAAAATATAACATCATCCATCACATTTCAAATGCGACGCCTCTGAGAGCGACACTGTGTCTGAGATGACGCGGTGACACATTCAGTTGTGAACAAGGTGTTTTAGGTGATAGCACACAGACCAGCACAGAGCTGTTATACTGAGAACAAATGTTCCTGAGCAACTTCTGAGCTGTTTAAAAAATTAATTTGCATTTCTATTACTATTCATTACATAGCTGCCTGAGTAAACTTGCTTCAAATTAACATCTCCATTCATCTTATCTAACGCACATTTATTTCCAGAAATGGAAACCCATCTATGCACACACACCAAATGTAAACAAAGTTATAAGGAAGTTAATTAAAGTATTGGCTGGGTGTCACACAGCTACACAGCTGCTTTTAGCCTCACTCACACGCATAAACAGATACACAGAGTGAGGTTTTCCAGGCGACTCCTCATGTACAGTAATGTTATATGCTGATAAAATCACTAGTCTGCAGTGAGGAAGGTGCCGGCTGGCTTCATTGACAGCACTGTAACATGCAACCCCTCTGCCATCCAGGTGATTTTTTGCCCGGTAAGTTACATGAACATTAGTGAGAGTTCAGTCTTGACCCTGGAAGCCGTAGCTGGACAAAAAATTTGTAACATGAGGTCCACTTGTTCCCTTTTATCCGAGCTTTCAGCCGCATCTCACTCATTGAGTTCAAGCAGAAAGGAAGACTGTGAGGTTTAAAGCTCTGCAAAAAGCTCGCAAGTGAACCTCAAGTTCAGATTTTTTGGGGAATTTAGATTGGCCATTTGTTAATTGATATTTATAAGCAATGAAATCTCAGTGTTTTGTTCTAAATTTAACTTTTGGTTAAATTTGGCATTAGTTTAGTCGAGATCAATCAAGGCGTCACACAGAGATTAATCAACAAGTTGGTTAATCTGTTTTCATCCCTGGTTATAAGAATAAACCTGCTGCTAGTCGGCTGTCATACACACACACATGCACATGTCTTTGTAACAAGATTTACTCACACGTGCTTAAAATTCAGAAACATGTTTATTGTGTGAACACTAATCATCAACCTGGCACATTAAGGATTCCTCTGTTTTATCCGCTGCACACATTTCATCCTTGAATGCTGAACTAGACGCTGTCCAAGCCTCTTTTCTGCTTTCCCCTCTTCCTTCCCTTGCCTCCTCTCCAAGTCATTTTTGTTTTTTGGTGCCGAAGGAGGGAAGAAAAGGAGTGTGGCAGTTAGCCCTAGGTGCATTGGGCAACCCCCAGATGTTTGTTTGCATTCAGGCCTCCCTCCCCCTGCAGCTACTCCCTCAGCCTCAGGCAGTAAAAAGCAATGACAGCTGCCCTGGAGATTAAACTCCACTGGATAAATTAAGGTCCTGTGGTTATATTGAATCATTAAACAATAAAAGAATAGCAGTCCCCTTTGGGGTCCCCTTGGATTTCACTTGGACAAAACTAACTATCGCTGATTCCACCCCTCCTAAGAGATGCAGATTATATGAGTATTCTGGACTGAAACTGCCAGCTCCCTTCAGCCTCAGCTCAGAGGCCACATTTAATCTAATTACCTCCACAACTACAGTGGCCAGTTTATACATTTTATATTTGTTGGATCATTAAGATATTAAAGTGCTTCTCACCCATACTTTTTTATTGAAATCATAACTTATAGATTGATAAGGCTCAGTAGATCAGAAGTTTGCAGTTAAGAGAGTCATCTAGTCTTGTGCTTCATGAGGAAGTTAATATTAAAGGAAGTGGGCGGCCACAATATTAAATCATTCCTTTTGTTTCCACTTCACGTCTTGGCCCGACAGTTACAGCTGTTTAAAGCAAGAATGAAGCTTAGAGAAATAGACATCTCCTCATGTTAAAGTACAGGACGCTCCAGTTTTGAAGGGTCCTTAAGTAAGTCAGTGAATCTGTCGCTGACCTTTGACCTCTAACCTCCCTGTGGGGACATAAGAAGAAATTCCCAAGGGTGATTCACCAGCTGTCTAACAGTGGAAGGTTTCACAAAAGAAAGACTAATCTGGAAAAGCAAATGAAGTTATAGATTTACATGATGAAAACAATAGATCACTTTGTTAATTCATTGCTTTTGCTGAGCAGGTCCTGATGCAGCAGCAGAAGAGCAGAGCGTTCTACCGTATCCAGGCAACCAGGATGATGATCGGAGCTGGCAACATCCTCAAGAAGCACGCTGCCGACCAGGCTCGCAAGGTGAGGCACACATAATGCCCCCTCGTTATGATTCAACCTGTTACTCACATCTGAGAAGCACACCTGACCCTGACCTGACACATCTACATTTGTCCCGTCTGTTTTATTCCAGGTGGTGAGCAGCCATGAGACGCAGGCCCAGGAGGACGACCCTCACACTGTCAGGATGGAGTTTGAACCCTCTTTGTACCAGTGCTTTGAAAATTGTGGCTCACTCAAACTAACCGTTGCCAGACATGGAGGAGACCCTGGAGTTACTGTCAAGGTGTGTGTGTATGTGTGTGGGATTGTTCAGAAGAATGGTGTGTATATAAAAGTGTGTGTGTTAGGGAGAGAAGCCAAAAGACAGACAAAAGCAGAGAGCAGAGAATACAAAATCTACTCTGAACTGATTTCAGTCACATCTCTGGCAGTGTTCCTAGTCTGAGTGTGATCTTAGCCGTAACATGTTCTCGCTCTGCAGGCTTTGAGTATCCTCGTCCTCTTTTCTGGTGGAATGCTGGTACAAGAATAGACGTAGATGATAGAGGAGTGTAGAGCTGGGAAACACAATAAAGAAAAAAATATAAGAAAAAACACTTTCATTCAGATTTTTAGCTTGCAGCTCAGGTTGTAACTCAAAGAAAACACATATCCTTTTGCAAAGGCTCATTGATCTTGGGCTTAGCGTTGGCCTGATACTCTGAATAAGAGATTTTCTTTCAAGTCTCCCACAGAGAGTCTGTGTCAGTGAAATGATATCTGATCTGCTCACAGCGGCTTTGCGAGGCTGTGTCTCCTCTATTCTCCTGCTTGTATACAAATGAACTGCGATGCAGCATCAGTGCTGTTTGTAGAGGTGTGCTGGTAGTATGGCCTCAGTCCTCCATCTACTGAAGGCTGATTTTGTTAAGTGAAGTGACCTATTTAGTTCCCACACAGGCTCTTCAGGCATAGCAGGGCTTGCGAGATGACAGAGAGTTTCAATAAGGCTACTTGTAATGGATGGCACACCTAAAACAGTCAAACGCTCTGCAATCTGAGCCTTTTTTAATACACAGAGGAACTTGAAATAAATCTACACAGTACCCTGTTGAAAGGTTTACCAATTTAAGCATGAGGTAGCCATTCCTAAAAAAGTGCCAACATTTTGACAGGTTTAAACATTTTTTTCTATATATTATGCATTCAATGATCATTTTGCCGCTTGAGAGCACCAGAAACAAGCTGTAAACATGCTGACACTTTCATTGTTTTTAAGCTAATATAGCTAGCTAGCAAACAGCTGCTTGTGGACAACATTAGCTAATAGTTTTGTCTCCTTTTGGCTCTGTTTTGGTCTCCACCAACTCCTGAGAAAAATGTTTGTCTCTTAGCTGCTAAATGCTCAAATATGTTCACCAGCTAGTTGCTAATTTGTCTGTCCTGTCATTTTTTTTTTTTTTTTTTTTTTTTGTTGGAAACAACACTGATAGTGAGTGAACCAAAGCAGTAAAGATGCGCACCAGAAAGCCAAAACAATGAACCAAATGCTAAAACGATGATGAAGTGTTCTGTAGAGTAGTGAACAGCAGCATAATTATCATGACAGCATAATTATTTGTGTAGTAGTCAGTACCATCCATACTGTAGCATAAAAAGACAGATGTGTTCCTTACATACAGCTTATTTATTGAAGGAATCTACAAAGTATTATATTGTTTACTTAATCCTGACCATTTATCAGCTCTCTGATTTTATGATCACATCAGAATATAATTTTTTCACATTTTAAGACTAAAATCGCAAAAGCAGACATGCTGACGTCTGAAACATCTGAACAAAGCCTCTGTGTTCAGCAGTCCCAGAAATATCGGCTTGTGTAATGGATGCACTCAAAAATAAGTTCAGCTGTGTCACTTATACGCATTTCATCAAGAGCTAAAACTGGAGCAGAACCAGGAGAATGACTACAACACTGAGTCACTGTTTCAGCTTTGCCTACAAACCAGCACAGATTATTTCCAGGCAATCTGAATTTTTTTTCCCAGTTTACATAACAGGTGACAATCTTATCACTGTTATCTGATCATAAGCAATGTTGGTAAGTTTGTAAGCTCCTGTAAAGGATGGAGAGGGTTACTGAACAGGGCAGATGGAGGGAGGATGGAGAGAAAGGAGACGATATTGGCAAAGTTTTGTTGTATATCTTCAAAGTCCTTATTATCAGACTGTATCTGACCAGAGGGCTCGGTTTAATGAAGCTGTTTTTCTTGTTTTCTCTCACCCTCTGCTCACATCTCCCCAAATGCCTCTCCTCCTCTCCATCCTCCTCTATCTCTCTCTTCTTCTCTGTACTCGGTGTTCTTCCTCTTCCTTTGTGTTTATCTGCCCTTTTCATGTCTGCTCACTTCTGTTTCATCTTTGACGGCTCGTTTTGCTCACGCTCTCTCTCTCCCCCACGTCTCACCCCGCTTCCCTTCTCTCTGTGTTCCCAACTCCCCCAGGTGGATTACCGCACAGAGGACGGTACAGCAAACGCAGGTTCAGATTATGAGTTTGCCGAGGGAACGCTGCTGTTTAAGCCCGGAGAGACCCTCAAAGGTAAAAATAACAGTAACAGCAATAATTTCTGACGTATTTTTAACAAACAAGTCATTGAGACTGAGGCTGAAATAGCAGAGGTCATCTGCTGCACTTCAGGCAACTCTTTCCTCTGGCTGCAACAAAAGTTTTAAGGTTTATTTTTCAGCTTAATTTGTGTCTAAAATGACAATTCTTTAAACAGAGATCACAGTGGGAGTGATTGATGACGACATCTTTGAAGAGGATGAGTATTTCTATGTCCACCTCAGTAACCCGCGAGTGGTTGGATATCCTGAGATCGGCACTGCCCCGCTGGATGCCAGTGCCACGCCCAAAGCGGTGCTGGGTGACAACCACACAGCCACAGTGACCATCTACGATGACGATCACGCCGGTAAGAGGAGCCCCTGAATACAGGAACTGTCTTGTACATTTGGTCTTTACATGTTGTTATTAAAGACAAACTGAGATTTGAATTCTCCTCACTGCCTTTGTAAGGGAATATTTACTATAATAATCACTACAATTTTCCATAT
Organism: Chaetodon trifasciatus; assembly: GCA_037975065.1. Lineage (NCBI taxonomy): Eukaryota > Metazoa > Chordata > Actinopteri > Chaetodontiformes > Chaetodontidae > Chaetodon > Chaetodon trifasciatus. Next base: position 10,376,195 of record JBBMOE010000017.1, on the reverse strand, counting down.
TTCAGAAGGGAATAAAACAGTTTTGTGCCTTTGTGATATATACATGTGCCTCAGACTGAAACGCTGATACAAGGCATTGTTTCCCTCTTCAACAAGCCTTCATAGCTCGGTTTTCAGCTGTTAGTGATGTTAGCGATCCTTAAGCTAAGCTAACTGGCCTGCTAGGTTTAATGTAGCATTAATATTAATGGTACTGTTCTGCAGCGAGTAGTTTTACTAGTCCCTCTGTAGATATAAAGAGCTCAACAGTTCTTATTTTCAGGTGATTATACACTAATGAAAACATAATTATGAATGTTGTGGTCCATTTCTGCCAGTAGGACCTTTGAGTAAAAGATCTAAATATTTCTTCCACCACTGCTGCCAACACAAATATTGTGCCAATCAAATTAACAGCACCAGCATCATCACCCGGAGCCAAAAATTCATGCCTCCTGAGAACAATAAGTGAATAAAAACATTTCTAAGCAAGAATTTGAATTTGTAGTTCAGTTCGTTATTAACCTTCTGTGCCTTCTGTTAGACACAAAGTGTATAAAGTAGACGTGAAGAGCTGATCTGTAATAATGGTAAATTACTGTTTGTGGTTTTGATAGAAATCCCCCCACCAGTTTAATATGGATTCCCCTGGGTCCATTGCTTTGCCACAAAGTCCCAAGATATCTACAAAAACTTAGCAAACGAAGGTTAAAAGAGTTCCATTCCCAACAATTTCACCCCCTTTTCAGTTACAGAAGTTTAACAATGTCCAAAGAGAATTGAGGAGAGGGAAGATGAATGGAGAGTGGGCGTTTACCTAATGCTTATTATCTTTTATCTAGAGAGAGTGGGTGGTAATCTATTATCCCTTTCACTGTATATACGGCACACCTTGGAGAGCAAGCTAGTGAGTAAGAGCGTAGGCGTTTATCAACCTCATCTCACACATCCCTCCAGTGTTTCTCTCTTGTGAAGTTCTGGATTTTCTCTCTTTCTTCTTTCACTTTCTCAGGTATCTTTACCTTTGAGAGCGCCAGTCAGAGGGTGAGCGAGAGCGTGGGTGTGATGGAGGTGAAGGTGCTGAGGACTTCGGGGGCCCGAGGCCTGGTGGCTGTCCCCTACCGCACTGTGGATGGCACTGCTAAAGGAGGGGAGGACTACGAACTGGCCGCCGGCAAGCTGGAGTTTCAGAATGATGAGACCATGTAAGTGCAGATGTTGTCAGATATCACCACAAACTGATACTGAATGTTTTTTCCAATACACAGACTGGGCATTTAAATGCTTTCTTAGACAGTAAAGTAAGGCTACTATCACAAGTTTGATAGTAGATAATTAGTGGGAGAAGTTGACCGATGGCCTAATATCTAAGAAACTGCATTATATTTCTTTAATTTAACATCTAAATCATGTTTCTGTAGCACAAATGAAACATTCCTCCGTCTCAGTTTCCTCTCTATGTGACTGACTCCCGTTCAGAAATTGCTGTTTAGTTTAATTGAGTGTTTAACATGCATTCACAGTATAAATAGGTCCATTAGGCAGATAACAGTGTAATAATGTCACTCTTCTAGGTAAGCTACTCCGCATTAAAATGCTTTCACACACGTGTGCGCACAAACACACACACACACAAAATTGCTCTTGCGTCCTTGGGCACATGCATTTTTAATATGCTGATGTTAGCGGTGTTAAATTGACCAATACATAAAGCGGTTGGGAATGCAGTTTCCTCAGCGCCTCCTGGGGCCTATAAAGCAAGGCCTCTGTGTTTGTGTGTATGTGTGTGTGTGTGTGTGAAAGTGTGTGTGTGTGTTTGGGCTTGTACTAATATTGGTATGGGGACCAATCTGAGAGTGAGGCCGTTCAAGCATAGTGAGGACGTTTCCGCTGATTCTCACTTCCTCAAGGTGATGTTTGATGACAAGGTCAGAAATAGGTTAGGGTTGGACTCGAACACTAATAAGTGCTTAAGAGTTATGGCATGGGACGTATTTATGTCCTCACAAGTATGATAATACAAGTGTGTGTGTGTGTCTGTGTGTGTGTGTGTGTGCGCGCACGCCTAGGGGAGGCCAAATGTTGGCAAGGCCATTCAAAAGCTGTTCATCTGTGGCCCTCAGAGAAACACTGAGAAGATGGAGTGTGTGTCCTACCTGTGTGCGTGCGTGTGCTCATGTACTTCTGTCCTTGTAAGGATTTTAGATTCAGACTTGGAGAGCGAGGACATTTTTGTCAATGTGCTGTTCAAAGAGCTGTTGGAGGGTTGAGACTTTGGCTTCAGGGTTAAGATGACATGCAGGTTATGGTTAACTGCAGTGGTCAAGCATGTACTGTGATCAAGGCTGCAGGGCTGAGGGATGTCAACGAGGGTGTGCGTGTGTGTGTGTGTGTGTGTGCGTGTGTGTGTGTGTGTGTGTGTGTGTGTGTGAATTTACAAATGGACAAGAAGCTTGCCAGCTGACACCAGCTAGGCTCCATCTATGAGGGTCATTCCAAGGGCAGAGTGTGTTTACATGTGTGTGTTCATGTGCAGTGAAAGTTTAAACCTTTTGATTTTTAGGACACTAAACCCGCTTTTAGCGAGCAGTACGTCTGTAATCAGACCTGAAAAGTACGTGTTCTGAGGAGATGGCAAACTAGAACAAAAAGCAGAAAGCTCTTGTATAAACAGGCTCTCTCATCCACCTCTTTATTTTTTTATGTCTCCTCTCCACGCTGCCCCTCTCTGTGTGTTTTGGCTCCTCTTTTCATCATTCTGCCTTTGAGCCCCTTGTCAAAAAATTCCTTCCTCATCTCTCGTGTAATCCTGCCTTCCTCCACCTCACTCGTTCGTGTATTTCCTCCCTCCATCCCCCTTTTTTCTCTCTTTTCTGTCTTTGCCTCATTAAATTAATGCTCATCACTAACCTGGGATTTCTTTCTTTCTTTCTTTCTTGTCTTTATTTAACATTTCTCCCATCTCCAATATTTCGGTCTGGCGTATTTTTAGATTTTCTTCCCCCCCGGCCTCTCCTCCTCCCTCGTTCCCTCCCTTCTTCACCCTCTCCTCTACCCTCACCTCCCTGTCATCTCATGTCTCTCCTCCCTCCCTTTTCACCCGCTCCTGCACACCTTCGACTCTGCTTCATTTGCATCTTCCTCCCTTCTGCTTTTCACCTTTACTTATTTGCACTGTCAGGCTCTTCATCCCCTCTTTGCCTTCCTCTTCCTCTACCTGACACCTTTATCATCCTTCTCACCTCCTCCATTCTTTTCTTTCTCCTCTCTCTCCAAGTCTTCCTCCTCCCTTAATTTATCCCTCCCCTCATCTTCTCCATCGATCCATCTCTGTCTAACCCTTTACTCAGAGAAAAAGGACTTACTGCCAAGGCAATTTAGCTGGATCACAACCCAGACATAATTCACCATCCACACCTCCCTCCACTCTCCCTTCACCCTCCCACAGTATGTCTTTCTCCAACCTGCATAATTGTTTTCGTTACCCCTTTTGCTTATTTCCTGCACTTAAGCAGCCCCACACTAATCTGTCCCTTTGCACTTGTGCATCCTGCCTGCTGGAATGAGCTTCCTCAAAAGTTCAGAAAAGACTGAAGTGGTAATAGTAGGAGGACGGACCGAGAGAAGTGGGAGACGGGTGAGAGAGGGGTGAGCCAGGTGCTGCTTAAAATTCTTTGGGAAAATCTAAACGGCACTGGAGCTGAACTGACAAGACGAGAGGAAAAGGAAGTGAGGAAGAATTTCTTGAGCTGTACTTCATAAAAAATAATGTGACACCACAAAGAAAATTCTCCTTTCTCTCGCCTCCCTTCAGCAGATCAGAGGTCAGGTTTCAGATGAGTGCTCTCAGGAGCTGTTAGGGGTTCAGTATCTTGCTCATTTACACTTCAGAGAGATGGATGTTTGCTGAGATATGTGTTTAAAGGGGCACTCCACCAAATGTGTACACATGCTGAGCTTGTCTTGAAGAGTTCTGCTCAGAAAACAGGTGCATAATCTCATCTTGGGTTTGGAGGATATGAGTTTATAACAGAAAAGCTGAGTGATAAACTGGGGGCATTAAACAGGCAGGGAGGATGTAACGAAACATGCTATCCTGTTCAATTATGGGAAATGTAGGACTGTGACTAGTGACTAAAAGTCAAGATATCTCAATCTATCTTTATCCCTGGAATACCCTTTGAAAACTCTTGGTTCTCCAATTAAAAGCTGTTTGCCAACCACGAGGCCATCATGCCACCCAAACCATAGCATGCAGCAACACAAACAAATGTGACAGGAAAATCTGGCGTCCAAATGCCTAAAAGCATGGATATTAGTGTAAATTCATTTCCACAGAGACAATGTGTCTAGGTAGATATACATATATATATGGACTTCATTGGTCCCCTGAGGGAAATTGCAGTGTTGCAGCAGCAATTCACATATGAGAAAACACGCATAACTTACACTAAGCTGACCTGAGGTAGGTAAGAAAAAAATATTTTAAGAATATGCACACATGGGCAAAGAAACTGCTGTAGTACATAAAACATAAAATAGAATAAGTTACTCATAAAGTTCAATGTGCAGAGCCCCTCAGAAGCTGAGTCTCTCATGCTCAGAGGAGAGTCATCGTACAGCTTATTACAGAGGCAAGGAATGACTTTCTGTCGCAGTCCTTCCTTCAGTGCAGTCAAAGACGCCTCCAACTGAAAAAACTGCTGCCCGTCTATGCAGTCTTAAACCACATGTGGAGGGAAAAGGGGAAAAATTCAGGAATGTCGAGTTGAAGAGTAAAAGATAGAGGAGGAGGAGATAAAGAAGGATGCCTTCGCTTCATGACGTGATAATGAACTGAGGACAGACTGAGAGAATAGCATGAATGTATAAGTATGCTAACGTCAGTGTGCTGGAATTTATTCAGTGTCACTGGGGGAAATCACACACATACACATATACAGTGAATCTATGTTTATTCACGATTTGGACTCACATAATAAACCACAGGAAGGAATGAATCCTCTGTTCTCTGTTTGTTTATCTCTCTCTTGTTTGCCAACGCAGCCTCTCCTGGGCTTCTCTCTTCCTTCTTCTTGTTCTTTTTGTTAATCAGAGGGCGTGTGTGTGCAGGAGTCAAAGGCAAAGTGAGCAGCGTGTGTGTGTGTGTGTGTGTGTGTGTGTGTGTGTTTGTGTGTCTGTGACAGAGATAGGCTCAGCAGGACCAGTTTATTCTTAGCCTTCCTCTGACCTGCGACAGCACAGAGTCACAGCCTCGGCACAGACTGTGTGTGTGCTCGTATATGTGACCGTGTGTGGGGTCCTCTCCCCTGGCTGCTCGTTAGAAATTTCAAACAGGTGTCGCCACCAAACTGTGCCGACACCTGTTCAATTACTGCCTCGCCCTGTGAGTGTACATTTACGTGTGTGTGTATGTGCGTTGACTTTACATAGCAAACCACCTCCAACAATGTTATTTCCAAGAGCACTGAAACTTTTTATTATGTCACCTTGCAAATAGAGCTGCATTTAACCATTGCTCCATTCCTAAAAACAACACTTCAGGATACATTTTTCATTCTTACCTGAACGTTGCCTAAGCCCCAACCCCTGTAGCTACCATTGCTTCACCTGTCGGTCTGTCTGTGATTGGACAATTGCTGTTAAGGTGAATGGTCGCTCTCATCGTGTATCTCAGACGACAACATTCTGTAATTCAACTCCCAGTCGTCACTGAAAGGAAGCAGAAACTGTAATTTTGTTCTCTAATGGGATCACAGAGATCACTGAAACCCGCCCTGAAGGGCACTAGCCGAATTACCACTTCGCAATATTGAGTTTTGCTGTAATGCCAGCATCCTGCCACGTTGTGTTGTGTGCTAATGAAGCCCAAACACAACATCTTAGTGTTTTTGACAAAGCTGTCAGAAGAGCTGTGATCATACATTAGCTGCTAGTGAAGGAGAAGTCAGCTCGTGCGTTTTAAACAACACATTCTCCCTTTGGCGAGATGTTTCTTGGAATTAAGAGAGAGAGAGACGGAGGAAATGCTACTGTACCAGGAAAGTGAGAGTGTGAGCTTGTGTGTGTGTGTGTGTGGGTGTTTGTGTGTGTCACAGTGCTTGTAAAGTGTTTGATATTTGCAACCTGTTTCTCCGTCTGTCGCCAAAGTAGGGTGACTAACCCAAAGCTGTTCCCAAAATAAAACATCCTTTGAACTCCAAATCCCCGAGAGCTGTGCGCTGTGTGCGTGCGTGCTGCGCATGAGGGCGTGTGAGCATTCAAGTGTGTGCCTTTTTGTGCACGAGGCAGTTCGTGTTTGTGCGTTTCAGCCGGCTTGCTGCTGCAGGTAGCGTGTGTGTGTGTGTGTGTGTGTGTGTGTGTGTGTGTCAACAGTTTGCAGTATTTCCTCACAGTCATGTTTGTTGCTCATTTAGCGAGTGTCATGAGGACCATGCCATCTCTTCCTCTTACCCANCAGCTTGTTGATTGTCCGTGTGATCATTACTACTCCGTCTTATTACGTCATTCCTATATCTGCCCTATTACTTAAATGTAGCCCTCATAATGGAACCATTTACTCTATTATCTCTGCTTATTCAGATTCCTGATTTCTAACTCTGTACATTATTCTCTCCATCTCTTCACTTCTGTCTAGTGTTAATTGGTCTCTTTCTGGCGTTAATGCTGGTGTAACATAAAACATCACATTTTATTTTAGTCTCTGAAAATATGGCATTGGTTTGCATTCTTATTACCACAGCTTCTCCAGCTGCACTTAAATGTAAAATCTTGTTTGTGTTTTTGGTGTATATGGTCTATTTTTTTAACTTGTTTTTTACGACTTACTTTCGTCCAGTTGTATGAAGTATTATCCATCAGTTTTGTCCCTCCAGTTGCAGATTATAAGTCTACTGCAGTCAATTAAAAGTATAGAGTAGAGCCAATATAGAAAGTACAATACAGAGCAAAAACTATTTAAGCTTTATATAAGATGAGACAGCAGCCACGTATTTATTGTGCGTTTCAGGACAGCTTGGACTCCCGGCAGTTGCATCACAGTCTCTGATGTTTCCTCCTCTCTACACGTACCACATCCCTACAGGTTCAAACAGCAGCCTGCTAATGGCCAGATAAACACTTCCAACCCCCACCTTTTCTCCCCGTTCTATGAGGAACGTCAGGATTCCTCCGTCTCTGTAAGGATGACAGGAATTTCATTTCTTATTCTTTCCCTGTTTGTTGCCTTAGCAACTTTTGATCCCTCCCATTGTAAGCCCAACAAAGAGGAGACGGCAGAAAGAGGCAGAAAAATAGAAAGATAAGGAATAAAAGGGAGAAATTATGGGAGTAGAAAAGGGAGCTTGTTGTTCTCTGATTTGCCTTGTTCTTCTAAGGATTTGTTTTTCTGCTGTCATGTGTCCACGCTGGAAGTACTAAGAACCATATGATTACTTTCCCCATTATTTCTCTCATCCCATCTTCTCTCTCATTGATTTCACCTCTTATTCCATTTTTCTGCCGTTTAGCTCACAGATTCTGGAGCCGCCGTGAGGGCGCGGGCGCTCATGTGAAAGGCACATATCCATTGTTTGCTCTTTAATTAGTAAAGGAAAACATTCTTTGGCCAAATGGATTATGAAGATTAAAGAGTCAAATCACATTTCAGCATAGTCATGGTCTGCCTGACAGAGAGAAAGACAGAGGGCAGGAGGAGATAAAGGCAGGCTGAATGACAGAGTCAGAGAGCGAAAAATAAAGACGGAGACGACTGAGAAAGAAAAAATAGAGGAGAGATAGATGCGCACACATGCTTTTATCCTCCCGTTTCTTCTCCTTCTCTTGCCTGCCTCTTCTTGTTTCTCCTCCTCCTCCATGCCTTTCTTATTTTCTCCCTCCTCTAGCCCCCCTCCTCTTTCTCTTCATCTCCTCTAATGTCAGAGCAGTCAAAGTTAAGGAGCTTAAGTCAACATCTTTAACAACTGTAGGAGCTTTCTGTGTGTGCGCGTCTCCGTTTTCCCTCGTGTGTGTGTGTGTGTGTGTGTGCGTTATATTTCAGCTGTGTATTGAAATCGATGTGGCAGCCGCCGTCTGTTGTTTGCCTATTGACATTTTCCGCCTTACTACAGTGATTCAGCTTGCAGTGTCTCTCACACTCACACACACACACACACAACCACAGAGCACCTCTGGCTTCCTCTAAACACAATTTTAACCCATTTTGAATCCTCGCCTCTGGCTCCTCTCTCTCTCTGACTCTTCTTCTTCTATCTTGCAGCTTTGCTGTTTAGCAGTAGAAAAGTCTATTGATTTGTGGGTCTGAGACAAAGCCAACAACCTCACAGTTAAAGTTGCCGTTAAGAGTTTTACTATAGTGGTTTCGACAGGTATACTGAGAGGTAGGATGTCGCGATGCAAAAATACAAAACAGCTCTCCGTAGAGGCAGCTTTGACTTTGAAATGCTAACCCCACCGCCTCTGTCTGTGTCTGGCTGTCTGCTTTTTCACCCGTTGTTGTTTTTTCCTCCTTCCCTCCCATGCCTCTGTCTCTTTGTTATACAATTCTGCCATTTAGCATCCCTGTCACTCCCTGTTCCCGTTCGCTCTCTGTGCCTCTTGCTTTGTACTTCTTAGTCCCGCATCTTCCCCCGTGGCTGTTGTTTTAGCTCTGCAGTCCCAGCAATTTTCTCTGCCAAGCATACACACACTCACACAAACACACCCTATGGTCAGAGTCCTGCGCCGGCACACACACATACATACATACATGCACACATTTCACTGTTGCCAGTGTATCCCTGTGATCAAACCCCTGTGGACTGTAACACACCCTGTAATCATGGCTCAGAGACCTACCGTGAGCTGCGGCAACAGGCTGCCCGTGCCCTTCCATGCCCATGATTAGAGTCTAAAAAGGGGAGAGATACACCCACTATAACCCCCTCTACTCCCTGCCACCCAACTGCCCTGGGCCTCCCTGCTCCACTGGCCCCCACCCTGCCACGCCGAGACCACATTAAAGCCTATAGTGCTGGGTTCACTGACCGACAAGGCTGGGGTAGAAGCTCCAGGCTGGGTCAGCTGGAGTACCACTTTTCCATGTATTTAATTTGATTGCAAACTTGCATGTACTGTTTGTTATGGGAAGGCCTTGACACATGGCAGGCCCATAAATTCACCAAATTCATTAAACCATACAGAAATGATTCACATAAACAAACAAGGTTTTGCTATGACTGGCAGCCTGGCAGTTTCACACCACTATTTTTTTTTTTTAAAAGGACTAGGTTTCCCATAAACCCACAGCATCCTCTGTGTGTGTTATGTGTCTGTTTTTGCTGACGAAGAGGATAAACATGTGGGAAAGGGGTTTTTTAAAATTAGCTCTTCAATCCTTCCACCATCTGCCTTTGAAAGAGAGCTGAAACTCTGCTTGTGCTGGAAGAACAGCGCCCTCTCTCTTCTCTGGGCCTCAGAGCACTCAAAGGGGGGACAGTTTAATCTGCAGAGCAGAGGCTAATCTTAAAGACGACTGAATCAGTAACTGTGGAATAACCACTGAATTTAAATGAGTGAAACATGTAACCTGACTGGAGAGAAGTTTGATTACAGGCTTGATGGCTCAGCAGGTGGTTTAATTTTGATGTCTGAATTTTGTCCGTTTTCAAATTGCATAACTTTAAATTCCTTACAGAAATTCAGGCCACATTAACTTAGATGAATGTGTTTAAAGTAAAATATTTCAGTGTTGTAAACATTTAGCAAAATAGTTGCTGAAGAGTTGCTTATAATATTAAAATCCTTACTGCATTTTTTTTTGCCAATTTTAAATTTTCTCCTCTCTTGTTTTTCCTCTGAGGAGGGAGTTTGCGACTTTCAAACTTTTCTCCTTCTGTCCATTTATATCCTGCAGAAATGTGTGTATAGAGTCTATCTGTCTGCTGCCTCTTTTAGCTTTGACCATCTTTGCCGGCATACTGTGTGACTGGCCTCATATTGCTCAACCTTTTGCCCTCTGATTGGTCAGAGGGCATTGTTATATTCAATTAGAGCAGTGACCCTTTTTGTGCATGGCTGGACACTGCTCCGATGGCAGTATTAATCTAATGAAGTGAAATCATATTGAAGACTCAGACGGTCTGGTGCCGTCCCATGGCAGGCATTGCCAACCTCTTCCCGTATACATGAGAAATGTTGAACACATTTTCCAAGAAACAAGACAATATTCTGATTACAAAAGTGTTGAATACAGTAGGTGTAGCAATCAGGCGCAATCAGACGATAAGTGCTTGGATAATAGTTTCTTGGGATTCAATTTGAAGAGAATGGGGGTTTATAGTAGGTGGCTGGATTTAAATAAGATAATTTCCTCCATTCTGTTTCTGGAAAATGATGATAACAGTATTCAATCAATAGCCTTTCAATCACAGTACGCTTATTCCACATATAGCTTGTATTTTGTTTCTGAAATTATTACACTGTGTTGCACTAGATTGCATTGCAGGGAAGAATTTTGAGTAACAATAAGTCATTCATGCTGGATTGCATTTTGGCAGCGACCTTCAAAATCTGGTTATGATTTCATAAATTATTCTTTAATACACAGTATGTAATTTCTGCCACTCGGGGTTTCTCAATCAAAGCAATGAAAGCAAAAGTTACAGCCATCTTTCTTGCTCACCCTCTGACATGTTTCCGGTGTTTCTCCAGAAGTTATAGCATAGGTTTAGTCGTTTTTAGACACTCTGATAGGGAAATGTTACATATTATACCTTTAAAGTCTAGTCACAACGCAATTAGTCAGTCTTCGTAAAATATTTTGTTCTAGGTCACGTGCCCTGCACTACTGTAGCTTACTGCTAACAAGTTAGCCAGCCAGGACATGCTAATGGCAGCTAGTCACAATAATTCTGTTTAGAGCTCGTTAGCTTGGTTGTTAACAGTGCACAGTTTATTCAAAAGATGTATTTGTACCAGTAACTTTCATTTTGCTTTGTCTTCGAGTCTACTTTGTACTCCAACAGAGGAACTTAAATAAAAATGGATGGTGACACACAGCTAATAAGCTACGACAGCTTCTCCCATATGGACTCTCTGCTCTATGTTCCCTGAGAAGTTAGCATTGTTAAGACTGCTTGCCTCTGCTTAATGAGGCAAATTTCCAGAGCAAAGTTCACCAAAGTTAAATTTGACACATAATTTGAATTAGATTTGGTAAATCTGCTCATGGCAGCAATTCTTTTCAAATGAACTGATATTTGGAAAGTTCAGGCTTTTAGACTGGAACTGTTTCATTTCAGTTTCCAATCTAAAATGCAGCATGCAACAGCTGTGTCAACACAATATTAACATCTGCCATATCACATCAGTTATTTATGATATGGCATTGCTAATATCAGCTTCACAGAGGATATAGATCAGTAGTCTCATACTTCAGTCTCATAGAGGCCAACCAGTGACAACCTGCGACCTGCTTTGGGTCTCAGCCCACAGATTGGGAAACTTGACTCTGACATGATGAATGCACGCTGCTGTGCAAGAGTGATGAGCCAGTTCCTGACTGCACTAGCTCAGGGTAATCTGGTATGATACGCACACACGCACACACACACACACACACACACACACACACACACACACACACACTCAGTGATGTCAGAGTGATTAAATCACTAATAGCTTGCGGAGGAGACGATGTGACTCACACAAGTTCTCCATCGCAGCTCACATCTCTCACCCTCCCTCTCAGTACTCTTTCCAATACACTTCTTCTTCTTCTTCTTCTCTCCATCTGACTCTATTTAACTCATTGTCTCTTTCATCTTTCTGCCCCCATATCCTCTTATTCTCTCCTGTTATCATCCCTCTTTCTTCCTTTATCTTCCCCCAGCTTCTCTCCTCTCCATCCTATTATTCTGCCCTGATTTGCTTCTGTTTCTTCAACATCTATGTGTCTCTCACTCATCCTCCCTCTCCTTTATTAATCTCTTTTTGCCCTCCACCTCAGCTCCATCCATCTTGCCGCCCTGTCATCTCTTCACTTTTATTCTTCCCATCGTAGCTATCTTCTCTGTCTCCCTCTTCATTTTACAGGATGATATATCATCGCTCACCGTCTTATCGTTCACCCATCCGTTCCTTCTCACCTCTTTTGCTCTCTCTTTTGCTGCATCGCTTCTTCCTACCGCCTCATCCTTTGCCCTCCATCTTTATCACCATTCACTTTATCACCAGCCTCTTGCCTCGCTCCTTCCTTTAATATTGTCTCTTGTTCCTCTTGTGTGTTAATGTTAACAGCAGATGTGTGTTTGTCGTAGAGAAATAGCACTAAACAAAGTTTAGCCTATACTTTTTAAAGGTGAGTACAGGCCAGACTTCATTCACACACATGCTTTATGAACACACACTCTTTTTATAAGCAGCTCTGAGTGTACTTCATTTCTTGTGATTATTGATGTGCCATAAACACATTACCAGTAAAACTTAGTGGAGACATGACTTTGGGCTTTACTGGTCAGTAAATACAAATGGAGGGGTGAATAGCAGGTGAAGGGTAAACTGGAGAGTAAGGCATGCATGCTAATTTCACAGATAATGAAGAGACAGAAGCAGGTATGAGGAGCAGCAGCAGGAGGAGGAAAACTTTGTTTCTTTGAGGTTTGACGGGCTGCTCTTTTAATCATGTCATCGTGCAGCACCTTCAACTCCTGCAATGGCTTAATGGTTAATGGTTAATTAATGGCTCCCAATTTAGCATCACAGACTGTTTATCTCCACATGCCCAACAGCAGTGAATGGAAACGCACATTTGTTCACATTTTCATTTGCAGATTTTCAGAAAATGTACAACAAATTTTGATGGAAACAACCAGAACTAAGACACGAATACTGTGCCACTATTGTGCTATTTCTTAAAAAATGGTTGTTTGTCAAGTAACTCCCCCTAAAATCCCACATTCATTCATTCAGTTCAGCTATATTACAGTAGCAGTTGATGTACAGTAATATTCTTTGTGGCTCACTCTCTTTCCTTACTCTAATTTCCCCCGATAGCCAATGATAAAAACCTTTCACGACCTCCAGCTTATAAACACACTTGTGCAGCTATTGTGAGTGATAGATAGACAGACGAAGGGGACATAGGAGGAGAGTGATGGTGTCAGAGAAAGATGAATAGGTTTGGGGACAGCCAGTAAATGAGAGCACAGGAGAGAGAGAGAGAGAGAGAGAGAGAGAGAGAGAGAGAGAGGGGAAGAAAGACGAATGGACCAAGGAAAGGGGTGAGACAGAGAGACAGACAGAGATGGAGTCATGGGGGAAAGAGAGACAGATGAATTGCCGAGAGAAAAGACAAGAAGGAGAGGAAAGGGCAGGTGGAGGTGGGGAGAGAGAGAATGAGAGCAAATGATGGCTAGAGGGAGGGAAGTAAAACCAATAGGACAGGAGGAAGAGAGGAAGGAACAATGGAGGAGGAGAATGGCTCACATTTGGTGAGGCCAACTGTTGGCACCCTTGGTGGAGAAGAGGAGGGAAGGAGGAAGAATCAGTTTAGGAGATTGAGGGGAGCGAAAGAGAAGAATGGTAATTTTTCCTGTGCCAGGGGCAGGAAGAGAATTAGTGTGTGTGTGTGTGTGTGTGTGTGTGTGTGTGTGCGTGTGCGTGTGCGCGTGCGCGCCTTTGGCAAGCGGCCGTATGCGAGCTTGGCAGCGGTTGGCATGGCGATATATATATCCCACTGCCTAAAGGCTCTCACCTTGAGCCTCTAATGCCAGTCAATCAAAGCAAAGTGTCATTACACACATACAACAGATTGTCTATATTTGCGAGGACCACCGCTGCCTTCATTCATTCTCTAACTCCACAACCCTTTATCACACAGTGGTCACTACAAACTCAAATATTCTTCAAACCCAATGAACTTTAGTTTAGCTTAAAGTTGCGCTACCAGCCGGGCAAAGTGGGCTGCTGCCCCATGGCCCCAGAACTACAGAGAGGTCTAAATGCTCCAGGCTTAGTGTGTGTCAAGTGGTATGTGCTAATTTAATTGAAAATGTGTTCAAGAATATGCACCACTAATTAAGAGACAGCACCCAACAGACTGTACATTTCATTCTAATTGAGCTGAATCCCCTCTTGCATGTTTTCACTGGCCATCTATTCCATTTCACACAAATAACCCAAGCTCTTTACTTCAGCCTCATTGTTGCTGTCTTTATGTAGAGTTTAATTCTGAGGCAAAAGACCCCACCTTCATCACGAGGACGCAGTTATACTATCTGTGAAGCACAGTATTAACTGACATGACAGTGGCCTTAAGGTGTGTCCTGTTTTATTATCTTACCTTAAGGTCTTGATGAGGGTCCCTGTATTTCAAGACCTTCATTATTGCAGTATGTACTTACGTATAGTGTATTCCTAAATTTACTTGTGTTTATTCACATTATAGCAAATAATTCAGGCTGAATCTGAGGGAAATGTGTATGAACTGATGCACAGCGTATCAGTCAGATTTGTAGGACATGCAGCCATAATGATAAGACAGTCTTGGGTTGACACATTTCACTCAAGATGATAAAAAATATATATGATACTAAAAGTTAATGTCGTTCCAAGCAGCGTGGAGGCAAGTGAAAACAGATTCCCGTGTTATGAACAGCTTGGTTCTCCATGGCAGCCCCTTATTTGACCAGAACAATAAATATATGATGAGAATCTCTGAAACATACATGAGAGCAGACAAGATAAGAGACAAAGAGAGAGAGGAGGGGGACCAAAGAACAAGGGATGACATTCAGAGAGGAGGAAGGATGAGTGCCTGTCACTCATTTATCTCTCTTTGTCTGTTTGTCTTCATCACTGCTTGTTTTTTATCATTTTTCCACCCACTATAAAGATGGAGAATGGATATGGAGTAGCTAAGATTAAGTAATGTCTCTATTTATCTGTGTTTTTGACTGTTTCTCATTTTTACTCTTTCTCTCTATCTTTCTAGTCATTTCACCCCTTGTTTTCTTTGAAACTCTTTTTTCCCCTCTTTGCATTCTAGTCTTTGTTTTTGCCTTTAATCTCTCCATCGGCTGGTCCCCGTTGACTGATTCACACTTCGTCCTTACATTCATTGGCTTGTTTCATTCTCCTTTTCGCAGTTTCTCCTTTTGTTTCCTCTCCCATACATTCTCTCTCTTCTCATCCATCCTCATTTCCACCCATCCCTCCATCCGTCTTTCCGTGCGTCTCTCTGATCTCTCCGCTGTGAAAAACTGATGCTAATGTATAATTGAAAGCCGCTAAAAGGGTTTGCAGTAGGGGGAGAGCAGAACTGGCAGCCGTACCGTTTGAACAACATCTTCTGAAACGCAACAACAATGTTGGGAGAGCAGGGTGGCCATTATGTATCTTGGTCGTCACCGTGGCAACCGCCTAATGACAGCTTTGAGCGGTAACACTGTCAAGCTAAAGAGTCTGGGATTAATGTTGCGAACAGCATGCTGTTGTGCACAAGTTTTGCATTTATATAGTCGTAGAATGCCAAAAAATAATTAAAAAGTTTTAATGTTTCATCAAAAAAGTCAAAATTAACTTGAGCTGAAAATCATTTCGTGTTCATTTGCAGCTACAAAGCCAATTAACTTTTTTATTTTTTGATACAGTAGCTGTGAATTTAGCTCACTTTTTCGCAGCCAAACAGCCGCCTGCTTTCCGTGCCTGACGGACAGAACGCATCGCTTGTGAGTGAGTACCAGTTCTTCTAAAAAGCAAGTCGTCACAGTTCAAGTGAAGTTGCCTCATCTCTTTCTCACATCATCCCATTTCCCAGGGCTGAACTGTACCCGGTGCTTCCTGGGGAGGATGCAAAATGGCTGACAACACAAGCTCTTACGTAAACTGTTACATAAAGTCAAAGTGTTTGGTCAAACCCCTGACCCATGATGAATGAGGCGCATCAAAGGAAAAACTCTCAGCTGACTCACAGATTTATGCGCTCTCATGAGGTCAGGCGATTCTCTTCAGAGGCAAACTGTACTGTGATTCCTGCATACCCAAAACCCGTTGGTACTGTCAGGCCTCTTATTCTCACTTTTTAAATGCGCCCAAATTACACTAGGGGGGCAAACTGCCATGCAAAAATAGCTGCGAGAGTCTGGGTTGATGGCTTGGATGTCTGTCAGTCTCATATGATTGAAGTCATGAGCTTCAAATTTTCATCTGAGCCTTCAATCCCAACTCTCCCGATACTGTGAGTGTGAATGTATTTAGTATGAAACAAGAGAAAAGGTGCTAATGAGGTGTGCATTGCTGTGAATGTCTTTATGTTATATAGACAGTTGACTTATATGTACAAACACAGAGGCTGCAAGTATCAGTTCATTTCCATTCTGTCATTTTTGGCCATTTTGCATATTTCCTTTCATTTTTAATGGCCTCACACTCCCTGCTTCCTTCCTTTTTTCTTCTGCTCCCTCTTGAAAACTGTTAAGTGCAGTCTTGTCCTCATGAGATCATCTCCAAGTAACACATCGCACACGACTGAGCAGAAAGAGAGGGTATGGAGAAGCATACATTGTCAATTAGGACGTTAAAGCAGCAGAGACGAGCAGCACTTTCGACTCTTGAATAAGCATTTCAGAAGAATTTGCTTAAAGTATGGTTCCAGAAATAACACAATTATCTGCAGATTACAATTATCTATTTTTTTTTTTGGAAGCACGTGACATCTGTGAGTGCATAAAACCTCCTAGTCCTGCAGTACAATGTACTTTACTGTAGTATTTCGACTGGAAAGAGGAGGTACAGCAACACAACAATGAACTGACAACTGATGCAAAGAAACCTGGAATGTGTGCAGCAGGAAGGCAAGAAACTGACAGGCAGACTGCAGCGTTTAAAACGTTTTCCTGTAACCCTCAGAGCACCAGAAGCCACTGGCGAGGTTTGAAAGCCTAAAAAAACCTCCAGAATTACACAAATTATCATAACCAGACACTGTAAAAATAGAAATTAGTGTCTGTTTTTCAAACTTCCAATGGTCCATCAATGAATCATGGAAAAATAACCAAATATAAGCTTGAAATAGCGATATTTCATCACTTTATTCTGCATGTCTTATTTAAACTTTTTCCCAATATTAACACTTGTGAGCAATATTCAATTTTTGTAAAATAGATTATCAATCAAATCAGTTATCCTTTTTTAATTATTTATGACATTATAACTGTGTCATACTGTGAAACAGACATTTTTGAGTTCTTCCTACTTCTGGCTATTACAGTGAAAAGTGAGCCCAAAGTAAGGAGCACAAAATGCCAAGAAACTGCTTGAGGTTCAGAGGCTCAAATCAAAATCACTGCATTTCAAATTGTGTGCATTGCACAACATTGCAAACATGAAAGCAAGGCAAATAAAATGCTGACAATAATCATTTCTGACATTATTTAAGGTGTTTGCTCCTTCTCTCTCATCTGGTTAAATTAAGGCAAATAAAACCACTTGGTTAAGGTTAGAAGACGACTGCAGTCATGGTAAATAATAGATATACTGGAAACAAGTCACAAGTAATAGAGAAAAATGGCTGACTGTTAATCTCTGCATGTAGATCCAATAGTCATACATCGTCTGTTTTCCTTTGTAACAATGGCTAATACCAGATACTCTGCAAATACATGCAAATGAAGCATATTAAATTTGAATTGTGATGCAGGGAGAGGAGTTGCGGGGGATAAATGATGATCAAGGGAGAAATAAAAGTGTGTTTGTGTGTGCAGCTATGCACATTGTCAGTTATACTGCTGCCACTGTGTGTGTGTGTGTGAGTGTGTGTGTGTTTGTGTGTGCGTGTGTGTCAGCTCTTATCAGCTCTGCTCTACTTTTAACCCAATGGGAGAAGTAGCAGTAGTGCTTGCATGCTTCCTCAGCTTGGTCCGACCTTCATGTGGGCGATGAGATCAAACCTCATCATTACTCCTATTTCTACCTAAATCTCAGCCTGTCTTCCTTTCTTCCTTCATCTTCATCATCCTCATCCTTCCCCTTTTTACTCTCTGTACCTCCCTCTATGTTCTCTCCCTTCCCCTCCCCTCCCTGCTTACTTCTGTCTTGGTGTTATCCATTTTTCTCTCCTTCTCTTCTTCCTTCTCCTTTTTCTTTTAGTATCTGATCGTCTCATCTTATTTTTTTCTCATTCCTTTCTGTCCTCTCCTCCATCCCTTTTTTCTCTTCTACTCCCAACAGATAACAGAACAGTAGCTCCTCTGGATTACAGTACATCATGCAGATTTGTGTGTGTGTGTGTGTGCGTATGTGTATGCATGATGTGATTTGCGGCGTATCTTAATCCTGCACAACTCAATGCAGATAGGAAGGCATTATGACCATGTGCGTATGAAGCTGATCTGAAGACATGCTTAACAGACTTATAATATATGAGGTGTATAAGTGGCTGTATGTAAACTGTGTGTTATACTCCATGTCTTCCTGTCTTCATGGTTTCCATGCCAACCATACATCCTCCATACTGCCCGTTAGTGTTTCACATCCTAACACCCTTCCTCCCTTCCATCCTCTCCCATCTCCTGTTCTTCTCACTCTTCTTGCTCTCTTTCCTGGACGCCAACAGAGGCTGTTTATGCAGAAGGCCTACAGTTTGAGCTGATAAAATGGAAACTCCCTCGAGTGTCATTCACAGCTGGAGTTATGCTCCTCCAGCAAGGCGTTCTGGCTGTACCACCGTACAGTAGAATCCTCTTACGTAGCAGCTGAATTATAGTTCCGTTTAGAGCGTCAGGCATTGATTGTCGTAGCACCATCGCAACACTAGACGGATGTGTCATCCATTATCATGTCACGCTGTGCAGTTTAAATTGCATGTACGTTCTGGTTTGCAGGGGCTTTGCCAGCCAGATGACAGTAGACATTTGTCTCGCTACTAAGAAAGTAATCTATAAACATGCACCAGGAAGATATTTAAATGCCAGCATCAATACTTTGTGCAGTTTTATGAAACACAAAATAATCAATTAAAGAGAGAATAATGGTCTAATTTGTGAAGTACTTAAGAGATTTCATGTATTATTTACATATTTTTAACAAGGCATCAGCTAGTTTTTTATTATTGATAACAAATAAAGGGCGCTAATGAACAACCTTTACATGATACTTTATCATGAGAGTAGAAAGTCACAAACTCTATAAAAAATGGAGCAATTTAAGTTCATATTTCAAGGGACAAGCTTTATATGCCTTGTAAAAAAAAACTGTCTACAATCCGTGCTGAACTGTAAGAGTCTTCTTGTTAATTCTGGATGTGAAGTAATAAATCAAGTTTCGGTTTTCTCAAAATATCCATCTAACATGACCATCTGCCAGTCCTCGTCTCATTCCTTGGCAGACTCCCCCGTGTTGTGCTGGCATCTTAACTCCTAATTATGATTGTCTGCGTACATCAATCAAAAATTTGAACCTAAGTGTACCCAAAAGTAGCATCTGTAGCAGCTACGCCATGTAGGCCGAAACAAACACCAGCTGTGCAGACAGCTATGGCAGGTTAGTCTTTAAAATACCATGAACGCAACATGACGCAAAGTCCGATTCGGTTTGAAAATCCTCACTAAAACATGAAAATTCCAGTTTCAGTCAGAGTATGGTGGAGAAAAGGTGAGAATGTGCAGCAGCCCCGGAAATAAAACCTCTGCCTGTGACACCCTTTTATTGGATGAGGAGACAGTGTCCTCCATGTGTTATTTTAAATGTCAGAGGGTCACTTGTGGCCTGACTATACTAAATTTCCCGTGTGAGAGGCAGAGGAAACCTTGCTCTTTTCCCTGCTCTACCCTGCTCTCGCTGCCTTCCTCATCTCCTGCCTCCTATCTTCTCATCCTCCTCCTCTTCCACATCTTCCTCTGTCCCTCTCCTCAAACTTCAAATCATCTCCTACATCTATCCATCTCTGCCATCCCACACACACTAGAGATGCAACTTTATTACACACCACAGCTGGATACCACTCAGCATGAGTGTGTATGTGGGAGAGATGCAGCGTGTGGCTTGTGCTGTTTCTCATTATGTGTTCCATGATATCATTAAGAGCGGTAATATCTCTCCCCTTAAGAGTGTTTTATCTCTCCGGCTCTCTCTGTTGGCCTCCCTCAAATTGTTATGTTTGTGTTGCCTCCACTCAGATGAAGAGCTGAATGAAGGTTTTCTCAGTCTACCTGCTGCTGTAGAAGTGTGTGAGGGTGTGTGTGTGTGTATGTGTGAGTGTGTGTGACAAGACGAAACCATCTCATACCATTTGATCGCACCGAGCTCCACTTTAAGTTTTTGCCTTTCCGCACTTTCTAGTATCTGTAAACACTCAAAAGCTGATGTTGCTCAGAATCCCTCAAAGTCCACCGTTAGCAGTTTTCACACTGATTTATTTCCATGTGAAGTCATTCCTGGTTGTGTGACAGTAGACGGCGTTGAGCTGAATTAACATTTTTGAATCATCAGCACTACAGTTAATCAAAGAAGTCAAAGTTCAAACAAAGGTTTTAACTTTTCAGACTGCAGTTTCATTCAGTATTTAAAAGCCAGTGCCATGTTCGAGGGTACCCTGCCCAACAGAGCCAAAACAGTAACTACACATTAGGTCAAAGCTAAATGTACCAACCTTTTCTTGCCTGCAATGTCCTGTAATTTGCTGACCTGACATCTTAGAGTTTCAGGTTGTTATAGGTCTACTACAGAGGCTACAGTAGGCAGCAAATCCAATCATAATAGAGATGAAACTAACACCAGCTGAACCAGTGTTTGCTACAGTAATGAGCTGTCTTAGAGGAGGCAGCTTCACTATCATCTCAGCTGCTGCCTGTTGTGTCATTCACAAGCAAGATTTGATATGGTTTGCTGAGTTTGAATATATTAAATTATAGATATTTTAATGCTCCAGTTCATCAGTTAAAATTGGTTGAAAAGATGATGGGAGGTATTTTATTTTCTCGATACAGGCTTCCCTGTCCATTAATGGTGAAATATTGGACTTTATGATAAATGCTGATGTTTGTATATGTGTGCTGGATGGCACATGTTAGCTTTATCGTCTTTACATGGAGGTAATATGTTATTGTCGTGTCTGCAGCATGTTGTGCTGCCCTGGAGAGGCCAAAATCAGTTCATGCAGGTTTAACCAAACATGTATTTGAGTTTGCAGCCTGCAGTTTGAAGTGCATTGACTCCGTAATAGTATCAGTATCATTACCATTAGTACCGTTATTTAAAGGCAAATCTATGGTAAATGTGATGCACCCTAATGTAATCTCACAACTTACAGGTCCTTTTCCCTTCAAACCTCTATCTAAGTATCCCCTTGTGCTATCCCCCATTTCCTCAAAGGTTATGAACTGCAGCAGACTGCAGTTCTCCTTTTGGATGATAATCAAATTACTTGGACTATAATCAAATTACTGTAATCCTGTTCTTTTTGTTTGTTTTTTGGCTGTTACAGTACTGGTTGTCAGGTGAAGGTCTTTTGAAGATTAATGTCCTCATTTCCTCTCGATCTTTCTCACTATCTTTTGAAAAAAAAAAGAGTCAAGCAGCAGCCTTGTGGCTCACATTGTTGTTCAGTTTTTATGTTTTTTTTTATGCTTTTAACTATAAACTTTTTATGATCTCACTTTCATTCTGAGTGTGTGTGTGTGTGTGTGTGTGTGTGTGTGTGTGTGTGTGTGTGTGTGTGTGTGTGCGTGTGCGTGTGAGAGAGAGAGAGAGAAAGAGAGGTAGAGAGATTTAGAGGTTCCGCCAGAAGCAGATATGGTAAAACTGAAGTGTGTGTATAAATCAACCTCACTCAAGAAAATGAGTTGTTTGCCGCTGCAGTTCTCTAAGATGCCTTCTCTCACATACACACACTAAAAATAAGGCCTGAAAACACACACATATTATGTGTTTCCATCACTTGTGACATTCCTTTCCTTTTTTCCTGCACTTACCCTAACCATAACTATAGCTACTACTTGCTTAAGCTGAACTTTAACCTTAATCCAAGTCTTGACCCTAAAATTTAACGATTTACATTATAGGGACGTGAGTTTTGTCACCATAAGGAAGGTGAGTGACCATTTAAACAGACTTCTGTCCCCACAATGTGAGGAATACACACAAGCACACATGCGCTTTCCAGCTGTTGTAAATCAAAAGTAGAAGTGGAGCCAGAAGAAAATGGAAAGAGATGGAGAGAAAGATATAAAGAGAATCCGTATCCATTAAGTAATGCAGCGAGATCTCAACTAATCAAAGTGTCACTCAATCATTCACTTCTATAAGAACTTTAGAGCCACGTGCAAACACACAAACACACACACACTCTGCAGCAATATGAGACTTATCCATTAAATTGATTTACAGCTTGATTCTGTCTGGGGCTTTTCAATCAGCTGTACCTTTCTTGACCTTTTTTGCACTCTGCCACTCCCTTGTTTTCGCTGCCTTTTCCAGTCTCTATTTCTGGCAGCGCAAGTTCTGAGCTCAGTGAACTTGGCATGTGTGTGTCTGTGTTTTGTGTCAGTGTGTTGACAGACCAGGGCTTTGAGGCTACTGTCTGAGAGAGGAACAGTCTGGGGAGCAGGTGTCAAAAGGTAACAAGGTAGAAATATAGACAGAGGGCGAGACGGAGAGAGAGGGGGAGTTAAGAATCCCGTAATGCATTGCATTTAGGACTGTATCTGTCCCAAGAACAGCATGAATTCATGACTAACAAGGCTGTAGGCTCTCTTTTCTCTGCGACTGTGATTATGTTTGTCAGCTGGATATTATATTGGATGCTAAAGCAGTTTTTGAACTAATAAACCTAAGTAGATTTGGTGAACTCATGAAAGGCAGGAGTGCATTTTTGTCTGCACTTACTGTACACTTTGGTGGCATCTTTTGTTTGATTGGGAATTTGTTTGGATTATGAGTCCTGATGCAGTTATAATGGAAAGTTAATGCTGCAGATTCGCAAGGAAATTGATCCCTCCCCAGCAGTCAAGACTTCTCTTACTGTGAAAAACACTCATAAACAAACTACAGATCTCTGAAAACAAGTTAGGCAGCGTTATGGGATTAGAACCCAAGAGCACAAGCATGTCAAACAGCAATACCTGCAGCTCTGGTGGTTACCATGAACGCTACAGCTGTACAAATACAACTCAGTGCAATGCAACCATCTACTTGAATCTATGCGCATGCATTTTAAGTGTCTTTCTCATAGTGCCAAATACACTTAACTAAACTAAAATACTTGGCATCTAAAGTGAGACTTTTATAAACCTCTTCATGCCTTCAAAAAGAGACACACAAGACCCTGGACCACCACTTGGTCTCAAGTCTCTGATGTTGGCACTTCATAGGAGCACCCAATTCCACCACAGAGGGTTTCCAAACACTTTGCTTTACTACATAACTGTTTATCAAAGGGATGGATGGATGGAATAATTTATAACTCAATGAAGACGGGAAAAGAAGAATTGGGTTAATGTGATTATAGCCGGGAAAACAGTCAGTGAGAGAAGAAGACGAGACAAGAAGGGATGGGGCTGAAATAGAGATGAGAGAGGAGGTCACAGATGGGAGTGCTACCACAGCCAGCGCCAACAATGAATAATGAAAGCAGTACAGTGTGTGTTTGTGTGTGTGCGTGTGTGTGTTTGTGTTGTCAGCAGATGTAAATTGGCTGGATTAACGCTCACATATGTTTATGAATCTCCCAGGTGTTTACCAGGAGCATGTTTTCATGTGTGCACTGATCTGGATTGTTTGTGTTGTGTGTATGTGTATGTGTGCGTTTCTGTCCTGCATGTGGGGGTGGCTGCCTGTCTGTTCACACAAACCACAGTCTGTGTAATGTGTATGATGAGCAACATGACAGGCATTATGTGTGCTCATATTCACTGTATGTGTGCATGTCCCTTATTGTTTTAGATCATATGATTTGTCTGCCTTTGTATATGCAAAGTAAATTGTCATCCATCACTCTGTGTGTGTGTGTGTGTGTGCGTGTGTGTGTGTGTGTGTGTGTGTGTGTGTTCTCTTACCCCCCGAGTGAACACAGTGTGTATTGAGTCATAACCCTTCACATCTCAGTAGAGTACATGCATTACTCATACTCCTCTTTCAACCTCTTTGTCTCTCTGTCTCCTCTCTCTTCTTCTTCACTCCTTCTCTCTCCTCTGTTAGTTTTTCTTTTAATTTTTCCAAACTGCGTTTTTCCTTTCCTCATATCTCTTTACCTCCCTTCAGACTCTTACCTCTGTTTCCTCTTTTGTCTCAATGGCAATTTGCAGTTTGCTAAACCCAGCGTTCCCCCTTTGCTGTTGCTACACTTCTGTTTTTCCTTTCTTTCATGGCACATTTGCAGTTTGCAGTGATTACGTGGTAGATTAACCATAGAATTTTTTTGGAATGATGGGCTCTTTACTTCAGACAGAAGTAGACAAAAGCATTTCTCATTTTAAGGTGACAACTGATGAAATGACAACTGTCACTGGCAGCATTTATCAGCTGTAAGCTAGCTAGCTATTTTAGCTAACATTAGCTCAAAGTATTGGATTAAAAACACTGTCTTCAGCCTTTTTTAAAACTGTATCAGAGACGGATTATGTACTGTACATGAAATAAAGTTTGTTGTATTGCAGTAGACCTAGTTAATCCTAGTTTTGTTAGTATGATAAGCAAAAATGCTCCTTGGCTATAAGCTAGTTACCAATACAAGCTCCATAGGCCTGTAGCTAGTTAGCGTTGCTAAGCTATGAGGCGTTTTGCATTGTCATTTCTGTTTGGTTAATTTTATATGAAACTCAGTATTGAAGTTATTGTAAGTGAAGATATTGCTGCAGACAGATGACTGGAAATGAATAGAGAGGGAAAAAAATCAGCTCTAAGATATAAAATATAAGATAAATAAACATTTTTTGCTCCCTCTTTCTTCCAGCTTGCCCTCCACTAAATGGATTTGTATGTAGTTGGAGGGTTTTTTCCTCTTGTTTCGCATCTGACTAAACAGTATTTTCATATCTTTCCCAATGTTGTTGAGAGTTGGCGGCTCAGCCTGATGTGATGCTGGAAATAGAAAATCCAGCCAGTTTTATCCACTGTTGCTGTGACAGCTCACCAATGAAAACAATGCACTTCCACTTCTGCACACCTCCATCACTCGTTCACAGTCCTCTCCTCCCTCCTGTTTTTCTCTGCTCAACGAGGCCTATTTGTGGTGTCAGAGTCAACATGGTTGACAGTGAAGCATATGATGACAGACACAACCAGGTGGAAATGAACACTCTCTCATCCTCTCTTCCTGTCAGATGCAGATGTGTTGTGGGGAAGAAGATTATATACCGTGGGTGAAACAGACCAGAAAGGGGCCAAATTGATGAGATTTCCATAGGACCAAAACTAATAAACACGACAGTTAAAAATTAGGGATGTTGTACAATTAGCATGGATTTTCTAATTTGGAGGTTTCACTTATTCATGCAGACATTGTCAGTCAATGCCAATTCACTGCTGTGTACCAAAACAACCAATCACACAGTAGTTAAATACTTTCTACACTGTCGGTGCAGCTCCACAGTGTAAACCTGCCTCCTCTAAACATTTATACGTGCGTCATTTCTGCCTGGATAATGTGGCAACATTTTTTTGGACTGAAGGAGGTGCTATGTTGTTCTTCCACCTGCAGGTTGGGAGGTGGTCCAAGTGCAAGACTTAGACCCTGAAGACCAAGGTTCACATCCTGCATGTGATTGGGTTTAGGACACAAAAGCACTTTGGCTTAGTTGAATGAAAGATCTATGTGTGTGCTATGAGTGACAGGAGGCGGAAGACAGTTTGACAACTTAATGAATAGCAAACATATAATAAACAAAGGAGCACAACAGGAAAAAGGACTCTAATCACATGCACACACGCTATTTTATTTTCTCCACACATTTTTTTTCTTCTTCAGTTTGTAAAGCTCTGGTTGCAGTACTCAACTCATCCCGTCAAAACTCTTTGCACTGCATTTTAAGGCTTTCCCGTGGTAGCTCCTAATTGAAAATGTCTCAGCTGTGGCTGAACCGCTCACCACATCCCTGTCAGCTGGAGAAAAGCGTTGTCTAGGTCAGTGGTTTTCAAAGTGGGGGCCGCGGCCCCCTGGGGGGCCGCCAGGGGGCACTGGGAGGACTTCAGAAAATTGGAGGGAAGATAAGACAAAAAAGCAAAAATTAAAAAAATAATAATTATTAATTACTAATTATTTTTTAAATCATTATTATAAATATAATCAAATTATTTTTAAATCATCATTATAAAATATAATTTATAAACATATATCATATCAAAATGTTATTTACCATGCTCATCTTTCTGATTGCCTGCCAGTCAAAACACTGTCAAAACATGACGTCACACACACACACAC
>JBBMOE010000017.1:10269943-10345069 GCA_037975065.1 Chaetodon trifasciatus | reverse complement strand
AGCAGAGTGACTCCAGCAGCCCTTTTATAGAGGTAGGCCCCGCCTATAGGTGTGGCCAGCCATTTAGACGGCCCAACTACTCTGGGCTGCAGCAAAGGAAGAAGCTGAGGAGAGAGGCACAGATTAGTGGGGCTGTCACACCTCCAATCTAAACTCAGATTAACTGGGGAAACATTTCACTTTGAACTAAGGACGAGCTATTAGCCTTGTCACATCATTTCAGATCACACAGTTAGCAGAAAAGCCAGAATAATTGCACTAAATAAGTCACCATATGGAGTGTGTAAGTAGCCAGGAAGCTTCTATATTTGTGTCTGCACTGTACTATTGCACTGTGGTCATATTTGCAAATAATTCTGCAGCTCAACATGCACTTCATTCCTGCCCTGATGAACAATTTTCATCAGGTTCCTCACTAGCTCTGCCCCGTCATCTCCTACTAGTCCACACAGTTATCTGAGAGCTCTGAAATCCACAAATCTAAAACACCAAAGACTTTCAGCTTTTTAAGAATGAAGGAAGCTTTAGTTGAAAAGGCTCATTACAGCAGGTGGACAGCTAAACCCTGGCAGGTAACTCAAGGCTAAAGGGAACCAGCGCTGAAAGTCAATAAGTCGCCCCTGCGGCTTGTTCTGCTTTAACGTTGCTGTTCAAGTGGAGTTTGAAAGTTCACAAGACGAAAGAAAAGACTGAAAGAAGAGTGGAGTAACTTTCCTTCTGTCATTTCACTCTAAAGAGACATTTTCTTTGTATCATTGAACTTAACTTCACACCTTTTCTGTCTTCTTTCTTTCTTTCCTGCCCTCAATTTACTTTTGAGTGCAGCAGTGTGTCTTTGCATTATGTGTCATTAACAGGACGACATCCAACACGCTGGTTCTCAACCACAGTTCAGGACCCCTACAAGTGGCCACAGGGGAAAACATTAATAGGACAGAAACATATATTAGCTACACAGAATGATCTTTAATCTTTGCTTTTTTCTAGTCAATTATTGGGTAGTTTCACCTCTTCTGGCCCGCAGTCAAGGCTAACATGTCACTCACGCTACCTCACCTGTGTAGACACGCTGACAGACACTTCCTGTTGGAGTAAGGGTCCACACTCGAGATGTCAGGCAGAGCCAACAGCCTGGGGTGTGTTTCATTACACGGGAAATAGAATTGGTTTTATAACACTGTCACATCACAGGTGGACTGACATTTCCACACATACACACACGCAGCCACACACACGCTGTATCACATACTGTACACTGCTTTTCAATTATAGCAGGTCTGCAGTGATAACAGCTCACTCAGTGACTGTGTGTCACTATGTGTGTGTGCGCACAGTCAATGAGGAGACGTGCATCAATGGAGGGAAGCATGGTGAGACATATGGTAATGGAGGGACAGAAAGGTTGTTTCACTGGAGGAAATATAAATTCCTTGTGGGTATTCATATTTGTAATGACATGGGATGCTTGATAGCCTGGATTTCCCATGTGGCACATCAGTGTTTGAATATTAGCATTTACATTACAGACTTTCATGCCTGCTTGTGCACATTCTTAAAGTGATCACCGAGCAAAACGAAATCTATTTATGCTACTAACAAATGGAAAAAGTAGATGATACATGATTTGAGTTCAAATGCCATGCAAAGGCTGCATGCATAACCACTACTGACAGACAGTGTTTGTTCATGTATAATGATTTGAGTGCAAATGATGCACAGTCACACCAACCCTACCGGCCTGCTGACCCATTCATCGCTGTGGTCTCCTAGGTGACTCCAATGAGAACAAGCCGTTGGTGGGAGCAGAGGAGGAAGAGGTGGCCAAGATGGGCTGTCCCAGTCTGGGTGAACACACACAAGTAGAGGTGGTCATAGAGGAGTCCTACGAGTTCAAGGTAAGTGTGTTAGTTTGTCGTTATGCGTGCGTCAAAGTGTTCCCTTTCATTTTGGAATTCAGAAGCTCCCTCACAGTAAATCAGCAGCTAATCACTTCGATTTTAAGTCTCGCTGAAATAACGATAACTGCCAGTTTGGAAGCCGTCAAGCCAGCTGCGTTAAATATCACCTAAAAAGAAACCTGACTCAAAATGCAAATTCGATCTCAAACGATTTAAAGTGAGTGTCAGCTGCCCCGGTCCACGGGATGAATTATTGATTCTGATAGCATGCAATGGACTCTCTAATGAGATGCTTGTCATTTTGATAGCAGAAAACAAATGATTTATTCAGAGTGAGCTGTCATCTTTTTTCAGTACAAAACAGGCATTAAAAGTTGCTGACAGACCAATCATCCAGCAAATTAGAAAATACATTAGTCATTGAGCAAATATACCTTCTCAGATCTGATCAGCTTGTCCTTTTACCTCGGGTAATTATTTTCCTGTGAGCAGCACACTAACAAAACGTGTCTGTCTCATGTTCAGCTTTCATCCCTGCCCTCCCGTGTGTGTGTGTCACTATTTGTATTCTGCCACCTGATTTTGCCTCTAATCTGTGATTTTGATTTTGTCTTCAGATGCAACCAATCATTCTGTGTACTTTTGTTGCACATTTCATTCGTCTCATTTGTCCATTTGTGTCTGTTTGTATGTGTGCCTGTGTGTGCAGAGCGCAGTAAATGAGCTTATCTGGCGGGCTGACAAGGTTATCTGTCTTTCTCACTCTTTCTTTTGCATGTGCATGCAATGCTAGCTCTTTCATCTACTTCTGTACCATAATGAAATATTATAATGGTGTCTGGGTCCAGTGTCACATTCTATCAATTGGTACAGCTTTAATTGTCACCCCGTACTGGAATTGATCAATTTCTCTTATTGCTAATATACAGTACATTTTGTGCATTTCAATGTTGTGTTTTACTTGTCAGATACTGCAGGATTTTATTGCCACAAAACCCTGTCAGCCCCGTTATGGTAATGACTGCGGGTGCAATGCTCTATAGCTGCTGCGAGCTGTTTTGCATCAACATCTTTTATTATTCCCCTTCCTCATTGCTTTAAACAGAAACTCCGCTGGGATGCCTGCAGGTTTTTCCTTGACTTCAGTGGGAGCATCACAGCCAATTTCACAGGGTCGTGTTAATTAGCACATCCTATACCTCGGATTCTCACTGTTATGAAGTACTTACTTTTGAATGGTATCTTTGTAAAGTTGGAGCTAATTGAAAGGTCTGAAAAAAGCCTTTCCTCTTTCTGTGTGGCTGTGAGTGAATTAACAACTTGAGGGTTCTGTCTTTCCTCCTCTGCTTGGTCTGTATGCTCTTGCATTTTGCTTTTATATATGTGTGTGTGTGTGTGTGTGTGTGTAGAGTACAGTAGATAAGTTGATCAAGAAGACAAACCTGGCCTTGGTGGTGGGAAGCAGCAGCTGGAGGGAGCAGTTTGTCAGTGCCGTTACTGTCAGCGCAGGTAACACACACGCAAACACACACACGGGACATAAAGCATGGTTTTGATTTATGAACGGTGGTTTCGCTCCACATTTTTCGTGACTTCGTTTTAAAAAGATAAAGCATGACATTTCTTAAAAGTTTGCATCAGCCTTTTTGTGCATTTATTTCAATATGTTTATAGTCAGAAGCCACAGCCAGCAGCCGTTTAGCATAGCTTAGCATAATGACTGGAGTCACGCTAGTTTTTGTCCACTCACCTTTCTCTTGCTCTTTCTTTCAACTCTATCTTCCTCTCTGTCTGTCTCTTCCCTCAACTCGTCACCCTCTTCACCCAAAGGGGACGATGACGAGGAGGAGAGCGGCGAGGAGCGGCTGCCGTCGTGCTTCGACTACATCATGCACTTCCTCACCGTCTTCTGGAAGGTTCTGTTCGCCTTCGTCCCGCCCACGGAGTACTGGAATGGCTGGGCCTGCTTCATTGTCTCCATATCGCTGATCGGCGTCCTGACGGCGGTCACCGGCGATCTCGCATCACACTTTGGCTGCACGATAGGACTGAAGGACTCGGTGACGGCTGTGGTGTTCGTGGCGCTGGGAACGTCGGTGCCAGGTGAGTGGGGGTGCTTGGGAGTTTACGTTTCCATCATGGTGCATACTTCCTTGCTGTTAGATAAAAAAACTCACAAAATGAGATGCACAGTTTCCCCAATTTTCAGATATGATGGACAAACAAACAAACTCTATCTGATTTTAATAACAGCCGCCCACAGTAACCAGGCTGGAGATCAAAATTGAATTGTAAAACGCCGGCTCCATCACAGCCTTCAGCCTGAGCTCGTCTCCGCCTGGAGGACACGCATCGTCCCGGGGCTTTAATTCAATTCCCTTCCTCATTCTTCTCTTCAGCTCTTTTTATTGTTGCCCCTGTGTATGATTTATAGAAATAGCTGCTTTGCCACTCTTCCAGGCGGTAACTTTGATGACTTGCGGCGAGGTCTCTGGGAAGCAGTGTTTGAATCAATTCCTTCAGCAGCCATATTACGTTGTGCATTAGATTTGGAAGCTGTAGACACAGATTTGATATCCATTATCAGTGTGTGTTCCCTGTCACAAGACGTTGATGTTCATTTTCTCCTCCTGTTTTCCTGCTCTCATCTCTCTCATTCTTCATCCTTTTCTCCCACGCCCCCTGTCTATATGTTCTTCCCTCTCACCCCTCATATCCTACCTCACCTTTCTGTTATGCTTGCTCTTGTGCCCCATCCCAGCCAATTTATTTTCCTGACTTGGTGTTACCTTACCCCCCCTCCCCTCCTCTTATTGGCTGTTATGTTTTCACTATTGTATCATCCATCATTCTGACCTGTGTGTGCTGTGGCGCCCAGGTGTGTGTGTGGGTGAAAATGCATTCGCTCTGCTGAGGTGATGCAAGTTTGCGTGCGTTAAGTCCCACAGGTCATTATAACTTCCACTGGGAGTGTGTGCTCCCGTGTGTTCTCCTGTGCATGTGTGTGTGATTTTGAGCCCCTTAAAGCTTGTTAGAAACATTCTCTTTTCCCACTCTCTGACTTGCACCCATCCCTCCTCCACATTTCTAAGAGCATTTCTGCATTATTACATTGGAGACACACTGGAGGATTATCCAGCCAATATACACCAGATTTGCAGATTCAGACAATTAGAGAGTAAATGCTGATCGGAGGCTTGGTCTGAAAGCTGTGAACTACTGAATGTTTGTGGCTGTTTAAGAGGTTTACGGAGCTCATTTACAACCTTGTGAGCCATTTAAGTAGTGTTTGATATTTGCATTTGGGCTGAATGGGTCCTACAGAGATTCTCATTAGTTTAAAGTCTTGATCTAACACATCGGTACAACACTACCTTTAGTTTATCTCCGCATGAACATGATGGTTAAAGGGTCAGTTGGCCCGAATTTCTGCCACCACCCCAGTACAATGAAGGCACATGATTAGTTTTGTTTGGAACTGCTTTCTACTGCAGAAATGTGACAGCTATTGACAACGTGTCCTGTGCATTATCAATAACAGTAACGCTGTGTTTAGCCTGACAGGCTGAGTGAACTGCCATTTGTTTCGCTCATTATTAAGTCTGACATTGTGTTCAGTCGTTTTTGGCTTGGTTATTTCTGCCCTGTGCAGTTATTACAGGACGTATCCTTCACGTCAAAGCCATTTTCAGCCTACTGGAAGCAGCTAACGTTTGTGATTGGGATGTCATTTTTGGACAATGCAATGCTTTTCTAAATTTGGGTATGATCTTCTCGTGCTGCCAGCATTAGTTAGAACAGTGTGTGAAGGCAATAATGCGCATGACTCACATTCAAATCCATCCAATCTCATGCGCCCATGTGTAAACACGCACAAACTTTTCATTTCTTTTTGTGTCCTCTGTTACCAACAGGAGCTCCATTCACCCCCACCAACACAGTTTGTTTGACTTTTTTCATGTTGGGAAATGAATTTCAACAAATCTCGCTGACATTCAAATGAGAATTGAGGCTCATCTCACCAGCCCGTCCAAAAATAGAAATAAGCCAAGACAGGCGTACAATAACTGGCAGCTGCTTCCCCGGTGGTCCCTGCCAGCTCAGTTGTAGAGTCTCTGCGCTTTTCACCCAATTTCTCCTCAAATGCTCAGCTCCACAGAGCTCCACTCATGTACACCTACAGCATTTTACAGCATTTATTACATCTGTTCTCGCTTAGGCTGCTGCCAGTATACAACTGTGCATTACAGAATGGAGCTATGAATCCAAGCCCAATTCAGAGATTTCATTTCCACAATGTACAGTAGATGAAAAATAACGTAAACCAAGAGAAAGGAGGATTCTGACTAATGCGACTCTGGCAAAACAATGTGCAGCATGGAAAGCAGTCAAGACTTTTCCGATAAACTTGAACCTCATATAAATCATTTTGAAATGCTTGTCTCCAACTCCAATGAACACAAAAATGAAGTCAAATGAAGTCGTGTACGTGGGTGGTTTCACACTCGATGATACCTTGAGGTTGTTTCTTGAGAAAGACGTCAAAAGTTCTTTTCAGGAGACTCATTTCCAAACTTTGGCTTTACATGATTTGATTCTTTGGTTTTGTGCTTCCTGCTGATGATGAAGGCTAAAATTTACAGTAAACTTTTTGTCTTTCCCATCCAGACACATTCGCCAGCAAGGTCGCCGCCATCCAGGACCAGTACGCTGACGCTTCCATCGGCAACGTCACCGGCTCCAACGCCGTCAACGTCTTCCTCGGCATCGGCGTGGCGTGGACCATCGCCGCCATTGCCTGGCGCTCCAAGGGCAAGTCGTTCAAGGTGGACCCGGGAAACCTGGCCTTCTCCGTCACCCTCTTCACCATCCTCGCCGTGGTGTGTGTGACCACGCTGCTGTACCGGCGGCGGGCGGCGGTGGCCGGTGGTGAGCTGGGCGGGCCGCGGACTTGCAAGGTGATCACGTCGCTGCTGTTCGTCACGCTGTGGCTGATCTACATCCTGCTGGCTTCACTGGAGGCCTACTGCCATTTACCAGTGTTTTAAATGGAGAGGAGAGGGGAGGGAGAGAGACCCACTGCCAATATGAAGAGAGAGAGGGAGGAAAGGAGGAGCGATGGCTAATCCAAACCAATTATGCCCTTTTTTCTCTTTGCTTTTATTTCTGTCACCATTATGAAACTCTCCAATTAGAATTATATAAATGGAGAGTTAGGAGCTCTTAATTAGGAGCTTTCATTAAAAGGAAACCTGCCATTGATCCAGTGATGAAGACACAAATTAAGAATTATTTAACATAAAGCATTAATGAAAAAATTGCGATGTAGGTTTTAAAGAGCACTTTTTTTCACCAGTGGACAGCTCTGTCTGATAGTTAATAAAAGGCTAATATTCTTCCAGTATACTGCCAAACCAGCAGGAGAGAAGACAGGCTGTTAGCCAGCATCTGAAGGGAAAAAGCGAAAGAGAAGGAGAAGGCTGACAAGGAGAAGTCGGAGAGGAAGCTGGAGGCAACAAAACAGAGGAAAGTCTGTAAAAAGGGAATGGAGAGAAAAGATGACACATAAAAAAAGTAAAAGAAGAAGAATAGATGGGCAGGAATATTCTACACGCCCTCCTCTCTCTCTCTCTCTCTCTCTCGCTCCCTCCGTCTTCACTGTATCTCGCCGACACAGGAGCGGCGGAGCCTCCTGCTACACCCACTGAACTCTAATACTATCAGTGACTTATTACTTTCAACCTTCTTCCCCAACTGTACACACACACATACACAGACAAACACACACTTTGGGGCCCTCAGGTGAATCTGCAGAGGAGGACCACTCACTAACTTGCAGGGCGAACAGGCAAGATGAAAACTGACAACCTCTTTTTGTCTTGATCTTTTTTTTCCTTCTCTTCATGAATACACTGTGCGAAATCTTCCTTCCATCCCACAACAGAAGCCGTCCACACCCCTTCCCCACAGACACTCCACAGACTGCGCACACTCCCCCCCCTTGCCTTACTCTGACCTCCCCTGTAGGAATCGTCTCAAAGTTGTGATAATGAAACGCTGTAGTTGCCACCGACCAACCCTCTTTCTAATTGAGCCAATCCCAAGTCCCTCTCCTCTTACGCCAATCAGCAGCCTCGTTCATCCCGCGAAGGGATACCCTCCCCCCTTTTTTTTTTCTAAACTTTTCAATGGCGTCACGTGTTGATGTTGTTACCGTGCAATTGTAAAAAAAAAGAAAAAAAGATGTATAAATATAGTACACGGAGAAATGCAGATATATAAAGTTGAAGCAGGTGGTTTGAAAGATGGGATGTACGGACGATCGAAATGTTGGAGCACCTGGAAGAACTCATGTGGGATGGAGAAACAAAAGAGTGAAGATCACAAACAAAAGCCTGGAGGACCAACAGGCAGCAGTCCACCTAGTAATAGTTGTCTTTCTTGCAATGAAGAAGCATTGTGCACTACACATTGTGAGATACACTGTTTACACTCTAAAGTCGCATTAAACGGCGGGGAAACAAGGAACAAGGAGAGCCGGAGCCCAGCAGGACATTATGTAACACCAAGAGACATCAACGAATAAGACAAAGGTACCAATCAGAATGAAGGAGCTCACTGGTTGCGACTAAGAAGAGGATGGCGTTGACGGTGTTGTTGATGACAAATCAAAACTATGACCATACCCAGTGTTTCTAATTGTACATGATGATATAAGAAACTTTTATTGATGTGTGTGAGAAAACACTGATCTGTAATTTGTGTGAAGTCCCCCTCTTTGTAAGGAAAAACCCCAGAGAAGGAAGAGGAAGACCCATGAGCCCGAGAAGCCATTTTAAAGAAATCCATCACAAGAAAAAGGCTGCACGGCTGATGGCGAACGCGAAAGCGGAGATGACTCACAGAGTTGAGTCGTCTGAGGGAAATATTGCGAGATTGTTCTGCAGCAGCTATAACGTTGGGAAGGTTTCTTTGTCTTCAAAACAAGAATCATGTGTCTCTGTTATCCAAAGATGTAATAGAAGAACAGCGTCACAGATCACCATTCATTCTCAGCGTGCAGATTTACCTTCCAGGCATCGTACGAGTCCCACGAGCTGTCAAGCTAGTTCAAAAAAGGTTTCACTTCACAAAGGTGTTCACACTACCGCTAAATGTGCTTAACCATTGGTATTATTTATGGCTATATGTGTCAAAAGCTGTGCTGTTCGTTTTGTTTTTGTGAGACGTTCGTTGACTCAGGCATGGTGTGGAAGTGAAAGGATTGCTTAAAACGAGAATATTATGACACGTGACATATGAAATGAACCATTTTGTTATCGTTTGTCTGTCAGATCCAGGTTTGCGTTGTATCTGTGTTGATACCCTGCCCTGCCCAGAGGGCTGCACTGCAGCTGGACAGAGGAGATGGCATATGGCTTGTCAGTGGAGATGATTGTTAAATGTATTCGCCTTGTTAACGACAGGATAGAAGGAACAGCTCTGTGAAAAACGCTGTCCACAATGCTGTTTCTAAACTTCAGAGAAAATCCTCAGAGACAACAATAATTTAGCTTTTTGTTTTATCCCCCGTTCACTAAAAGAAAATGGAAGCGAAAACAACAATTTACCTGCCCACCATCCGCCTTGTTGAATATGGACAAATTACCCGCTGCTCCCGCCCCAAAGTAAATGCAGGCTTCACAAAGCCAGCTCAGTCGTGACCAGGCTAAACAAACACCAGCCGGTGCAGCCTCGCTAAGGTCAGCGCTTGTACAAATGGGAGATAAGCGGCAATGTTGGAGCAGAGGGGCATTGATCTGTTTTGGTGAAAATGCCCGTGTGTGTTGCCCCTCTCCCTCGAATGTGACATTTTAAATGCCACACCTTCTGGCAGCTGGAAAGGAAAAAAAGTGAAATATTCCAAACGTCAGTGGTAGAAAATCATCAGTGAGCAACTGCTTTCCAGCTTGGAGTGACACTATTAGCTGATTTGAGGGAAGCTCAGCCAGGGTTCATTGATGGAAGGAGCTTGGCCACCTGCCACCATGCTCTCACTGTATTTCAAAGTAAAATATCTTGGCTGCAAATAAAATTGGAATATATTAAGACTAGCAAAACTAAGAATTGACAGCCATGCTAGCAGCTCATTGAAGCTACTATTTAGGCACTACAGTATTTTCAGCTAAATGCTAACGCCAACGTGTTAACATGCTCATAATGTCAATGCTACCATGTTGATGTTTGGCAGCTATGATGTTTACGATGGTCATGATCTTAGTTTAGCATGCTAACATTTGTTGATTAGCACTGACGGGAATGTCATTAGTTTTGCACATATTTGGACATAAACCAAAGGATTGGACAAACTGAAATTTTCACCATAGAGGAAGAGTGAAGGGATCACTAAAGTGATTACAGATAATCCTGTGGGGAATATGAATGTCAGTACCAAGTGTCATGGCGATACATTCAAAGGTTGTTGAGCCATTTCACTCAAAAACGCAAATGTGAAGCTCATGGTGGCCCGAGATGGACAAGGCTTACCAACATTATTCAGATTTGCCATCCTGGCAACATGAATGTTTGTGCTAAATTTGATCTATCCAATAGCTGAAGATTCATTCATTCATTGTAGAACAAAGTGGTGGACTGACCAACCGACATTGTCATCCCTAGCTGACTAACAATCCTGATCACTGTTTCACGGCATTCGGTCACTTCTGTAGCACGCAACCCACCACAGAGAAGCTCATTGCCCAGTTGCCGGTTTTGACGTGCCCGGCACGTTGGCGTGGCTCACAGCCCGCTGAGATGCCGGGATGCGACTGTGCTTCTCAATGGCTTAAGCTTCTGTAACAGTTTCCAGTTTTAAGAATGAGTGGGCCAGATAATAGTGCTGCTGACGCCACAGGAACACAAGAATACCAGGACGGATTTAGAAATGTTTTAAAAGGTTGATAAGCCTTGCTGGAGCACGGCGGAGTGTGTCGCTGCGCGTCTGTGTGTGTGTGCGTGCGTGCATGCTTTCTAAGTGAAGAAATGCAAGTGTATTTTTAGTCTCTTGCCTGTTGCTTAGCGACCATCTATCTGTAAGCCGTTGTCTTCTTGACTGTTGCCGGTGTGTGTGAGACAGTGTGTGTGTCATCCTCTTTTGATGTTTCCCACTTTGTCTGCTTGCCCTTCTTTGAGTGAATGTGACTACAGTGTCTCATTCATGAATTTCAACATATAAATTGCTGATCAAATGCTCATTTTTTTTCCAACACGTGTTTCTTTTATGTTCCTTGTGCCTCCCATTGTTTGCATGTGCAACCATTGTGTGTAGATCTGCGTGTGTATTCGTGCCTTTGTGTGAG
Organism: Chaetodon trifasciatus; assembly: GCA_037975065.1. Lineage (NCBI taxonomy): Eukaryota > Metazoa > Chordata > Actinopteri > Chaetodontiformes > Chaetodontidae > Chaetodon > Chaetodon trifasciatus. Next base: position 10,333,833 of record JBBMOE010000017.1, on the reverse strand, counting down.
TGTGTTAGTGTGTGTCGGTTGGTGTTGTAATCTCCTTATAAGGGCTCGCCCTGTGTGTCCCTGGCTGAAGCCCATACACTAGATTAATGAATTAGAACGCCAACCTGACCCACAGTAAAAAAGCCTGGAAATTGGATTCTGTGTGTGTGTGTGTGTGTGTGTGTGTGTGTGTGTGTGTGTGTGTGTGTGTGTGAGAGGAGGCAGGTAGATTGTACCTGGTGCTCTCCCTTACCAGGTGTGTGTGTGTGTGTGCACCTGTGGAAAAATATTGGATATGTACACAACTCTGATTCCAAAAAAGTTGGGATGGTGTGTGAAACGCACTTTGTACTGTTTCCAATTGAGCATATGTTGAAAAAGATTAACAAATGATCACATTCTGTTTTATTTATGTTTTACACAGCCTCCCAGCTGGTTTGCAATCGAGATTGTTATAGATCAAGCTGTCAGTCAAGACTGGAAATAGATGGTGGTGGCTTGCTTGAAGACATGCAATGTGTGCATGTATGTATGTATGTGTGTGTGTTTGTGTGTGCCCTATAGGAGGAACTGTCATAAATTAAGGATTAAGCTTGCTGACTCCACATCCTCTGATTGGCTGATGGCTAGATGCAGACACGCACTCATGTGCAGACATCAGTGTTAATTTATATACATGTACTGTACACAGATCAATAAGGGAATCAAGTATGCACACACATGTGTAAATGCTAGCTGTGCTCAGTAGCTTTTGGCATTACTGAGTCTCTGCAGTCTATGAATTGAAAATGTGTGATAACATAACACACACACATATTTCCCACTAATGTTACACTTCAGCTTAAGTAGAAAATGACTACAGTGGTGGTCTGCGATGAAAACTGAAATGTATTTCTTTCCTTCTCTGTGTAAGCAGTGAAGTATTTGATTGCTAGATTGATGTGTGTTGCGTGTATGTGTAAGAGTGTGTGCGTGTGTGTATGTGTATTCGGAGTGTTCATAGACATCACTACCAGTATCAGTTTGCGGTTTAGTGATTATTTGTCTTCTATCGTGGTAAACCTGGAGACGGGCAGCATAATAAGCTGCTGTCATATTTACATTATCCTTTCCAAAACCTCCATGTTTTTCACTGTGTGTCCTCTGGTTTTGGTGTGCTTTGACAAAATATAATGTGAAGCATTTGGTTTCTGAATACAAAAACAGTAAAGGTCCAGTATTTCCAAAAACAGCATTATTGTACTTTGCCACATTTGGACACATGCCGTGTGTGTGTGTGTGTGTGTGTGTGTGTGTGTGTGTGTGTGTGTGTGTGTGAGAGAGTGAGAGAGAGAGAGCGAGAGACAGACAGAGAGAGTTTTAATGTGTGTTAATCAGCCACTATCTATTTATCAGTGTTTCTGATTTTGTACCTCTTTTCTCCCTCTCTCTCTACTATTAGCCACTCTATTGCTCTCTACCTTATAAATATTTATATATTTTATCACTTTATGCTCTTCATTTTATTCATACATCATGCAGCCGTGTTTATGAGGTCACAAAGTGCTTTTGATATAAATATCTGGTGTTTTTCTTTTTATTTTTCATGTATTTTATTGTTATTATATTATTGTACTTTTCATTGCATTCGTTTCCATTGTTTTGTGTTTTTTTGGTGATTTGTTTCGTTTAAAAAAAAAAAAAAAGCCCTCAGAGAGTAGAGCAGCAAATTAGCATAGTAAGAAATTACAATGAGTGTGCTCTTATCCTTTTTATTGTGCGTGTGTGTGTGAGTGTGTGTGAGTGTGAGTGTGTGACTGGGCGCGTTCATTTCTTCATATCATTCCGTCCATGAGTGTGTCGATGCATGAATTAAACTCATTCTGAATACAGTGTTGATGTTGGAAATGTTGTAGTAAAGAGTAAAGTATTTTTAAATGCTGAAAATGACATGAAAAACGATATAGATGTTTACAAAGACCAAACTTTTCTTTCTCTTTTTTTTTTCTTTTCTCAAAGATGAAATAAAACTTGACTTGCAAATGCTCAGAAGAGTCTCTGTGTCTTTTCTACTGATGGAGAGGGAGTGACATCAATTAAGGTTGAGTCTGTTTTTCAAAGCGAAGACGCTAATTTCACTTAGTGCTGAACAACCAGCTAATGGACTGCATGCAGTCATATTTGATCTGGTAAATTAGTCAAAGCCCTGCTTTACATTTTTATCTGCAAGCACTCCTGAACAGTTTCTGGTGCAGGTTTAAAAGTGACACACATCTTTGCAAAAAATGCTCTCGGATGTTCAGCTGAAGCTAATGCTAGCCTTAATTTGTCAAATCAGCACAAAATTCCTTCTTGGTGTTATCCTGCTCAGCTCTGCCAGGCAACACTGGAGAGGTGATTTCATACTAAAAACTGTGGATTTTGTCCCTCAACCCTTAACCAAGCAAGAATCAGTTCAGAGGTGGTGGTAGTGCTCTTTCTTATGGAGCCTGTGTGTCTGCAAACAAGAGTCTACAGCCATGCTAGCAGCTCTGTGAGGCTGCTAGCAATGCGTTGAGCTAATGTCAGCATGCTGATGAGACAGAGTGTATGTTTAGCTTCATCCTCCAGCAAATAAGCAATATTGCATGATATGGAAATATTGTAGCCACTTTTATCTTCCTCCATTGGGCTGTTGTGAAGATTACCACTTGACAGTATAAAAAGAGGTCACATGATAAAGGACACAGAGATGATCACTCACTTGATGACAAGCTCAGAGTCATTTCCACTTCAAATGCGCTATAAGAACACATATGTTTCCCTGCGCCTGAGTTTGTGTTTGTCTGCCTACCACAGTCCAGTAATTAGAAGTCATAAATTATCTGAGGAAACCATCAGAGGAGATCTCTGAGGAATAAGCAAATATTTGGCAAAACGGGATATTCTGATGTCTGGATCTCTTAGATCTTTTTTTTGTCAGCAACGCATCAACAGTTTTGACAACAGGATGACACGTACCTGATTAGAGGAGCGTGGATATGAAGGTCTTGAACAGGACTGCGTTCTCATTCACTTTCCAGTCTTAAGGTGGAACATGGTGCCAGCTGTGTGAACAAAAAACAAGATAATGAGCAGAGACCTAAGAAGTTTGCATCACAAACATTATTCTCTTCTATTCAAACCTAAAGTCTACATATAACCCATGAAAAATCCTGACTGAAACTATCCACTTCAAATCCAATTCCCAAACATTTTCTCACTGATAAGGTCAAATCAGCATCCCGAATGGCCTGAATCATTCGGGCCTGTTCAATCAAGCAAACAATGAGGCTGTTAAATAGCTGTGGGATTGTGGCGGCAGAGGCTCTGACCTGACCTGACCTGACCAATCAAAGCATCAGGGGTTCATGTGGCTAAATGTCAATCTTTGAGCAGGAAACTGTGTGTAACTCTTGATTACAAAGCCTTCAGATGCAAATACATCCCACAGACGTATGAGAGGTTGCAAAGTCCCTGTTAGCCTAATAAAGTGTTGTGCTGACCACCTGCTGTACATTCATCCACACACAAAAAAAGACAGTTAACGTTGGACTTATTACACTCATTGGACTTAAGCTAATGTTGCTCTGTGGCTACTTGATGTGTACAATTGTAGATATTTGTCTTTATAAGGAGATAATATGTCACTGTAGTCCTAAAAAAGCCCCACACTACACTTGTGTCTCTTAAAGCAAATATTAGTGAGAAATACATAAAGTCTACACCTCATGTATAAAAATGGCCATGAAGACATGATGGTGAAATGACAACTGTAAGCCCACATGTGCTAATCTGTGCCTGTGTCTGTTATCAAAGTTCTTCAGGACAGAAAGAACCCCAAAACATGTGCTAAACTGGTTTAAATAAGACATTATCACTTCATCATATCGCTCTAAAGGTGGGGTGGGATGAGGTCAGCGTGCAAACTTGCTTGTGCGTTACTTTTTACATTTATTTCAGTGAACTGCCTAAACTGCCTAACAGTTAATTATCTCAGTATTCACCTCTGCTTTTTTTTTAGCTGTTATCTAACCTGGCAACATGAGAAAGAACACCATCATATTTATAGCACTGGCCAGAGGGGAGTGGTTACTGGAGATTAAATACACACACACACACACACACACACACACACACACACACACACACACANCACACACACACACACACACACACACACACACACACACACACACACACACACACACACCTGGGACCTGACCAGCACAACCACTGTGTTGCTCTGTTGGCCAATAAGCAGCTCCAGTGTGGTTCACTGATTTGATCTAACACGCTTTGGGAATCAAGATGATGGATAAGGGAGGGAGGCTGAGAGTGCAGTCACTTTCTCTCCAGGTGTGTGTGTGTGTGTGTGTGTGTGTGTTCATCACATTCACTTTCTAAGGCTGACCTAATTAAGGAAAAACAAATCCAAACTTTGCAGCAGCTCATGTTTTGCATGCTTTTACTGTGTTGCATTCCTGATCCCTCTCTCGTTCTTCTCTGTCAGTTTCTGAACAACCAAGTGGCAGCTGTTATTCCCACAGCCACCCTGTGCTAACCGCGACGGCGAGACACGTCTCCATCCTCCACTGGAGGAGAACGAGACGAAGAGTAAACACAGCAGTCCAGAGGGGGAGACGGAGGAGGGGAGGAGGAACAACAAGAAGGAGGATGGATGCAGATGGAGACAGAAAGTGTATGAGGAGAAGACAGAAAGAAAGGCAGACAGAGGGGAGGCTGGAAATGTGAGCAGAATATGAGACAGACAGAGAGAGAAAGCAGTAAACAAATTGAAGCATGAAAAAGGAGTGATGGAGTTAGTGCTGACACAGATTTATCCTGTGGGATGAGGAAGAAGACAGGAAGTGACACGCTACATTGATTGTCTCCCCTCTCCTGGGTCCCAATGTTTGCCTCCGTGCATAAACTGATTTTGACACTTCTTAGTTGGTTAATTGGCTCCGCCGTTTTAAAATAAACAACTTCGTATTAGCATTCACCAAACAAAATGCTGCCTCTCACCAGAACAGGAAAGCAGAGAGTTCTGTTTCAGTCTTTTTAAAAGAAACCGAGGGCGCAGCACACAAAGATGCGTTTTTATCAAAGTTTTTTTACAGTAGAAGAGTTCATAGAAAAGCTAGATGGACCATTTTCTCAGTATGAGTAGTTTAGTTTAGCTTAGCTTAGTTAGCTTGTCAGAAAGGGGATCAAATATTTGACATTTAATATTTATTGCTCTAAGGCAGGAAACAGAGCACACAGAGTGACAGAGCGGCAAATTCAGTGAGAGAAGGGACGATGCCTAGAGACCAAAAGAGTATGTCCTGCTCAGTTCAGAGAATCGTGAAAGGATAAAAAGAATCAGCAGTGGACAGAGAGAGAGACAGACTGGGGTGAGAGGATGAGGGGGATAAAACGGCAGAGAGGGAGGGATGAAAAGAAACAGATGTAATCAAAGAGAGCAGACAGTGGTGGATGCAGCAAACAGGAGGGATAAAGGAGTTTGGGAGGGAATGGGGGGAGAAAAAGCAGGAAAGAGGGATGAGGGGAGAAATGATGAGAAAATGCTTTTTGGTGGGATTAAAGTTTGGAGGAGGATTGCTTGGATAAGTGGCAAAAAGAAGAATTTTGTTATATCAGGAAAAAACAGATGCCGGAGGAGTCCAGAGAGGGGGAGAAAGAGAAGAAGAGGAAGTGAAGAGAGAGGGATGATTTAGTGAAACAGGAAGGAGACAGAGCAGAGTTCACCAGCAGCGTGATCATTTCTCCATGAGGGTGTGGATGTTTGGAAATGACGCAGGTGATGATCAGCACGCATTACTGAGTCCGCATACAACGTGCATAATCTCCCAGACCAATTGCCTCCTCTCAGGCTGAGGATTTCGCTGCAGGTAATCAGCGATCCGTGATGGATTATATTCTCAAACTAACCTCTCCGACCCCGCCGAGCAACAGCGAGGGATGAGAGACGGATGAGAGGAGGCAGGAGAGGGAAAGAGGAGGAGAGGAGGAGCTGAGTGTGAGGATGAAGCTGCCAGTGCGGCGCTAACGGCAGCGTCACTTCCTTTCTTTGCTGAGCAAAGGGTGTGTGTTTACTCAGGTCACTTCTCCAGCGTGTGTGTCATCATCATCATATCGATTGAGGACACAAAGCTACCCACCAGCTACAGATCAGCATGGAGGGAACACACTCACACACACACACACACACACCAGTGAGTCACCCCCAGTCCCTCCAGTCCACTGTGAGTTTTTTTTTCTTAATCAGGAAATCATTCACCTCCAGTTTCATCCGCTCTTCAGTGAGTCCATCATGAATCCCTCTCCAGATCACATCCATCCAGATCTTCAGCTCAACTGCTCCTCACTGCTTCACCCATTTTCTGCAATAAAAGAAAATAACATGAATCTAACACATCTTTCCAGCATGTAGCTCAAAGCTACTCTTAAAGACTTCACTCTGGTCAACGCTGACTGAGCCAAACCTGGAAAACCAGCTGCGAGTAACACCATCCTCCTCCTCATCGTCACTGCCTCATCAAAGAGAAGCAGCTCCATCCATCGCATTAAAGGTTAGTGTGATATATGTGCTCAATAATTTAGCAGGGCCCTTAAAGGACGTCATAAAAATTGAAGAGGCTCCTGACAGGAGAAAGGTTCCCCAGTCCAGGTCTAGACCCTCCTGGGATGTTCTAGGGGACATTCCTGTATAGCTATATAGACTGTATGGCACAATGATGGTGTCCACTGCTCGAGACTCCTCACATGCTGGACGGTTTCTGCAACTTTCTCTATTGTGTACACTGTATTTAATAAATGCATGTATTAATACCTCTTCGACGCATCTCTCAATCATGCAGTGAGCAAGACCTTCATACTAAAAGCATAACTGTTTTATAGCTGTAACCATCATATTTCATAATAATAATACTAATTAATTAGAGTTTAGTTGGTTGAATTCAGATTTGTTCATTTCTGGAGAAACTTTCTTGGAAGAACTGCTTATTTTAAATATAACTTGCAGAAAATAATACTGCCAACTTGATAAATCAAAGACGAAAAACCTAAATAATTAAGAGATCTGATAAATTTCATCTTGGCCTCAGTCTTTTTAAAAGGCTGGCTACAGCTGTGCTAGTTTTTATGTGATGTACAATTGTGTTCCTATTCACACCTTTCACAAGATCAATTTCTGGCTCAATGGTACTTGAGCAAGCAGGATACAAAAAAAACATCTTCTCCGACAGTTCACTCACTCGACTTTCTGCAAACACTGTCTGAATTAAAGAGGGTGTGAGGACAAAGCCGGGCGCTAAAACCAAGTCTGTCACACTCAATAACCTCAAAATGCATTACTCAGCAAAAAAATGTTAAATAATAGACAATTTTCATGACAAATGGATAGGAGGTAAGTACCCAGAAAGCCTGAAATGCTTGGGAAAAGAAATCACTCTGAGACACAAACGACCACATCCATGATAAAGACAGCAGAGATGGAGGTGTTGTGCAGATCTTTAAAGGTGAAAAAGAGCAGAAAAGACAAAGAAAACAGCAGAGGTTCAGCTCTTTAACAGGAAGTCTGAAGTTTATTACTGAGTGTTCAGCCATACTTTATATTAATTATGAAGGAACAATAAAATATTACACCTGGATCCTTGTATAGTATTCCCTTTATATCCAACAGTCATATACACTACACATACAGTGTCAACAAATCTCACTACATATCTCGTCTAATGTATACTGCATGCTATCTGAAGTGCACAAACACAGCTGCTGCTTTCAATCATTTTAGCTAATCCCAAAGTAAAAGATGGTCTCATTACTGGGTGAAAGTGAAGGAGTGGAAATGGGACAGAGGGGTAGAAAGAGGCAGGGAAAAAAGAGGGTGAGAAGAGATGACAGCCAGAGGCCTCAGGGTGGGCCTGAGGGAGCCTAGTCACACCAAATGTCTAATAAGAGTAAAGTCAAGGAGGGCTTGTGAGCGTGCTGCTGAAGTGAGTACGGTGTCTAATGGTACGCTGCCGTGTTTGTGTCAGAGTATGATATTGCGCGTGTCTGTTTAAATGAGTGTTTTCAAGGAAATAACAGAGGTTAAAGCTCATGGCTGACAAGAAACAACCCCCAGGCTCCATTCTGGTGGGAAGGAAACTAGCTAACGGCGCTAGCACACGGACTGCACTCCTCTCTGTGCTGCCGGTGATCAGTAAAGATCCTGATTCAAAATCTGATATCCAAATATGCCTCATCATTTTGTTTTAAGGGATTATACTGGCTTCTTTTGCATGAAATTTCACAAGAGTACTGACTCCAGGATTAACCCTGTGACCGGCAACACTATGTGTACAGCACACATGCTAATGAGTTAGCATGTAGTATGTTAAGCAATGCTGGGTAATCACACATAAATAGGATTATTAGAACTCTTTCAATGAAAACAGCTGGGCGTCAATTCTAGTCATTTAATGCCAGGTAGTCCCTGAACGCATCATCTGTACCTCCCAGCACAAAGTACCTTTTGTCTGCATGCTTCATGTAAGTGAATCCAGCGGTTCCACCTGTAAACTGTTTCATCATCTTTCGTCTTTCCTGAACTTCAAAGACACTGAACGTCTAAATTTAAAGCCACTGGCAGCTATCTAGAACCAACAACATGCGTTTTTCAGTAGAGTCAGTCTACAGGTCAATAGACTTAAAAAAAAAAAAAAAAACACATTATAAATATCTGAAGTACCTGTGGCTTGTGGTATTTTCCATATATATAATATAGTACAGTTTGGTACATTATTTTTCCTTTTAGAATGTTATATATTAGACATATAATACATATATTTCTCATATTTTTGTCTTGTATTAGTCTTTTTGTCACACAGAGCACCTGTGGGAACAGTTACAGTAGATAACTGTACTGTAGGTGCAACTATTATATTTGACTTCCACCCAAAAACCTCAGTTTTATGCGTGACTGCCAGATTCCTAACAATTTAACATATTTGGTGACAATTCAGTTATACAATTTGTCACAAGGATAAACTAAGGTCAGGCATTGACAGGCTTTAAGTGGTTAAAAAAATGTTTCATTCTTATTTCTGCGGTGACTTTTAACAAAGAACATAAAAAAAGCTTGAAACGCAAATGCACCAAATTAAAAAAAAAAGCTCAAAGTGCAAAGAAAAAACGTTTCACGTGTCATTGTCAAAATGTGCTCAACGGCTCTTCTGCCGACTCTCATAAAAAATAAACTGCTGTTGACATGAAAAGCAGAAATCATTGGAAAGTGGTTGTATTGATTGTCGTGTCACAGGAACAAAAGGTTTTCAACAAGCAACAAAAACAGTTTAAACCTGAAGAGTCGCACATGAAGGGGGCTGAAGCGGGACCACCTCTGCATACCAGGAAGTAACCTACAAATCCTACAAATGTTACTTCGAATACTCGCCACTGGACTTGGAAAGGCTTGGACCACCTGGACCCTAAAAGCAGACAGCCTGAGAGGAGTGTCTCAACTTAAGAAGACTGCTGGCAGCTTCACCTCTGTCTCCGCTGAATAAAGTCAGTCCTCACACTGTATACATTAGTGTCCAGAGTGAGATTGCGGAGCAGAAACATTAACATAGCGTAGTGCAGTGCGGCGCACTGAGTGCAGGACAGCCAGAGGTGAACAGCCTGGCAATGCTGGACTGTTAAATGATCACAGATCAAAAGGTCAGAGTGGAAGTGCTGATCCCAGCAGATGTATGTTGTTGTTGCTGTCCTACTAATCACTGATAAGTTTAACCAACAATTTCATAACCGTTATTGGCTCCCAGTCGCTTTACGATGTCCAACATGATTCATGCATACTGAATTTATAATGGAGGCTTGATGCATGAAAACCTTTTGTACTCTCCAAATTGTTAACTGAGTGAATCAATACAGATCTTTTTCTTCCATCAATAAAAACCACAAAAGAAAAAGTTGTTAAAATTTCCATTTAAATGGATGACAGTTTACAAAGTGTGTGTGAGGGCGAATAATCAGACAGACAGGCAGCCAGTGCTCGCTGAAGGAGGGAGGCGGGCGAGGGCGAGGCAGGACTCCCCCCCCCACGATCTCATCTAAAAACAATCTTTTCTTTGAGAAAAAGCCTAAATTTAATTCACCGCCGGTCTCCCCTCAGCCTCTCCCGACCTCCATCCCTCTTCAGCACTTGTGGTCAGTAGTAAAATTCACATAAACATATACACAGAGTGCCATCATGTGACCCCTCAGAATGGACAAGAGAGAAAAAACAACTGTTAAAAAAAAAAAAAAAAANAAGCTGTGTGTGTGTGTGTGTGTGTGTGTGTGTGTGTAGGCATGCCACAGTGTGTGGCCACAAGGCCTCATCATAGATCCCTCACTTAAAAATACAGTAGCATGTGTGTGTGTGTGTGTGAAAGTGAGTGTTACATAATTTAAACCCTCTCCTCTTTACCCTCACACACACACACACACACACGCGCACACACGTTTCTGGCCAGATGGATGTCTGCTGACCGCCCCACTATTCAACCTTGGCTGGATTTTGATTGGAGGTCAAAGGCCACAGACTTTATCCCAATGACTCTGCAAATCCTGCTGAGACAGGTGAGTGAGACTGTGTGTGTGTGTGTGTGTGTCTCTCTCTCTCTCTCTCTCTCTCTCTCTCTCTCTCTCTCTCTCTCTCTCTCTCTCGAGGTACAGTATAATAGGATAATCAGGCTGGATGATTGGAAAGCTCAAACCCCCAATTTGGCATAACAGTTAAAGCTGCAGCACCATCTGCTGGTCAGCTGCTGCCATTACAGCTATAACACTAGTTTTTAAGTCTGAACAGGATGAAAATTCAGCCCTCTTTTCCTTTCTTGATGCTCAATTATTGAAAATATGTCTCTAATCTTGATGATTTTTACTTGCAAAAGCGGATAAGATGTGTGGTTTTGACATTTGTTTGCAGCACTCATGGTTATATATAATAATTGCTCATCTATTTGTAGGAAATGAGGCCACAATGCACCAATCGCATTAGTCAAATGTTGCTACAAACACACTAAAAAATTTGCAGTGAGAATTAAATGTGTTTACCAGTATGGAAATCATTGGGCCAACTGTGTGTCTGGAGGCAATTTTTAAAGTGTCAAAAAAGAAGCTGAAGGTGAACAGTGTGAACATAAAGCTCATGATGTGGCAGAACCACAGCAAAGCTTACTGACCAGACAAAAAAATGGGAATGATGCAAAAGAAAACATATGACATTAAAAGCAAAAACAACAGGACAAAAAAAAGAAAAAAAAGAAAGAAAAAAGTTTGGTTATGATTCTTCTGAAATCGTCCAACAAAAGGGATGATGTGTCATTTGACTAAAACAGCAAAATAAAAAATAATATAGCTCTGTGGACAAGAACAAAACAGTCTGTCATAAAAAAAGGAATAAAATTAGTTAATAATTAATATCAATACTATCCCGCATTATAATCATTATAGACCCCAGTTGAATGCATCTATTTTCCTTTTTACAATAAGTTTAAGTGAACGACATCTCCGCCTCTGACAGGACGGGAGTGATGGACGAGGAAGTGGAGTCAGCCAATGAGGCAGTGCTATTGTCCATGCTCCTGTTCCGATTGGTACTCCGATTGGGCGTTGACGGGTAAGAGGGCGTGGAGCAGTTGGAGGGCGGGCCCGAGCCGGAGCTGGGGCTGGGGCTGGGGCTGCTATGATTGGACAAGGAAGAGAACAGGGCGTCCTTTCGGAGACCTTTGTTTTGGAGCTCCAGCTGAAGGTGCTGGCAGATTTCCTCCGGTAGTTGCTTATACTCCTCCTCCAGTTCCCTCTCCAGCTGAGCCTGGAGCTGGATAAGAAACACCAGGAAAATATTAAAAAGACGTTCAAGTGTCAAAGTAATAGACTGAGACTTTGGGAAATTCACTTTCATACTGAGTGTTGGATGAAAAGATCAATGCCACTGTCATGTCTGTATAGTCATTATAGTGATTAGCTTAGCTTAGCATTTAGACTGAAAGCAGGGGGAAACAGCTAGCCTGACTCACTCCAAACTTTTAAAAATATGCCTCCAAACACCTTTACAGTGCACTAATTAACATGCTGTACCATGCTGATTTAATCCGTACACATGCAGAAATGTAAGAATTTAAGTGCTGTAACCAAAATGTCTTTAAAACCACAAATCTTTCCTTTTTAAATTTGTGTGTGTACACATTAAACAAACAAGATGTTGGACAGGGCTCGGCTAACAGTTTCCCCCTGCTTCTAGTTTTTATGCTAAGCTAAGCTAACCACTTCCTGGCTCCTCATCTCGCTGTCACTGCCATCTATTTTTTTTTTTTCACATCATGCGTGATTTTACTGTGTTTTGCCTTTGTTGGGAAGAGTGGAGTACAACAAAAAGCGCCTGTGCTGTCGAAAGGGTTAAATGGCAGCACTTCAATGCGCGAGTGAGTCAGTGTGCTTTTGCTCACCAGTGGCAGCTCCTCGTCTATGTGTTGCAGCACCTCCCGCTGCCTCAGCATAAGCTTGTCCTGCCTCCTGGTCTGCGCCTCCTCTAGCTGGGAAGTAGGAATAGATGGGAGATACAGATTTTAAGAGAAACCAGGGAAAAAAGAAAAGGAAAGCAAGGATCCCGACGTGGATTAGGAGGCAAAATTAGACAAATATGGGAGGAAAGAAGATAATGTGCGAGAGAAGTGGAGTAAAGTTGATGGCAATAGCAGAAAAGTGTACTATAAAGTAGGTAATAAGAGTATGTATGTGTGTGTGTGTGTGTGTGCTAGAGGGTGTAATTACCCCACGGATTAAGGCGACCGAATCTTGAATATGTTTCCTGTTGATCTCATTCAGCTCCCTGCAGAGAGAGACACAAAGACGAAGACAAAGCATGAGGAAAATAAATGTAAAAAAGGATGAAAGGCAAAATAACTGTGTTAAAATAAGGTCTGACCATATGTCTGATAAATATCTGTAATTTGAGACAAATAACAGAAAGGAGTTTCTCACGTTTCAGCCTTGTCTTTGTCGCGGCTCTTGGCTTCGCTGATGCTGTTTTGTCGCTTCCTGTCCAGGATTTTCTGCAGCTCTTTCTTCTCCCTGCAGACGCAATTACAGACCGACATTACAGACCGAACAAAGACAAGTGAGGTGGTGCAAAAAGGAACAAAAGCCAATCTACACTATGGATTAATGGCAAAAACTAACACTTCATTACACCATTACACCAGTAAAAGCAGCGACTTCTGCGTCCTTTGGTTATTCGGTGCAAGGTGAGGTGGCTGCACTTACTTCTCGCACGTCTCCCTGAGCTTCTTCAGCTGAGCTGCTTGGCATTCATGGGCCGTCTCCTTTAACTTCTGGAAGGCCTAAAAACACACCGCAGCAGAGGACGACCTGTCAGCGAATCGCTGTGCAGATGTACGGAAGTGCCACAAAGTTGCGCAGAGGTCAACTAATGATGAACTGCGCGAGCGTGTGTATATTTAACAATTCACAGCAGGGACACAGTGTTATTCTAAGCGTGTCACCTTGAGTATGCAAAGACCGGAGGAAGGCGTTGACACTTTTCATACAAAGGTGTGTGTGTGTCCTTACCTCTTGCAGGTGTGTTTGTTGCTTCTCTCGCTCCAGTGTGTGAAGCTGCCGTCGGAGCTTCAGCAGCTCTTGCATCTGCCACTCCCTCAGCTGGACCGTCTGCTTCTCGATCTCCTGATCCAGCGCTGTCAGCTCACGCTGCACCGGCTCCGGGGGCTCGCTGAACACACACACACACACACACACACACACACACACATACACAATAACACACACAATGAGATCAAGTTTAGTCTGCTGTGACCATAAGTGCAAAGAGACATCTGCATCACACATTTTCCTCCTCCCGTCCTCATTTTCTGATACTTCTTCAGATCTTCTCCACTGTTCTTTACACATCCCATAAATTCATCCATCCATCCTTACTTTTTCTTGATGCTACGTTTGAGGTGTTTCTCCATCTGACTGCGTCTCCTCTGGGTGTCGGATTGAATCTGGCTACTCCGACTCTTCTGCTCCTTACTCAGATTCCACACCTGCAAACACACACGAGCAAAGGGACATGATTTTTCTGCAACCATCATGCACCATGGACTTCTCACATCCATTTTTAACACAGAATTTATGCACAACATAACACTCTGACCATATGTTTACCTTCTTGAGGTGTTTCTTATGTAGCTCTTTGAGTTCTTTGCTCTGTTTCTTGACCAGCTTCAAATAGCTCTTCTGCTGCTTCAGCTCCTCTATAGACTGGGCCTGGATGTCTGAGACAAACAGACAAACAGGGAATTATGGCCAATCCCCAATGTAGGTCTTGCTGAAAACTAACCATTCCTATCTTATCCAACTTAAAAAATGCACATTAAATATCCTACACGCCGCTCTATGTGACACACAGATGATTTCACTCATTTCTGTGTGTAAATGAATGTGCTGGACTGTGATCTTACCTGCCAGAACAGTGGCTATGAGGTCTTCTTTCTGACTTTGTGCTACACACACACACACACACACACACACACACAAAGAAAGCACAGAGACAGTGTGTGTGTGTGAAATGGACAATGGGAGAATGAACCAGGTGTGAAGCAGCACAAATGAATAAGCCAATGAGCATGGCATAAGTAAGTTTAACACACAAGGTAAACAACAATGTTTTTCATTAAAGGAATAAATGGGGTGAGCTAACAGACATTTTCAAACAGCTGTAATTCATGAAAACTTGACATTTTGGGAGACGCGTGAATTCTCCAGTTTTCTGGAGACATGTGAAAAGATCTTGTGAATATATTACAATAGATATCTGCGCAGTGAAGACACACACTTGGACATACTACGTGAGCTAATGTTAGCAGGCTGATGCAAACACACATGGGAGCAGCTTTAGAAGTTATTACATTCGAATTTAATACCAAATGAGGATACATGCAGATCATTGACAGACATGCTGCATGAAGACATTAAGACAGCATTCTACCTGGGGCAGGTAATTTGATGATGTCAGGGGCAACATCCAATGAACAGGGGGGGAGGTCGTGGAAGGGGGAGGGGAGTCGACCTCCCTGAAGGACTTCGCAGTCTTTTCTGGTCTCTCCCTCTTTGGGTTGGTTGGTGACATGCTGGAGCAAAAAACAACAAATGGATGAACGTGAGTGAGTGAGAGACCACAGGCCCATCATCAACAGATGTTTCAAAAAATCAGGGGGGGTTTGGGGAACTTCTGTGTCTTTGCATCCACACACACATAACGTGATTTTAGCTGCTTGTTATCACCCAACGTGTCTTACCTCACTGTTGTCCTCCAGAAGAACAGCCAACTGTGTCTCTCTCTTGTGCAATTGGCTGATGTGCTTAATGGGGTTGGTCAGAGCCTCTGCGTACTCTGAGAATACACACACACGCACACACACACACACAAGACAAAGTGCCTTAAGTGCCTTACCATGTCTAAATGGTGAACAGTTGATTAGGTAAAAGTAATGGATAAACAGTTGAAACAATGAGCTAAATGAAGTGGATAACCAGCTGGAACCATGAGGTAAAAGTAACAGGTAAACAGCTGAAGTAATGAGGTAAGTGTAGTGGATAAATAGTTGAAGTAATGACTAAATGTAGCAGATAAATTGTTGAAGTAATGACATAAATGTAGTGGATAAATAGTTGAAATACTAGTAGTGGTATTTCTCAAATTGCTTTCAACATGGAAAATTGAATGTGAGTCATCTGAGTAAAGTGAAGTGGCTCGGGTGGGTTGTGTGGTGGAGGGTGCTGTTGTTAATGCGGTGCTCTTACCCTGGTGCTCATTAGGGATGTAGTCCTGAGCTTCGGTGTAAACCAGCAGCGAGGGCAGGAGCAGGGGCTGGTTTAGCTCATTCTTCAGGTTGATGTAGTGGTAGCCTAGAAGGACGGAAGAGCAGATAAATGACTGCCCTGCACTGGTGCTGGTGAGCAATAAAAGGCCCAGCAGAGTGTAAACGAATGATGTTTCCACTGAGTGAAGCCATATGCAGGACGTTCTTTCAATGCGTGACATTACGAGAGTGCGTTTAGGTGCGTTTGTGTGCGTGTACTGACCGGGTCTAATGGCAGACACAGGGAGGATCCGGTGTCCAATAAACTTGCCGTTTTCTTCAAACACCGCTATCCTCAGAGAAGCCAGCGTGGGGAGGACCACCTGGAGAGAGACGGGCATTGACAGGAGACGTTTAGAGAGCGTGTGAGAGTTCAGAAAGGACAGACAATGAATGGTGAGACCTTACCTTATTAAACACAAACATGTCATCATCCCACACGGGGTCCAGGGAGTTCCCATTAGATGTTTTGGTTCTGTACTTCCTCTTTGTATCAGCAGGAAGTCCGAATATGTCCACTTCCACGTACACGCCCACCTTTTTATCTGTCAGGAACTGGCCTGAGATTACCTGGTGGATGTTTAAATTATGCACGTTTAACTCAACAAGTCATACAAAGACATTTAAAAATGTGAAATGATGACACCTTTTGCCCGTACCTTAATTTTGACAGTATTGGCGACTATCCCGTCCACTATGTTTTCAGTGAAAGGGTCGAAGTGTTTGTCCGTCCTCCTCATGAACTCAGGCTTCAGCAGGTAGCCGCTGCGGCCGTTGTACTCAAACACACCCATGTTGAGCTGCATAGGGAGGTCTGGTGGAGAGGGAGGAATGAGGGATGAGAAAGAGTGAGAAGAGATGGGAAAGGAGGGATTTAGAGGGATAAAGGCTGAGATGCTTTGACTTGACCTCCCTGAGTCTTGAATTATTTATAAAGCATCTACACTCCGGTATCTGCAAGCCACAGGAAGACCTTTAAGACCTTATTTATATTTCTTGGAATTGCACTGAAAGCTTGCTCTGAGCTTACATGCCCAAGGCAGAAATAACAGGACTCACCGAGGGTCTGGAAGTTTAGCGCCACCATCTGGCAGCCGACATTCCAGAAGAGCTGAGGCATGTAGTTGGAGCTGTCCACTCTTGTTCCTTTCGGGTAGATTCGGCTCAGCTGATTCTTATTGTACCTGGAGGAGTGCTGTTAAGAACCAGACGCTGCATGCTTGGCAAATATGTACACAGGCCGTTTGTTACATGCTGTTGAATGGCAAACATCACTTTTTATGTGTAACAAGACAAGGCAATTTCAGCTTTTAAGGCTTTTCCCTCAATCACTTCTTTCCACCCTCATGATGAGTTCAAACACACACGAAATAAGTTTTCAAGGAATGACCAGCCTCCAAGGATACTCGACAAACTCAATGGGGGAGCTCTTCAGGGTGTCCATGCCTTTCGTTTCCACGAACGATGACATCTCAAAGAACTTCCTCCTCTCTGGTGGGTACAGGAAGAGATTAAGATAATCAATGTGCGGCGGGTCTGCGCGACGTGACTGATCATTAACCACAAATGAGACCACACAGCTGGCCTTTCTGCCTAATGAGCTATATAACAGAGGTGCTTAGAAGTAACGAGGCTTGTCCACCACCCTCACACACACACTCTTTCACCTCATGCACAAACTCACTGCATCTTCCTGTCCATCTCTCTCTTTATCACTCATACACACTTACTCGTCGCCACCTCGAAGCTCTTGAATTTGACAGGTTCGATGTAGTTGACGAGCGTTGACATCTCCTCTGTGGCGTTCACCTCACTGCTGGCTGTGCCCTGAGGAAGGCAGATACCACCAATCCATCAATCAGCCCATCAGCCAGTCAAACGCCCCCCGTCAGTCCCCTTCCTGATGGCTCTTACCTCGTCCGAGTTTGGCTTTTTTGGCTCCGTCGCAGTTTCGTCCTCCTCATCCTCCTCGCTCTCTCCTTCACCTCCTGGTAGGACGTAATTCAAAACAACTAATGCAAAATGTACACACACTGGCACACCTTCTAAAGGCACATTCCATTGTTCTTCAACCCACCTAAAGACTTGCGAGGCTCCAATTCTTTGATCATCCTCTCGGCCAGCTTCTCCTCTCCGTTAGACAGGAGCTGACTTCCGTCACTGTCATTCAAAGGACAGTCTACACAGAAAACAGCAAAAGACCGGCTTCAGTTTGCAGGTAACAAAAAGGCCTCTATCACCCTCACTTTAAGCGTGTGATTATATGCCATCTTGGCCCGAGATGCCACCGCAGGACACGCAGGTCTGCGCTCACCGTTATTGGGCGACGACTGCTCCTCCTGCTCTCTGCGCCGTATGCTGCCGCCACTGGAGGGCCGGTGGTGGTGGTGCTTCTTCTTGTTTTTAATGAGAATCTTTCCCAGCATCTCCTGCGGTGAGGGCAGCGGCTGGCCGGGCTCAAGCTAAAACCACACAAAAGACACAATGATGAAGAAGAGAAAGACTCACTGCTGGATAAGGAAACTCTTTAAGATTTAAATATGGTGAGCAGGGCTAGGTCAGTAATTAATCTCTGACCAGACACAGAAAACTTTGTGGACACATTAATGGATAAAAGACAAAACACACGTCCCTTAAATTTGTATCTGAGATAAGCAACTTGAGAGTAATCATGGGGCGCCCTGAGCAAGGTCATAGTAGTTGTGTAGCCTTGCAGCTGCAACGTATTATCCAAGTTTAATGGTGCAATGTCACAGGAGTCAAGCTAAGTGTTTTATAACTGTTAAGCAGCCCTTAAAATCACTCTAAAGCAACAACTGTGCACTCTTAAAACTGGAACATCTTGGTTTGGGGTAAAGGTCATGCACATTTTGGAGTTTCGGTTAAAGAACTTGGGTGTGTGCACTGGGAAAAACGTTACATAGAAGTTTATGAGGTGGAAAGCACTGCATCACAAGCTGTGATTGTATAAAATGATCACGATCATGAGGTGATGTGCATGTCACAAGCTGTTTGGTCATTGTAGATGGTTGATTAATACCATGACTGCAATGAAAGGATATTAGTGTGTTTTAAAATTTTCCTTGAGGAAAAAACAGTGTGTGTATTCTGTACTTATATTGAAAGTTAAGTGCAAAACGTTCACGTCAGGTCCGGCTGGAGATTTCAGTTTTACCGGATATTTCTCCAGTGGATCAATGAGCAGGGCGTCTCCAAATATGGTCCTGCAGTACTCTGCCATTTTGGCCTGCTGCTTGGCCCTGACGGAACAGGAGACACACGTTAGCTTCTCAAATTCATCAAAACAGCACTTGTTTATGAGCGAGGATTACAATAAAAGCCTTGAGCTTTGAATCTAGACTAGATGGTCCACGTGCGGAGAAGCAAGACTTACGAATCCACGTGGTTTTCAAAGGACAGGATGACGGGGTACGGCGAGGTCTTGAAAGCACTCTCTGCTATCGCCTCAATCACCTCCTACAGTCCAGGAAAGAACAAGAACATTAAAAAGGAGCTCCATCCAATGAAATCTCTACGCACACTGTAAAACAAACACCTTGCAAAAATGCTCACGAGAGCGCAACCTAACCAAGGTGTCCCAATTAAAGTAGACAACAACTTCAAGGGGACGATCCAGGGTGACTGAATGCAGAACAAAATGACAGAAAGCAGTGGCTACCACCTTAAAGGGGATCTCAGTGGTCATGGTGAATCCATGGGTGATGTAGGGCTCCTCATCTTGCGGCCGGCCCTTCCAGCAGTCCAGCTCTACACAGCGACAGCCAGTCAGCAGCACCTGCCTGTACATCTCCACTGACGACAGGCCGGTCAGCTGACCCACTGAGGGCGGAAATGCAAAGGATTAACTTAAAAAGATGACAAAAGCCTAAACCTTGTAAGTGTGAGGTACCGTGTGGGCTCTGGGGAGTGTGTATTTTTACCTGTGAGGTACGTGTTGTGTGAGGAGTTGATAAAGTAGTGAGACAGCGGTTGGTTCATGTCGTCGATGATGTCGAGCCTCTCTGGAGGTGCGATGCTGTTTTCCTCTCCTCCCAGATAGCGAGCGAAAGCCTGCAAACTGATCTGGTCTGCAAGAGAGACAGACAGAGAGAGAGAGTGTGTTAACTTGCTTTTGACAGTCAGTTTAAGTGGACGGACCAGCATCCATCTGGTGGTAGTAATCAGAATAATTGATTTGACTGAACGAACAAGGAGTGGAAGATGCAACACTAAATGCACGTCATGTGCTGTAGCAGTGAAGTGACTCATGTTTTAGGACAGACATGAGCAGACTTTAGAGGGAGCTCCAGGCTAGCTCTGAACACTGCAGGCTGGATAGCAGATCATCTTACCGATTTTGGCTTAACAGTGTCCTAATAGAGAGGCTCACGGTGGCCAAGCCTCTGTTTTGTACAGTTTATCCACTCATGACCACAGCAAAGCACGATTCAATGAATGTGCAAATGATTCCAGCGTTCTGGATGTTTTACAGAAGTGAAATGGATACGGCCTCAGTCAGTGCATGGACAACAACCACGCTGCTCCACTTTGCTGTGAGAAAACTTAAGGAAATCAATCACACCAATAAACCTGTTATTATCCGAGCTCTGCTGCAGCTGATAAACCTCGCTTTGGGATAAACAGATACAATCTACAAGAAGATAGAGCTGCGCGTGTACTTAACTCTTGTTATCTAGCAAAACAATATGATTTATGAATCCCCTAAGGTGCTGTTATTTGATCCAGGAGCTTAAACAGCTCTTGGTCAGTTCCTTAGGTGATCTATGGGGAACACATCAAGATAAAAGAACTAGGCCAATTTACATTCACCGCAATGGTTCACTGCATTGTTTCATCAAAGAATCTCACAAATGAAGATCACATGTGTCGAGCTGCTCTGGGTAGAAGCATCTGAATGCGACTGACCTCTCTCCAGTTGGCTGGTGTTGGTCTCGTATTTCTCCATGATCTGTCGGACCTGCTCTCTTTTCAGCGGGGGGTACAGCACCTCGTTCAGTCTGGAGTCTCGCTGCCTGCGGTTGATGAAGTCCATCAACTGGTCCAAAGAGATGAATGGCTTCCTCTTGGAGCCGCTGGAGCAAAGAGAAGAGAAGTGTCTCTGAGCTACAGGTTGCGAGCATTACTAGGAACCGTAAAAATATAACAAGGGCATCATCACGAAAGGATTGAGGCTGGGGATTTACTTTTATACTGTCAAGAGAGAATAAACACAATGAAAAAACACAGCATATGTTTGTGATAGCGTTATCTATGTGTCACATACCTTTCTTCAAAGATACTTTGTATCTCAGGCCGGAGACAGAGGCTGTCGAGAAACTTCTGGAAGGCCTCCCACGTGAAATCATCTGGCTTGAGTCCCTCGGACTGGAAGAGAACAGAGAGGATTGTGCAGAAAGATATGGGCCTGGTGCTTGATCCAGTCAGTCAGCCTCTCAGCAACACACTGACACCTGACCTGCTTCCACTTAAAAACATAAGACATACTTATGCTATGATATATATATACCATGATGTATTGGAAATACTGAAGGCTGAGCATGAATATGCATCATGAGGCATCAAATGACACTGATCACACTGACAGCTGCGGCTCAGATCCTCCTCAGGCTTCTCCCACTTTGTATGTTCTTCGCTTTGACCAGCAGGAGGCACCAGAGCACAACAGCAGGAGGAGAAATGCTGACGGTGCAGGTTGCACAATCTCCACTCTTATTCAAAAAGAAACGTCTTGTGACTCCAAACTGATTTTCAGGAAAGATTGCACTGACTAATAACACAAGAAAGCTTGTTTTACCTACCAAACCACAGGCCTGCTGCTGCT
Source organism: Chaetodon trifasciatus (assembly GCA_037975065.1). Classification (NCBI taxonomy): domain Eukaryota; kingdom Metazoa; phylum Chordata; class Actinopteri; order Chaetodontiformes; family Chaetodontidae; genus Chaetodon; species Chaetodon trifasciatus. The sequence goes on along the minus strand of JBBMOE010000017.1, from coordinate 10,312,113 downwards.
TTCACACAAACAAACACACGCAAATACAAATAGATACAACAAAAAAGATAAAAGCTTATGACCAATAGTTTCATTGGACTTTGAGGTTTGTAAGAATGAATGAGGGCAGGATTTTCAGTATTGTAGTTTGGTAACTCTTTCTAGGAAACCAAATCCTGTGACTCCAAACTGACTCTTAAAGAAAATGTTGCCCGAGCTGCGAAGAGTTGCTGTCTGAGCAATTCATACTTTTACTATAAGAAGCCACAATTTAACGTGAACACTACATAAAAGCTGATAATGTTAAAATATTTTCTCCTGCAGCTGAACTGTCCATGTCTAGCTTGGTTGGTCAATTATTTAAACTGTTTTGTTACATTTAGCTAACTATGTAAAGAATTTAATCATTACTGTTAGTTAACAATTTCAGCTTCTCTAGTTTGGTAACTAATTTTTAAGCAATCTCAAAGGCTACATGTGCCCTTAAAGGGATGGTCTGACATTTTGGAAAATACGTTTATTTACTTTCTTGCTGAGAAGATCGATACTGCTTTCATGTACAGTAAATGTGAAGGTGCAGCCAGCAGGCGGGTAGCTTAGCTTAGCACAAAGACTGGAAACAGGGGGAAACTGCTAGCCTTTCTTTGGAACTAAACCAACCTACCAGCATCTCTGAAGCTGACTACTGAACACAAATTATAACTGGTTTGTTTGATCCTCACAAAAAACAAAACTTAAGAACTTGTGACTCTTCTTGCCGTTTAATTCTAAATTTCATAATCTAAAACTAACTCCTTTCTTGTAGCCCTACAGCCTTTTTTTGCCCTCCTTTCACTGCAAAGGCATGCAAAGAATGCTATGCAGCACCCCAGGGTGAGAAACTGAGTTGCAACTATTATCATGTATGAGACAATGAAAAGCACATATTTCTTGAGTGCAGCCCTGTGGTCAGTGATTGCTTGTGATGATTACCCTGTTATTGACGAGGCCACACTGCTCCAGAGCCGTCTCCACTCTCTTTTTATCTGAAAACATCTTGAGGATACTGAAAGACAGAGAGTTTGAAGAGATATCAGCCTCCGTTCAAAGGGTTTCTTCACCTCTTGAAGTTTATTGTTCTCAGTGTGAGAATAGAAAGACTAAAAAGCGGCGTCTGGGAGGATTAGATACGTGTGAGTGACAAGACCAGACATCCACAGTGAGCAGAGACGAGACGAGAGAGGAAGTGGAAGAGAGACAGAGAAGAGGAAAGGAAAGAAGAAGTGGAGGGCAGGGGCGTCTGCAAATTCTTTTGAAAGTGGTTGATGTGAGTGTTTCTCACTTCTTAACGGGAATCTTCCCATCCTGGTTCACCTGCAGCTTTAACCTCGTGTACCTGAAACAGACAGAGAGAGAGGCTTCAAACACGCTCGTCTAAACTCGACCGATGCCCAACGTCCAGATAAAACACACGCAACGTCTTACGCTTTGAAGAGGAAGGTGTTCCGTGATGCATTCTGGGAAAGTATGTTTGTGGCCAAAGTGAACAGCTCATCTGTCCAAATCTGGAAACACACACACACACACACACACACACACACACACACACACACACACANACACACACACACACACACACACACACACACACACACACACACACACACACACACACACTTTAGGAGTTTTGTTTTTTGGACATGCGTACAGCTCATATGAGTTGGCCACGACACTAGTTTGACTCGTGCATACAAACTCTCTGTCTGTCCCACTCCTTGTCCGTCCCTCTGTCTCCTGAGAACAGTAAATGTGATGCATGTGGTGCAGCGCTCTGATCCAATTAACCAAACAACTCTTTCCTCCACTTTAGAACACTCTTTCTCCACCACGACTCTCTCCAACTCTCACTGTCTCTCTATCAATGAGACACTCTCTCCATCACTCCCTCTCTATCATGTTTCTCTTTCGTTTCAATTAAACAAATTAACTCTGATGACTGTTTATGAAGAGAAGCAGTGCACAAAATGTACTTCGCCATTAAGCAGCGAGCAAGAGTTTAAAGGACTAGTTCTCCCAAATTAGGAAAAAACAATGTCAACATGTTCATTAAGACAATCCACAGACCTCACTATTAACAGTTTTCTTTGGAACTACTTTCTATCAAAGAAATAGTCCTCATAAAACAGCTGACAGTGTGTTCTGTGATGTTCCAGAGCAACAGGAACAATTCCTCTAGATATAAATGTTGTTGAACATTTTTGGCCAACAAGCTGTAAATACAACATTGATATATTATCATCTTATAAAGCTCATGTGGCAAACTTATTTACAAATCCGGCACATACGGAGCAACATTAGCGTCATGTGAAGTCGTTTTCACTGTCCTTCGAGCTCAGTCTCCAGTAACTCTGAGGGAAATATTTGGCTCTTTAGCTTCTAAATGCTCCACCAGCTAGCCACTACCTGTGTCTGTGTGCTGTTAAATGGTGGGCAGGTAGCGTACAGGTGGTTTATCACAGCTTCTTTGGCTGAAAACAGCTGCCTGGTGCAGCTGTAAACGACACAGATGAGGGAGGATGGGACAGTTGCAGAATGTGCAGCCAAGTTAAAAGACACTAAAATGCATCAAGTGACCCTGTTCACATTACACATAGCCATCTGATACATCATTAATATATAAAAATTGATTATAGAAGCTGTGGCACGGTGGCACAAGTGGTAACACAGTTCGAATCCCGCTGTGGGTGTCGGGGGTGTGTCCTCCACCATGCCTTTGGTGCCTGCTGCTCGAGGAAAAAGGGGCCTTTCTGTGTGGAGTTTGCATGTTCTCCCCGTGTTCACCTGGGGTTTCCTCCTTAAAAAAACCCCACTAAAAACATGCAAGAAGATCACCACCTGACCAACGGTGACGAACAGGAACTGGGTCCCCGGGTGCTGGTCGGATGGCAGCCCACCGCTCCTGGTCTGCCGTGGAGGAAGGCAATCAGGATGGGATAAATGCGGAGGACAAGTTTCACCAATTGCATGGCGTGTGTGTGCATGTGCATGAATAATTGTGTGACGAATAAAGGGGATTGTCCCTCCGATTCTTCTTCCTCTCTTAATTTTAATTTACAATGGTGTGAGGTGAAGGCAGACACAGAGACAGATATCTCAAAACCTGGGCAAACCTGGCTTTTGGTCATTCCTGCTCTTAAAACCATATTTTGACTGTCAAGGGCAAGTCGTTACCACATAACCAACTCAAAATTCACTTTTTACACAACATCCCTAAATGTCACCCAGAACAGGCATCTCCCCTTGCATGCTGATTAAAAGCAGAACCAAATTTTAGCGTTCACTTGCGGATTTATTTAAAGTAATAATGTAAAATGCTGCAACATATTGACCAGTGATGCAGCGCAGCCATCAGTCTTAGCCTGTCAGCACATCCATATGTTTGAACTGTTTACCACTAATATATCAGTGTCTCGGTCGGCCAGATCTACATTCTTACACAATGACTTCCTCATCAACAGTCGGTGGTTATATCACTTCCTGTCTGATGGTCCATCTGTCAGCAGGCTCATTAGCGCTCTGTCACCTTTGCACCATCAGCTGAGAGAGGAAACACACGCATGCACTGGACACACACACACATCTTTTGGTGACAGTCGTACTGGAGCATCTCATTTCTGGCCACAGGACGGAGTCATCAGCAGCAGGAGGTGACAGCTTCTTTGTCTTTCTCGCTCACATTTAAACCATTTAAGTAGTCCTCATGAGGAGAGCTCAGCACAAGGGTGCACAAGGGTACAGTCACAAGACCACAGACCAGCAGTGGCATAGGTCAAACCATAGCAGCAGGGCCTCTGCCATACATGACAGCTGCTATTGATAGCAGAGACAGGAAAGTGTGCAAACACACACACACACACACACACACACACACACACACACACACACACACACATTACCAACCTTTGGTTGTTTGGCGTATTTTCCTGTTCTGGTGTCCCTGATGGTGCTCATGTCCAGAATCTCCACCTCCTAAAAGACAGACAGTCATTTGGTGAGCAGACGAGTGTGTGCAAGACAGAAATTCAACATGAACATCAGGATGCCTAATTGATACCTAATTGGTATATTATTCATCTGCTTCTTTAGAATGTTATGGACATCATCTTTTGGCCATGTTAGCGTTGCTGTTCCGGGGTGGTAATGTTGATCTGTTGGTGCGTCCACCACTTTCATCCAGGTTGGAGTTTCTCGATAACTAGAGGATGGTTTGCCATGAAAGTTTGTGCAGACTTTGAGCAGTCAGTTTCTGTGATCCCTTAACTTTCCATATGCTGCCATTGTTTGATGAAATTTTAACCAAACCTACAAAACTAAAAAAATTCCCGCCACCCTCAGCTGCACTGTGTGACAAGTGCTAATTAGCTAATGTTAGCATGCTGACACATTCAACTAAGATGGTAAACGTGTTGGCATTGCTTGCAGCTTGTTGTCATCGTGAGCATGTCAGCAGGCTGATGTTAGCATTTAGCTCTAAGCAGCGCTGCATAGCCTCCAGCTGCAGACTCTCCGTCTTGTTGTGAGTCTGTTTGCATGAGACTGAATTGGAGGCTGTTTCCTTCAGGTCAGAGGTCGGATAATTAATGAAACGTTTACAAAATGAGTGAACAGGAAATGCACTTAAACCGATAACAGGGGCAAGTATGTTTACGGACCACGTGGCCAATCTATCTGCTATCTAGACATAAAACACAACCGCTGACATATGAACTCTGTGTGTGTTTGTGTGAGACAGAGACAGATAGGTGGTATTTAGAAAGACCTTTTGAAGAACTCCACACACACACACACACACACACACACACACACACACACACACACACACACACACACACAGACTCGGACATATCTTTGGAGGGGATTTGCATGGCTGATGCTGCAGCACATATACACATATTTATGAATGTATGCACATGCAAAGAGGAAAAACAGAGAGAGAGAGAGAAGCTAGAAAAACAGTTGTACTCTGTGAGGTGAAGATGAAGCAAGAGACGAAAACGGCAAGGGACGGACAGGAGGAGGAGAGTGAGGTCATAAACCCAGCCATAAACACAGAGGAGGACGCACTGTAAATATTTGTTTAGGCCTACACTCTTCCCCGAGCTTACTCCATCTGTGTCACTCATCTTGCATCTTCCTTTTCTCCTCATCTTTCTCCCCATTTCTGTGTGGCTTTTGGAATTAACTGCACTTTCTCTGCTCTATCCTGAGACATCTCATTAATGAAAAACCATCAAATGTTTGTGTCTCTCTTCTTGTTATTCTTGTCTGAATCTGTGACTGTTCCCAGCTTTCCTTTGCAAAAATAACAACAAAGACAAACTCCACTAAAACTCATGTTTTCCTAATTCCTTCTTTCATTACTTCACCCTGGCTGTGATGTCATCGCCCTGCAGGCTGTCTGCTCCTCTGGGATTGGCTGCGAGTAATAAAGGTCAGAAGTGTTGGACCAACTGGATTAAACTCTGTCTCAGACTTTGTCCTCTGATTGGCCTGTGGAGAATAACTCACTTCCTGGGGGAATAAACCGCTTCTGGGTCTGTAGGACACACACACACACACACACACCCTACTGTCCCACAGGCCGTGGTTTCATTCTGCTACTGCCATGGTGACTCCTTGGAGACCACAGTAATGAGACTACAACTTTGTCTGCCGCCTGTGTGCATGTGTGTTTCTTTGACAGTTAGCATTTTCTCACTGGCTAGTAATGTAAAACACACACACTCAAACACACACACTCGCAGCAATATACAGACAAGCATGTCCTCAACATGCAGGTCTCAACTTGTAAAACACCCTAACCTGTTGAGCAAGACAGGGTGTATGTGAGTGTGTGTGTGTAGGTGTGTGCATGTGTGTATGAAAAAGGCCCGTGAGTCAGCGCACATCAGATGCCTGTGACACGGGAGTGTGAGCAAGTACAGAGGAGTACAAATGTGGCAGCATGTGATCAGAAAAAGTGTGTGAACACGATGTGAAATGTGTGTTTTTGCACATAGCTGTGCATCCAAGCGCACAACGTGGCGAGTGTGTACGTGTGAAGGTCGGTCATCTCTGAGAGGACATTCCTAACATATTCCGGCCTTCTGCTCAGTTAGCGTGTGCGTATCTGTGTGTTTCAGTGTGTAATATTTAGCTAGTTGAGGCAGCTGTAGCGCTCCATTCATCTCTCACTGCTAAGCCCAAACACAGCTCACGCCATTTATCACTTCAGACTCGGCTGCAGGCTCGTTATTGCTCCAAATGAGTCTGGGTGAGAGTTTTCCAGGAGTCATGTTGTGATAAAGTGCTACAATTTACTTTAATTTACTGTTTTTGGTGGACTGAAGAACTTTCCCTGAGCCTGCCTCGTGCACTTCTGCCTCAAACGGTGATTTCCTACATTTCCCAGGATGCACTCCCACATCACTTCTAAAGAACAGTGTGAACTTGTTGCACTCAGCTGATGATTACTTGCACGTAGCTGACTGAGAACAACTGAGCGGCACCCTTTCTTCAAAGTGAAGCATGTGCTGCAGCAGAACGGTCTGGTCTATTTTGCCTCGTTTAGAGCAGAGGTGCCCTAACTTCTTCCCTTAGAAGGCCAACACTGAAAATCAGTGGTGGGCCATGGGCAAAAAGCAAATACCTTTTGTATTGTACTGTTAAGATGAAAAATAATACTATTAAGTTCCCTTAATTGACTGAACTGCTGCATGAAGTGTCACTCTGCCTGCTGACTCACTTTATGTAAAATCATCTTTTGACCTCAGGAAGCTATACTGACACTATTACTGTTGAATGTTTTAGATTAGATCGATTTTTTTCCTGTTATTGACCACATAGGCACTGAACATGATGGAAACAGATAACCTGGTTCTGTCTAGTGGTAACAAAATCTTCCTACCAACACCTCAAGAGCTCTCCTGAAGTATAAAAAAGACAATTGGAGGTTTCCTTCCTCCAAAAAGTCGACGCACCTGGCCGAGAATCTGGAAACAGCCCAACATAAACCCACAACTTTGTCTTTTTCTTAAGTTTTTGCATGCAAATAAACAATAGAAAACATGTGAATGAGTGAGCTTTAGAGGTGCCATTAGGCAGATGGTGTTGCTGTCAGACAGCCAGGCTAGCTGTACCCCACGGTTTCCACTCTTTACGTTAAGCTAGCTGTAGCCTGATATCAGTTGGAGTGATGTGAGTGCTATTGATCTTCACCTCTGACCCTTCAGCAAATAAGTGCTTCCCACAGTGTCAAACTATTGCTTCAATAAAATGAGAATTTCTTTCACAGTACCCTCATGGTCTCCTCTGTGCTGTGCTGCAGCTGCGTGCATGGGAGGCTTTGATGGAACAATAGTTAGTACGTTAGTCTATATTTAGGCCCTAAATACAAGTACAGTAAATGTTAATGTGATTTGATTCGGCCTTTGTCTGCTTATTCCTTTCCTTCCTTGATTCTGTAGATTGACTTTTCACTTCCCCTCCTCCCTCCTTCCCTGCCACTCTCCCCTATTCATTTTCTTAAGATCAGAAAAATATGAAAGGGCAACTAAACAATCAAGAGATGGCCGCTCCTTTCCTGTGACGCGCCCGCGTTTTGAAAGATCACCACGGCTAAATATGTCTCGAATGACCAATCACGGCTCCTATCAAATGGCACATGATGACGGCATGTAGGAAACTGATCCTCCTGAACACACACACGTACACACCAACGCGCACAGTGCCAGGACAGCTTACGCCTCCACCCTCTACCACTTGGCTGCAGCCCAAGCGGCCAATCAGTGCGGGGCAGAGGAGATGTAGGCTTGACAGAAGAAGACTTTAAAGGACAGGGGAACGTCGGAGAAGTAGAATAAAGAGACTTTCAAACTGTTTTATGGCCACGACGGGAGAGTTGGCAAGGTGTTTGGAGAAAGAGACAGCAAGGAACACTTAAAGCCCTGTGAAGCATGAGACAGCTCTGTAACTCTGTCTCTGTGTCACCCCATAATATTTCCTCTGTATATCAAAGAGATAAAACCCCTCCTCCACTATCACTCCCTCCTTTATCTGTTTCTCGCTCTCTGTTCTCCTCACGTAGTTGTTTCATATTTCTGTGGTCTGGAGAAGGCGAAAATAGAGAGAGTAAACATTTTAGCCACTTAGCTGATAGACCGACCGGAGCGGTTTGTAATCAGTGAAATATTAGAATCTACACAGAGAAGAAGAAGAAGAAGAAGTGCTGGAAGGATGGAAAGAGAACAAAGAAGTAATAAAACATGAAAGGGAAATGAAGCCCAAATGTATGAGGAAGGAAAAACATCATTTATGAGAGCAAAAGCAAAAACAAAGTTCAACATCAATAAAACGAAAACACACATAAACAACACTAAATACCAAATGTCAAAGCGCAAATAAATACAGACAGATCTGGGCCAAACACACACACACACACACACACACACACACACACACACACACACACACAATCAAAAACTCACACAAAACGAAAATAGTTGCAAGCAATCATAAATCTTTCACAAAACACAAACACATAGATCAGTGGGGGTGAACACACACGCACACGCACACACGCACACACACACACACACACAGAGGAAGACAAAACATGAAAAGATTAATGTTAAGTTCTGTGTGTGTGTGTGTGTGTGTGTGTGTGTGTGTGTGTGTGTGTGTGTGTGTGTCTGTGTGTGTAGTTTTACTGGAATAGTTCAACACTTGAATTTTGAAACTCACATTCACTTTCTTAGATGACAAATTCTATATATTTGTCCAGTAAATACGAAGTTAGAGCAAGAAAGCAATTAGCTTAGCTTAGCTTAGCATAGCATGAAGACAGGAAGCAGCTAACGTTAATGGTCAGTAATGTTACTTCATAAATGCACAAGAATGGAGAGGAAAGAGATAGAGACACCGGAGGAGGTGAGAGGTGAGATCAGTAAGAAACCCGACCTTTGGACTGAGCCCAGCTAGCTGTTTCTCCCTGTTTCTCTGTCTTTATGCTAAGCTACGTTAATTACCTGCAGGCTGCAGCTTCATGCTAAGCATACAGACGTGAGAGTGGCACAGATCTTCTCATCTATCCCTCAGGAAGAAAGCACATAAGCATACTTTAGCTTGGTTTAGCAATAACTTCTGTCTCATCTTTGCAGTTTTAGACATTATCTCAGTTATGATAGAGCTGAGATGTGGAAACACGCCGACATTGCTATAACAAAGTACGACATGGCGCACATGTTTGTAATAATCCCTCACTGCACAGGAAAACTACGACAAGCAGCGGGTCAAAGCTGAACCAGAGAGTTCGCTGTGAGCTGTGATGGATGTTTTAAACAGGTCATCTAACTCTTTTATTCACTTTCCAGGTTTTTCCTTGAAAGATTGAAGTTGTAATAAACCAGAATTATCCTTCACAGTCGAATTTGTAAGCCGCTCATATGCACACGGCGGCACTTTCATTAGCTAAGCAGGAGATTAGCAAGGTGCTACGTCGTGGACAAATCCTCACACAGAAACACACATTTTGGAGGAAGCATCTGTGCAGACAATGGAATCGATACCGCCTCACTTCTTCATGCAGTGAAGAAATCAATGTCTATGGTGCGTCTGTGTGTGTGTGTGTGTGCAAGAGAGGGAGAAAGTGAAAATGACGAGAGCTCTGCCATGTGCAGAAACAGATAATGTCAACAGAAAATAAAACATGTGACCGAGTGAAGCGAAGAAACCAGAAGAGAGAGAAATAGAGAGGAAGAGGTCACATTATCAACTGACATACTCAACTTCCCCTGCCAACCGCTCAACGGGCGTGTGCGTGCGTGTGTGTAAAAATGACCCCCTGCACGCTTGGGTGTGTGTGTGTGTGTGTGTGTGTGTGTGTGTGTGTGTGTGTGTGTGTGTGTGTGTGTATTATGTAAACCCCTTGTTCCAAGTTAATTCCCTCTGGATGTTTGACTTGAGCCAGGAAGATAATCTCTATTAGATTTCTACTTATACCTGCCAACAATCATTCTCACAACAATTCAGCAGGCTCATTTACACACACACACACACACACACACACACACACACACACACACACACACACACACACACACACACACACACACACACACACACACACACACAACCAGCATCAGTGGTGGCTTTTCTGTGTTTTATTATCATCATTTTGAAACTGTATATTGAATAATTTGGCATTGGTTGGACGAAACAAGGAATTTGAAGGTGTCAGCTGACGCTTTCTCCATTAAAGGAATAGTTCAGCTTGTTGGTTTTCTTGCTGAGAGTTAGATGAGAAGACTGATACCGCTCTCATGTCTGTTCAGTACAAAGCTACAGCCAGCTGATGGTTGGCTTAGCTTAGCATAGAGACTTGAAACAGGGGGAAACGGCTAGCTCGCCTCTGGTCAACGGTAACGAAGTCAGCCCAGGAAGCCATTTTGCCAAGAAATAGTCCCACACATGACCGCACGTAAAACCACAAACTGGTGTTTCTTCCACCTATATTCTTAACAAATGATGACGTGGACTTCTCCTCACATTGGACTGACATGGCTCAAATCACTTTGGCACCTCCAGTAAGTATGTGGTGAGACTGGAGCAGCTGCTGGGTTACATTCCCATCACAGGTCACACCTGACACACAAGAATAAGTGTTTGTGGTTGCTGTGTGTGTTCCTCAGTCTGGTCAAAGTATGTGAAATCAATTCCACACCATTACAGGCTCAATTGGAGTTCTGTGGCAACTCAATTACGTCCCTGGGGGCAGATGTCTAAATGCCCAGGTGTGATTGACATGACCTACACAGCTCAAAGAAGGAGGCGGGAAGGAAAGGCGGGAGGAAGAATGGAGGGAGAGAGAGAGGGAGAGAGAGGGGAATTCGGGGAAAAGGGGAAATGTGGAGGAGGAGTGGGAAGAGAGGGCAACGAAATTCCCCAGAACCCCCATCTCCATGTCTGAGTGACTTCCTGCCCACTTTCTCACGCCAAGAGAGAGAATGAGGGAGATTAGAAGTGTTGTTGCAACAAATTAAGGAGCAATAACTGCTAGGAGGGGACCACGTGAGAAAAGGCATGGATGAGATGAAGAGGAAGGGAGCGGAAGGAGAGAAAACGGAGCGGTGGAACACAAAGAGCAAGAAAAGATGGAGAGCAGAGAGGGAGGAAATGTCATCCTTCAGTTTATATTAGAGGAACAGCTTTTGCCTCATCTCTCTGATGGCTACCAGCTGCCCCGAGACATAGAGGCACAGGGAAGTAAAAGCAGGGGGTGGAAGACAAATTGAAGGTGGATTAGCTGTGTAGAAACAGGGTGAGATCCAGCAGCAGAAGTGAGAAGGAAGAGATAGCCAAAGTAAAACAGAGGGCAGGGGGGGATTAGCCATCGTGCCAGGTGCATCTCAACTCATCCCGCTGTGGCAGGTGAGGCTGCGCTCGGCCAGGATCGGCTCGGCGGCGCTGAATCAAATGGTCCCGCTCGTTTATTGGATGGCGCAATTTAGCTAACAAATCATCTGCGCTGGCAACGGCGGAGGGGAAAATGATTGCAGAAATGTTCTTAAACAGGCAAACGAGGTGCCATTAATAACACCTGGTCTGGTCAGGCTGTGCAGTGGGAGAGCAGGCTTTACACGCTGCAGCCATGCAGTACTACAAGCTGCAGGACAGGCCTGGTGACAACAGCCACAAAATGAACCTAATCTTGAAACTGAGTGTAGGTTATACCCTTAAGAACATCTTTTTTCTTTTACTCTTCAGTGTTCAAGGGTACCTCAGCACATGGAGCTCAAACAGGCCAAAATATTATGCCGTCACAACATCTAACAGCAAGATCCACAACACTGCGCTCAGAGGGCTGCAGCCTGGGTGACAAACTAAAGGAAAAGATGAAGATGGTGACCAAAAGTCAGGGCAAAATGCTTCAATGTGTGGAAAATGATGCACAAGCGGTTTTTATGCACATTTTCAAGACTCTCGGTCGCCACTGGAGCTTCTCTCTCCACAAAGGCCAGTTTCTTTAATCAACATGTCGGTGTGAAATGATCGACGGCTCTAGTTTTAGCTCCATCTCAGCCTCTGAGGAGAAACCTTTTTGGCCGCACACTTCCATCTGTCTCAACCTTTCTGTTATTTTACCTCCGACAATCTGTTAAATACCTAAAACCTCTAATTTAGGTTGCAAGTGTAAAGAGGAGGCGGAGGAGAGTTTGGCCAGGAGACGGGAAAAAAAAAGACACACACGGCAAGATTAGCAGGAGGTTGTGAGCATATGTTGTAACAGATGTGTGGATTTGGGATGTGCATGTGATCTTGTGTAACCCTCAGCCACTGGCATGCGCTTTGCGTTCAGCTTTTAGCCTCAGCCAGACTCTACCCACCAACCAGCACTGAGGATATACTGGGAGCTGCTTTCCAAACTGGGCAGCATGGGCCCTTAGAGGTCATTGAAGGAGCTTTGACAGGTCCCAAACAAAGGAAATTATAGATTTTACTGTTGAGTTTTTTCTGGACAGGCAGGCATTAAAAAACTGCTTATGGAGGGAATACTGCTGCAGCTCCTTCTGCCATCTAAAGTGCGTTTATTCTGAACTCCTGAAGTTTGGAAACTGGGGAAATATGTGCTGTTTAATTAAAGTGGCCACTTGGAACAAACCTTCCTTTGGACTGTATGAATTAGCAGTGTGGGAGTGTATCTCTCCTAACAGCATCAACCATGTTACGCTAACATCTGGCGAGGCCTGTGTGTTATGCTACCCTGTCCTGCTATCATTACTTTTAAATATTTTTATAAAATTCAACCTGTGTACCCTCCTCGATTTATGCCTGCAGAACACTCCGGGAATAACAACTGCTATAAATCAAAGAGTTCCCTTTATTTAGATGTCCTTCAGCTACATAAAGGGAACTCTTTGATGTAAAAAATAGTTACCGATCATGTTAATGACAATTTTATCTCAAAGTGCAAACAGTGGAGAGATTTTAAGAGTCTGGGATGGAAAGATATAAAGAAATACAGGACAGCGAGTGAGTGAAAGGGAAAGAAAAACAGACTGGTGCGTGGTGGGGTGTGTCTCGTTTCACTGCCAAGCCACTGTGTGTGTGTGTGTGTGTGTGTGTGTGTCTGTCAGCAACAGTTGGTTGTTATCGCCCATGACTCAAGCATTATGGGAAATTCTGGGCCCTGAGCACACACATACACACACACATGTCAGAGGTCTTGTAAGCCGAACTGAACATTACACAAAGACGAAGAGAGTGAGTTAACTGAGAGAAAGGTTGAAGGACAGGGTTGAGAGGAAGAGAGAGATGTCAAAGATTATTATAGAAGGATGGAAAAAGAAAATACCCGTCGAGCAGGAAGAATACTGTTCTCGAGAAAAGGAAGGGGACGCCGCATCAAAGCAAAGGTGTCAGGAAAGAGACAGAGACAAATGAAACACTGGAAAAAATATAGAGTTATTTAAAGGAACGCGCTAAACAAAGTGAGGCCTGTGAGGATGGTGACATGAAACAGAAGTGAGGAGGAGGAGGAGAGAAGGAGGACGGGATGAGGAGGAACACCTGGGGAGGAGGCTAGAGGATACAGACTCAGGTGGGTATACAAAGGAGGGATGAGATAAAGCAGATTTTAAAGAGGACATGTAGTGAAACAAGTGTGACAGAAAAGGTGAGAAGAGGACTAACGATGGGGGAAGGTGCTTCTTTGGGCTGGGGGACATGCACAGGGGTCTTGACTGGAGTCAGATCAACCAATCAGCTCGCTCATTATTGAGATCTGGGAAGATGAGTGTTGGGCGCTTGAGACATCTACTGTAAGTGCATCTTCAGAGAAGCACAGTTCCTTTAATTTGGCCCTCTGGCTAGTTTATCGTGTGACAAAGCAGAAATTGATGACAGCATTTTCAAGCTGTCATCACAGGTTTCCACTGACACTCAGTACATTTATCTGGCAGCAAAGGCACAAAGCAGATCTCACAGGGCTGAATTTTAGATGTATAATATCATTATTCTGACATTATGCTGAATTGCAATGGTGGAAATGACATCATTCTGATCCCCTACATTACCTCATCAAAACAATGTGGTTTCCTCAATAACTGTGGTTAAATTTGGGGCTAAAAAAAGTCCTAAAATCCACAGGGGCTGAGCTTTTATGCATATCTGTGCCCTTCCTAAAGAAAATGAATGTCAGTGCTGCATCCTTTCCACCTTCATAAAGAAAACTGAACTTCCTATCCTCTCCTCTCAAGTGGAGCAAAAAAAGTACTTGTGACATTTTTGGGTTGTAGACTTTTGGACATCCTTGCATGACTTTGCTGGGATTCTAAAAATGACTTTAAGTGGGGCCGATCCAGTTCCACTCACTGACCATGGGTACCCTGCGTTTCACGGAGCAGACACAGCTCCATCACCTCCGAGCGGAAAGAATCCTTAAATAAAACCTGGACGTCTTTGGCCGAAAACTCGACATCGAAAGTAATAAAAGCAGAGCAGCAAAAATAAAAACTGCACTGGAGATCAAATATTTTGGGTACCTCTATTCAGAGAAATGGGTTCCATCCAGAATACCCTTGTCATCTGTGTAAAAGCGTATTTAACTGTTCTCATTAATAAGTGTTGCAGTGTCCTCTTTCTTTCCAGCTCCGGTTCGAAATCTCCAGGGGAGCCACGACGCAACTTTGAAACAGGACTTCTGCAAAGCCACAGTCCATATCTTTACATGAAGGTGTGCTTGTGTTCACGGTGAAGAGACACTTCATTCGACCTGAAGAAACGGGCCACAACATAATCTATGTTCAAAAAAGACTTTAAAGCAGCAATGTGAAACTTTCTGAACATTCAAATAATGAAAATGAACTATCATTACTGCCAGTCCAAGTCCAAATACCCACATATCCCTGCATTTGGCCTGGGTGGTCTGGGTGTTTTCGGTTCTATATCATTTTTTTGTGGCCGTGGCCAATACCGAGCAGCATTCCCGCTACTGAACTAAGAACAGGAACCGCAATCCAGCCCAGTCGTGCCAACAACAACAAAGACAAAAAGCAGTAAGTAAGTAATGAAAGAAAAGCCAAACATTGTGGCTCATAAGGCAAATGAGGTGGCACTGGCACGGCTCACGTTTCCAGCGAAGCAGCCGGAAGTTGCTTTGACTTATTTTAGTTTGAAGATAAAATCTGACACAGCCGCATGAAAATGAATCATTTGCATGGCTGGATCCGAGTAAGCAAACATATCACGGGCGGCTCGGGAGATGTTTCAGCTGCGTTTGTGCGACGGCGTTCACAGGGAACAAAAAAAGGCTGATCTTAAAACACAAGCCTCTCGTTTCAAGTCGAGCGTCTTTATAAGGCTGTTTGCAGTCTCTGCGCAGAGCGGCTTCACCGTCCCGATGAGAAGATTTAATGATGGACGGCGTGACTCTTCGCTGAACAGTGTCACAGTTGCACCTCAGGCGACAAGCGGCCTATTATCTCAATAACACATGGACACGCGCATGTGCAGGAGCAAGCGAGTCGCCGGGATGAAACGAGTATTTAAAGCATCTGTCTGTTATGCGAGTGCATGGACACATGCTGACACACGTGCAGACAAGACGGGGTGACGTGTGCTCTGGCCCAGATATGCCCACACACACACACGTACACACACACACAAACTCCGAAACATGCAGACATAATACAGTGATAATATTGGCTATCAACAGGTCATTCCATACATGCCTATTGGATAAATAGATAGCCAGAAATAAAAGGGGGAACAGTGTGTGTTTGTGAGAGAGGAGGAAAAACATAGAAAGAGGTGGGGGAGGCAGGGGGGAGTTCATTTAGCCGCTCTGAAGTGTCATTTGATCCAAGAGGCCTCGCAAATTGTTCTGACCCGGCCAGCATCACACAGATACTTCATATATACACGCAGGAGATGGACACATGAATGGCCGAATGACAGCAAGATAAGAGCTACGGATAAAAGCAGAGAGGTTGCTGTGTGTATGGGATTTGTTTATGAAAATCTTTCTCAAGATGAGTATCAGCCTCGTTTGATATTAAAATGAAGATTCAAACAGAACACTGTTAATATATCTGCACTACACGACCACAATCAAAATCTCTACATCCTGTTGATTCGCCGCCTGTTGTTTCTGTCTCATTGGGTCGGCTAAATGTCTCAAATCCAATATTACTCAACTAATGGCTTAAGCACGGCCACCAAATATATGGAAGGGAGGGGAGATGGGGGGGGGGATTGTTGGGAAGTGCAGATGGATAGAGTGAAAGTGATGCAGGGCTAAAAGGATGAAGACCACAAAGACATCAGGGACACAGAGGAACGAGGGAAAGAGGAGGCAAACAAGAATGGGACAAATTGATGAAAGCCATTTTGTGTGGGCTAATGGACGGATAAGGACCGGCTAAAAACCACGATAAGAGACAAAGAGGCACAAAGAGAGAGGAGCAAGACAGCATGCAAGAAAGACAGCGGAGCGCAAGACGAAGGAGTGGAGTGGCGGAGTTAAAGTACACAAAGACACAAATAAGTGTCCACTTCGGCAATCGTGTTGACGCATTAAAAATCCATTATGGGCTGCTTGAGCGTGGCATATTTATTTTTGATCATGTGTGTTTTTGTGACGACTTTGTTGGATGAGCAACAGTCCATCTGGCCTACTTTGAGACCATCCAGTGTGCGTGTGTGTGTGTGTGTGTGTGTGTGTGTGTGTGTGTCTGTGTGTCTCACCAGGTTGGACCCTCCAGTCCAGTAGAGGAAGAATCCATCTGGGTCAACTTTCAGAGTTACCAGGGTGGGGGGCCCGCTGTTGGGCTCCTAGGCGACAACAGAAATAGAGAAGTTAGAGGGATGAGCACGCATCAACAATATCCACCTTTCCTTCAGACACACACACACTAACACACTCCACATGGCTGCAAGTAGAGAGAAGGTGTACTTCAAGCTCTGAGAGGACCATCAATTCTAATGGCCATGATAAGACTGTTCTATTGAAAGTAGAGTCTAAATGAGTCATGGGCTCAGTTCTGCTTGGTCACCTTGTACACCACTCGTCTTCTTGCTCTGTCCAGCGGGGTCCTTGCGGGGCCCTGTGACCTACTTTGCTGTATTTAAGAAAACAACCTCTGGTGTATCGGAGAGCCACGCAGCAGCTCCTCTCTCTACTTTACACAGTCTCACCGCAATATATGAGGGCCATGCGATATGAAATAGCTGTTTATGGCTGCAGTGGCTGTACCTGCTGTTTTATGGTGCCTTGCCATTATGGGATTGTGGACAGACAGACAGGGATATTGTTTGCTTGCGTCGTGCGACAGCTGTTTCGACGCTGGAAACCACACAGTTTGGCCAGCATAACGATCTCGTTCATGTGCAGCATAATGACGGCGCAAGAAGCCTACATCAACATGTCATTAGCGTCATCATTATGGAGTCATGCGCAAGATTGCCACGACCGCGCACGTACACACAGGCAGCTACTGGCTCTGTAATTACAGCGGTCAGCGGTCGCACTCTGGCCCAGCACACAAACATACCATCCAGACATCCTGGGAAACAACGATGATGATCCAGATTGTTTGTTATTGCAGTGACCGATGACTCATGCACACGTCATCATCAGCATCGATATCGGCATCATCGCCTCCGTCAGATGAGGCAGAGAGAAAGATCTGCCTGGCAACCAACAGAGAACGTTCCCACGAGGTTAGCTTAGCTTAGCATGGAGAGTGACACTGGCAGAAAAAGAAAAAAATGACTGATGATGATTTCAGGAGTCGCTGCACCGGCCAAGAAAGAGCCCGGCGCATAACCCCACCCAGCGCAAGCACATGAGCTAGAGCATGTTCATTGGTGAGGCTTGCTGTTTACGTCTTGACCACAACAAAGCGAGAGAGAGTGCAGTTCCCTAAACTATTCTTTACAGAAGTCTCCTTAGCTCTAACTGGCGTCCCACTCCCAGGAGATGCACATTTTAAACTAAACATACCTTGAGTTTAGGCTCCAAGGTCGGCTAAAGGAGACAGGGAGTTAGCGGAGAGGTGGATGTTTAGATTGGGATGAGGATCGAAGGAGCAGAGAGGAGGAGAGAGATGGGAGTTTCACAAAGAGTAAGATGGATGGTGGGATTAGAAGAAAGGGTGAAGGTTGAAAAAGAAAGAAACAAAAAGGTCAGGAGCATGAAATCCAATCACATCATGAGATCTTAATAAGCAGCAGTAAACTGAAAAGTGGGTGTCCCTAAATAAGACTTTGGTGATTAGGAAACTGCTTTGATACAAGGAGATGCTTCGCTCTGTGTGCAGTAACAGAATGACAGCTTAACTTTGAGTTTAACCTCAAATGTGAAGCCGACTCCGGGCTATAAAAGGCTGAACTTGTGACCTGTGTTTACTCACTGAGACCAGAGGAAAACTGTACAACTCCAATTTCATGCTGTGATTACCATCTCAAGGCTGTGACCTGATGTCAGATGCTCTCTTTTACTGCACACTTGCAGTTTGCAGCCAGCTTCTGCTTGTTTATCTTTCATCTGCTTGGTTTGATTTTCAGAGATAACAGAAGGTGAAGATGGTACAGTCTACAAACAGTGCTGAAAACAGAAGCAACCTCCATCCTTATGAGCAGACAAACATGCCTCCTGTTCAATGCATCTCCTGCAAATCATACTGCCTGGCTTGGGCCACAGAGGCAAATGAGATCAGTGTTTGCACATTGTGCATGCTCCTCCGATAAATTCAACTTTAATCCATTTTAGAAAGTGCTTCACTCTACTTCCAAAGTCAGAGAGAATAAGGATCCTCCAAAGTAGCGAAGTTTCCATCCAACTATTCAACTGATTTAAATCTAAAAACGGTGTTGACAGCTTGTAAGTGGAGCAGTATGAGAAACCTTGTGTTACATTTTTACAGCTGTTTCAAGCTCCATATCCCCTGCTGGGCCACATTACAATCTATAAAAAACAGATCGTTGTCATGTTGGATGAAATCATCACGGAAGGCATGACTATTCTGCAGAGAGCAATTCGTCCTTGAGTAGAACTGAGTAT
Organism: Chaetodon trifasciatus; assembly: GCA_037975065.1. NCBI lineage: Eukaryota > Metazoa > Chordata > Actinopteri > Chaetodontiformes > Chaetodontidae > Chaetodon > Chaetodon trifasciatus. The sequence goes on along the minus strand of JBBMOE010000017.1, from coordinate 10,293,056 downwards.
ACGGTGCCCTTGCACACACTTATTCAATGTAAACGAACTATGAACAGTAGCACAGAGAATGGGGAGAGAAGAGCATTTGTCAAGATCATGAAGTCAGCAGAAACAGAGGAGGAAGAAGTATGACTTTAACACATAAACCCAGAGTTAACTGTGTTATAACAAATAGGTTTTCAACACCAGTTTGACCCATTCATGCCACATGTTTGGTCTTGGATAAATACCCGGTCAGTGCGTCAGGACTCACTTGAGATTCAACACTTGTGTTCTAGTGCAGTGGTTCTCAACTGGTCTGGACCCAGCATCGCCCCTTAATGTCAAGCCCCGACATGAATAGACGGCACTCTGCTGCATAAAAAAATCCCCTTCAAAATAAAAGCACAGGATTTTTTTCTTAACTTTTTTATTTTTTGCCCAGACAAAGGCCTGCGCCCTGCTGAAAACAGGGCCCACCAGTTGAGAAACACTGTTCTAGTGCATTTGAAATTGATGAAAGAAGTCACCAGATATGTATTGTTGCATTATAGTGTAATGATATCACTTTTAATAACTCAATAGCTGCAGTAATGCTGCAGGACCACCCTTTAATACCAACAGATCAGTGGACGTTTCTCAGTGTTTTCATTCAGACACAGGGTCTGTTCCTTATTAATCATAGTTTCCTCAGTTTTTGTCATCATTCATCCACTTCTTCTATTTTCTTTTTTCTCTCTTGACTACGCTTTGGCTGGATATGTGTCCAGCTACCGACACCCAGTAGATGGGGAATTCCATTGGGAGCAGACACACAAACGCACATCCACTCATTGACCCATAGGAATGTGATCTATGGGCTCATGTGACCAGCAATTATAACAGCATCTCCCACATAGCTCCAAGCCACACTGACAAGAGGCTCACACACACACACACACACACACACACACACACACACACACACACACACACACACACACACACACACACACACACACACACACACCATTGTGGTCCAATATATTTGCGTGTCACGCCAGCTGAGTTTTACATACCTGGCAGTTGCTTTCGAGCGCTGCCTTTCCATATGCTTATCTGCCACACTCCTCTCTGTCTGTCTTCTCTTTCACAATTCATCCACTCTTTCAATCTCTCCACACATATTCAGAAATTTACTCACTTAAGGCTTTCATTCTTTTTCTATCATTGTTTAAATCGCGCACACTCAGCCACAGCTCAAAAAGATGTGATTTTTGTGAGGATTTGCTGCTTTCCCTTGTTTTATATCATTATAAACTGAATATCTCTGAGCATCATTTATTGTCTTAGTCCACCTTTTCCTGTTCAAGGTCATTGTGACTGCTCTATAAAAGTGCCCTAGCATCCTAATCATTAGTGCATGCCCTGCACACACACATGCACACCTTGTTTACCACAAACATGCACCCTATGGTGTGTTTTCTGTCTGAGTGGGTGGTAGGTTTATAATTGTACCTCACCCCACTCCCTAATTATCCGCCAGATGTAGAAACCCTCTAAAGCCTTGCTTCCCTCCTTTCTTTTCCTTCTTTCACATCTACCTCTCTCTGTGCCAGTCGTCCCTTCAGTTCACGCTCTCTCCTACACTTTGATTCTTTTTTTCCTCCTTAATTGACTGAAGCCAACTTCTACTTCTCCAGACCCCCTCCAGATGCCCTGACCCTCTGACGAACACCTTCATTAACTGACTGTAATGTCAAACGCGCACACACACACACACAAAGTGCATGGACCACCCTCTGAGTCTGAGGTCTTACATGAACACCAGCTAATGAGCCCCTCTTGACAAATCACAATCTCTGAGGGAATACACATGCAGTAAGACAAACACACAACTTTTCTACCTCTCATGTAATACCATTCTGCCTACATACTGTCTAAATAAATGCATGTGTGTGTTGTCCAGTGCAAGTAAGGCAAAAGCCATTAGCGAGAAACTGATAAAAGTGGCTGCTCCGAGTGCACCTTTGGTCTGTTGCGCTGTGTGTGTGTGTGTGTGTTCAGCGACAGCTTCCGGGAGTGTGTGAGAAAGAGGGTCATTGTGCACTTAGTGCGAGTGTGTTTGAGCCGCTGCTTTGGCAACATGGTAAAAGTTGATGACAGTAGGTAACCTTTGGACCCACCAGAGAGGAGAGGGAAGAGGGAGGGGTGAGGCCAGGGAGGGAAAATAAGCTATAGAACAGAATATAAACGAGCAGGTCAGTCAAGTTAATATTTAGTGTCATGGTAGATTTATTTATGAAAACATGCATTTGAGGGTCAGGCTCTTTGCAAGTGTGATTTTATTGGATTACTCTCAGCACTCTCTATATGCCCTATTACCACAGGTGCTGCACCACCTATTTTCCCCACAGGGGTCATTTAATCCTCATCTGATCCAACATCTACTCAGGAAATGAACCACAAACCCTGCCAGTCAGTGGCAGTGCCATGTTCCAGCTACTGAACAGTACCCCAGTGTATACAGGTTTCATCAAGCTAAATAAAGTGGCAAGATTTCTTCTCAGATTCCTCCTCCTCCTCCTCCTCCTCCTCCCCGAGTCAGCAGGATCAAATTCTCCCACACTGAAGTCCTCCACAGCCACTGCTGTGGTAGGGCTGCAGGAAAAAGCTTCATCCTCTTTTTCCAGCTTTTCACAAAACGTTTTGGAGATTCGTGGTTTTCACACGAGGGCGACAAAAAGCAACTTAGCGGGTGATGACAAACAAGACCTGTAGCAACTCTGCAAAGACACTACAGCGTTGTCAAAGCCTTGAAAAGCAGTCAATTCACAGCCAAATATTTTCAGGGAGAGATCAAAACTGAAGGCCAGATAGAAAGACAGAAGGGGACGGAGAGGAAACGAAAACCAAGAGGACAGGAAGCAGATGGAGACTAATGCAAGGAGGAAGAGAGATAGAAAGGAATATGAGAAGAATGAATGGGGAAGAGATCGTACGCGAGATACGGACACACAGCAAGGTTACACGCATCGTGGGTGGAGGTAAAGGTCTGAGCAGAGCGAAAGAGCAGGAGAAGAGATGGAGCCTTCCAGATGTCCGCCCCACACTTCACATGTGGCTGTGGTTGACCTTCCACCTCCCTCCCTCCATCCATCCCTCCCTTGTTTCTCACCACTCTGTCAGGATGTCAGCAGTGTTTCTCGGCATGGCGTCAGACCTTCACACAAGCCTACGTTTCCTCCTCCTCTTTCTCCATCTCCTAAACATTTACCCCATCGCTATCTCATAATGACATAATGACAATTTGTGGCTTCCGTTCATCTGTCTGATGCTAAACCACACAAACATCCACTTTCTGAAAGCGGCTGGCACTAAAGCGGACGCCATAATAAGGTCGGGATGACGCGATGCCTCTGCTTACAAAACAGATGTTTCTAAAGTTTGGATTATTGTAACATCTCAGGTGCAAAATGCCTTCAAAGCCGTTATGAAACCATCTCGCCTTGTGTTAGGACTTTCAACACATCACAAAGCCAGTGAGGCAGTGAAGGCTGACGCAACATAATGCAGTTAGGATGTTCTGAAAATATCTCTCTTATTTATCTCACTTCAGGAGAGCAAGGATCATTTGAGGCCGCTGCCCTGGATATTGTTTTATCAGTGCTGTGGCACCATAAAAACATTCCACGGCATGATATAAAGTGTTTACTAAGAAATCAGCCAAAGCCAAGCAGAGGACAAAAAGGAGCTGCTCGGCGAGTCCCAACAGGCAGGGGACCAAACACACAGGAAAGGAACTTTGTAAAAAGGTTCAACTGATGGTTTGAATCACATTTTTTTAGCAATAGTTGAAGGGAAATGCACAGTAATGCAGATGGTGGAGTTCACTGGAGATACATTTTTGGGAAAAAAGTAGACATTTTTGTGGAAACTATTAAAAAAAAGTCAGTCAAAACAGTCAGTCCATCACAGAAACAGGTGAGAAAATGTGCATCTGCTTTAGAATAAAACACACGTCAGCGTCTGATGTCCAGGAGACAAGATATAACGGAATAAAGAGTGAGAATTGTCTTCAACTGACCATACATATGCTTGAAGAATGGGAGTAATTGTTGCTGTAAAATGAGCCGTTTCTCCTTATGCTAAGCTAAGCAGCTGCTGCACTGAACGGTTCTTTTTACAAACTGCGTTAGCACCTGCAGCATTTAGCTTTAATTCAACTCAGAGGCGCTGAAAATCATCCAAACCACAATCTAAGGTTGTTGAGAACTACACTTGGCTGTTTTCAACTTTCATGCGTGGATCACTCAGAAATCCTGCATGCAGGCACTGAAGAGGGGAAGAGTCTTTAAAGCAGATGAGGGTGGTGAAAACAAAAAATCCAAAAATGCCTAGTCAGGATATTTGTGAGCAGGCAACAAGTGTCTGCAGTCAGTTTGGTTTGACAACACACCACTGATAAACACTGAGGACAACAGCTGCATTGACGTGTCTTTGGCGTCCTCAGCTGTTGCCAGTATTATAGGTCTGAGTTCCTCCGAGTGAACTGCGGTGCGGTCTGGAAGGTCTGACAAAAGAATCCAGGATTGCAGGAAGCAACCTCGAAATGCAGCATTTTATGGCACATCATGCGTCGCTCCAGTTACAGCCATTTGGAACTGGAGCCAAAACCTCTAATCTCAAAAAGGATCCCAAGACTCTGTCCAATTAATGGGCGACTACTGATCCCGTGTGATTTTGTTTATAAGCCTCGGTTTACTTCTTAATTGTGCAATGTGGACATAAACAAATCGACCCCAAAAACAGTGCACTTTTCCCACGGGATTCTGACTAGGGAAAACACGAAGGAGAGCTCGCACCCTAACATAAAGGCTTTGTTTGAGCAAAACACTGCCTGTTTTCAAAGAATATATGCAGAGGCACATGATATAGAGGGAAGTGGCACAGTGGAAGTGAATTTGAATACCAGGTGCACATATAAACCAGCTGAATGAAAGCTGGAAGCAACCTGCAAAAGGAGGCAAATGTTTGACCTAAAGACGATCATTTCTTTGACTTTTGTGTACTTTTGAGATACACATCAAGGCGCTCCACGGTGAGCCGCGCTGCTCTGTAGACACGCTGTCTGTCTCTGTTTGTTTAATTGGTTGTTTGGGAGGAATTTTAACTGAATTCCAGTCGGAATTCAGTTAAATTGAATTGTGGCCGGGCTGCAGAGGGCGGAGCACCAGCAGACAGAGGGAAGGAGGGAGGGAGGGAGGAAAATGGTTTGGCTCTGGAGCCTTACAACAAGCTCGAACAGGAAGTCATTCAACGTGAAACACACACACCCAGAACAAAACAACCACACACACACTCTCCCGCACACACACACACGTGTGTACACAAAGTGAAACACAGAAGAAAGATGGTCAATTTGGAATGCATTCCTCCTCCACCCCCCCACCCCCCCGCATGAGTCAGTGTGTGTGTGTGTGTGTGTGTGTGTGTGTGTGTGTGTGTGTGCGCGCGCGCGTGCGCATGCATGCCACTTGATGGGCCTTCAGTAGACGACAGCAGCAGCTCAGTGACAGATGCGTGCAGGATTGGAAAGAAAAAGGAAGAAAAAGTGAGGATGAAGGATGAAGGGGTGCGAGGAAAAAAAGGCAGAAGAAGAAGAAGAAATTAGCCATGTGGAGGGAGGACAAAGTGATGGGGGGTGGGGGTGGGAGGGGGGTTTTCATGTAAACACACTACACTGCCCTCGGGCACTGTGTGTGTGTGTGTGTGTGTGTGTGTGTGTGTGTGTGTGTGTGTGTGTGTGTGCGCGCGCGCGTGTCCTAATTATTTTCTCACTTTGCAAAGGCCTTAAAGGAATACACTAAGTTTTTGGGAGAGTGGCCCGTTGGTCAGCTTCCCTGTTAGAACCCAGACAGACACTAAAATAAACCATGTGTCCCCAGAAGACCATTATTCCTGAGCTCTACCTTGGGAGCGCTTCTTTGAGACGAGCAGCTCTTTTATTAGACTCGAGCCGGACTCCTCATCATGTCCAGGTTATCGATGAATCTTAAATATTAACCTTAATATATTCCAAGCAACTCGCTGTGGGAACAAAACCAGTTGCTACTGGTAGTTCAGTTATTCCTGCAGCAGCATTCGGGCGTGTTACCTTAGTTTCCTGTGCAACAGAGCCAGATTGAGTCACGCTTAATTCGAATTGCCTTTATGCTCCTATTTATATTATGCAGACATTTGCTGGATTGCCTCTTAGGACCAAACAGACTTCGGTGAGTTTCTGACAAGTTTGGGACAAGTTTTGTGACAACAGAAACAGGATTATTAGACGATGTGAAGCCTGTCTCACTAAGCGGAATTAAGACTGGAAAACAGCGGGGCTGCAACTTGCTGTTCCTTTTATCACTGATTGAATGTTTATGATCAATCAATGATATTTAAGAACTGCTCGGTTTCTGTTTACCGACAATCAAATAAGTGATCGTTTCAGCACCACCTGGATGACACCATCTTTCCTCAACTGCGCTCTGCAGGTTTTTGCAACATATGCAATCAGAATTGATGGAAGCGTATGAATCAGGATCCCAAAATTGGCTGAATAACTGGCACTGATTAAACCCTGAAACATCTCTTTTTAGTTGAGTTCTTAAGACTTAATCTGAGAAAACTAACTGGTTTGCATCCACACCATCTAAACCAGAGTCTCAATGTGTGATGCTGATGTTTAACAATGGAGCATCTTTGACATCTAGTCCCAAAATACTGCCATTTTTCTTCTCCCTCTCTCCTCTCCGCCACGTCCCGGGGTGTCCTCTCTCTCTCTCTCCATTTATTCTACATCATTCATTTGTTGATTTTAGTGGGAAACAGCAAACAGAGGGGAAAGAGGGGATGAAAGATAGACAAGGGGAAAGCATGCACATGTTTTGGAGTGTTCACACACTTAATCACCAGCATACCATTTCCTGGGAATTCCCTTTGAGAGAGAAACAGAGACAGTGAGTTAGTGTGTGAAAGAGAGAGGCAGAGAAAGAAAGGAAATCAAAAGGACATGGTCTTCACTGTTTGCGTGACAAGACCCTTCTTCAGAGGCCAGACACATGCAGGCAGGCACACACACACACACACACACACACATCACATCATCATTACAATGTGTGTGACGCTCTGCTGTCCTTGTGTTGTCCATTTTTCTTTGCATGCATGCGTGTGTGTGTATGCACAAGTATCAATGCCACACCTGATCTCATATTTGCAAAGTACCTGCTGGAACTATGGACCTTTCATTGCTAGATTCCAATGATCCTCTCACACACACACACACACACACACACACACACACACACACACACACACACACACACACAGACACGTGCACACACACACACATACACACACACACACACACACACACACACACACACACACACACACACACACACACACTTGCATGTAATTGTGGACTCCAAATGGAAGACACAGGGCTACAGTAAGAGCGGATCAGTCAGCAGCTCAGTTAATCATTGATGGGCGTTCAGACACATGGACACACACACACGCCTACTTTTTCTGTGGAGAAGACTGCAGAGCGGCCGTGCACTCTGTCTCAACACACAAACACACATAATTACTCCGGTCATTGACACGGGCAGGCGCATGTCAGGGTTGCCACACACGCCGCTGCAGAAATACGCGGAAGGAAAAATAGAGCGGAAAAAATAATTCAAACTTTTCTGTTGGTATGATTTAAAGATTCAGTGAAAGCAAAACCACATTAAACACGTTCATCAAGTTTTAAGTGAATTATAAAGCTGACATTTCAGTGTGATTTGCAGCTTCAGACCCTCAACCTGAAGCGATTTCACTCAGACAGGTGCCCTCTCCTCTAACGCCCTGGCGGAAGAACAGGAAGAGACAGAAATCGGAGCAAAAGGTGGAGAAAAGAGGGCGTCTGAACTGAACCTGAGCCCGAGGAAAACCGGCTCGACGGGAATTCAACACAACACACACATTCAAGCACTGCTGCCTGCTGGCGACTATGGGGGAATTTTCGACTGGAGTATCTGATTGACACACTCGCAGATCATAGTGGGGCTTATGTGCACGCCTGGATTGAGGGGTCATGCACGCACCTGCACCCCACCTACACACAAGATCCGTGGCTCTATCTGTCCGACACACACACTCACGCCAGCCTCGTGTGTCACTTCGCAACATCGGGCCCACTGTCACAAACAGGCTGTCATGTCTCATGTCTGGTGTTTCAGTCAGAGCCGATCACATCAGGAGCACTTCTTGAACAACCTGATTCACTTTGCTTCAACAGCGACGCACACAAGAGCAGCCCCGAACCAAACCCACGTCGAACACCACTCTCACCTCGTCCCATTTGATGAACTTGCCCCCCTTCTTCAGCGTTTCGTGGACGGACACGGGTTTGAGCTGCAGCGCGTGGACTCCCGGCTTGGCCCCGGCCATGGCGAGGGACTCCCTGCCCGGGTGCCAACGCCTAAACCCCGGCTACTTCGAGCTGGACTCCTCGGGAGGAACAAAACGCTCGTCCTTCCTCCACCTCCACCAGCTTCTTCTTCTCTTTCCGGGGAGACAGATACTTGGGGTGAGGGTGGGGGGGGGGGGGGGAGCGAGGGAAGGGAAAGTTTTTTTCAGACGTTAAAAGTTGCTGAACCTCACGGAGAGTCTGAGGAACATGAGGAGTAAAATCCAGACAGAGGAACACAACTTGGCTGTTTGAGCGCGCTGTCTTGTCCGCGTCCACGCCGCGACGCGCCTGCAGCTCCTCTTTATTACAGCCTTTGATTCATGTGTTTGTTTCTGTACGCAGAATCCTTTAATCGCGCACTTGAGCCCGCAGAAAGATCCTTTCCTTCCTTCCTCCCATCGGCTCGACCCCTCTCCTCTCCTCTCCTCTCCTCTCGCGCCTCTACCAACTTTCTCCGCTTCCTCTCTCTCTTGACGCCTCCGACGCGTTTCTTCTTTTCTCCTCCTCCTCTCCTCCCCGCATGTTTTCTGTGGAGAAAAAAAAGGCGATTCAGAGAAGAGAGGAAGAAGGACGGCGTCAGATAGCGCTGAGTTGAATGAGAGATGAGTGAGGGTGGGGGTAAAAGGGGTGTGTTTTAATTCAGATCTGCCTGAGTGTCCTAAAATTTACAGTATGCCTGCACTGATGTGAACCTCATGCTTTTCTGAAATAACACTGATTATCTTAATGGTGGTGATCATTGCTAAAAGTTTACATGTTTTGTGCTCACTTCATCCAAATCTCTCCAGATGCTGTCCGCCAGAACTTAAAGCTGCATCACACCACCATAAAGTTGATGGACTAAGAAAAACAACAAATAATCATCACAATCAAAGCAGCAGAGGCTCAGATATCCTGACTTTTGGTCCCGAGTATCAAGTCAAGGCCCCCAAAAAATGCAGGATCCCACACATCCCACAGTGCAACTCCAAAGTGCCTTTCATTAAACCCTCCATTCCTTGCAAATCCCTGTCTTTTGTCACTTTGTAAAACAGGCTTTCTGTTTGGAGTAGAAGATAACCCCGGTGACATAACTGAGCTTTGGAAACACTTTGGAAAGCTCCTCCGGAGCCACAGAGGACATTACACAGCTGTTTCACAGACAACGTGTTACTGCCCATTATGTCTATACTGAGCTTGGTGTGTAAAATCTGTGGAGTATTACAGCCTTCAGCAGAACAGATCTGAAATCAGTGAGGAAAACTCATTCGCTGCAATGTTCTCATAAGGCGTGTGATGAGGGGCCACAAGAAAATGCAGCGTTTTTCTAAAGGAATACTTTGATGACCGACTTTCTTCATGAGAGAATTACCAGATCAATAGCACTCTCATGTCTGTTCCATGCTAAATGTGAAGCTAATTAGCATAGTTTAGCCTAAAGACTAGAAGTGGTGGGTAGTTCAATAGCATCAGTAATTTATTATGTCAAATAAATGTGGATTCAAAGTGGAGTGGATTAAGAAGTACAATATTTTTCTTTGAAATATGATGAAGCAGAAGTTTGAAGTAGCAAAAAAAGTAGTAATTGCCTCAAAATTATACTTAACAGAAGGCAAACTTGAGTAAATGTTCTTTCCACGTGTGCTTATTCACTTTGTTGAGAAGAATAGACGATGACATGAAGCTACAGTCAGCATCCAGTTATCTTAGCTTAGCATGAGGAACGAGATAAGTGTGTATTAGAGAGCTTTACAGCTAAGCTAAGCTAACTGCCTCCTGCCTCGTGTTCAGCAGCATAGATCTTCTTATCTGTCTCTTGTCAAGCAAATAAATATATGAAATGTCAATTGTTCCTTTAAGGGGCCACAAGCCAAAAAGGTTGGGAACCATGACACAGAAAGTATTTAAATGGATTTAAGGTCCATTTCTGTTTAATATCACAGGCGCACGTAATGTCCTGTAGTTCACTGCAGGCAGCAAAAGTATAATGTAGAAATACATAATCATCTCAGAGATCATTTTGAAGCAATAGGGGCTATGTGCTTGTGTCACTCAGGCAATTATATTTTCCAAATGATGATATTAAATCTGCATTATGTAAGCAGGAAATAATTTAGAGGATTTGGAGGTAACGTAATTCAAGCCGCTGAGCACCGTCAGGTAACTTTCCCCGTCTCCTCCAGATCAGTGGCAGCGTATCATGTTTTAAGAAGCGAGAGAGGGAAGGAGGCTGCACAGTTAAAGTCCAATCCCGTCCAAATCCTGCTGCCAAGCAACATTACAACTTGGACTCCTCATAAAAAATCGCTACGGAGCAACAGATTTTTTTGGCAACTGCTGCCATTCTCCAACTCCCTAACTACACTCGGCAGGAATGTCTGCTATGTTGCAGCCTGCTGACTGACTGACTGACTGACTGAGTGACCGACTGGCACTGTGTTACTCCTTCACCAAAACCATAGCCAGCATAACAATCCATCATGAACGCACAATTCCATATTTGTGTGCAGAAACGGCTGGCGGCAGTGTTACACGACCCTGAATAGGTGCACACATTCAGTGGAAGATACATTGTTTAACAATTCAGCAGCTAGACACATTGGCTACGAGGTGGTTGTGTCTCTTTGTATATCTGAGCTGTGTGTGTGTGTGTCCAGGCAGTAACTCGGTCCAAGTAGACATGTTGATTAATCTGATCTTGAACCATCACACACACACACACACACACACACACACACACACACACACACACACACACACACACACACACACCTGACCTCTCAAATGACAACAAACAACCACACAATGGACACATGCATATGCATTCTTTCAACAGCGCGGCACGCATGCATAAGCAGGGATATTGTGTTTCTGTGGTGCATAATAAAATGCACACACACTTTCATGCACACTATCTCTCGTCTCTCACACACACAAACTTCTGTTTAGCCAAACGCTGCTTTTTGAAGTGTAGGCACCTGTGGTGTCAATAGAGCGCCTCCTCCCTCTCCCCTTCTCTCTCTCTGGTTTTACAAATACATTCTCTCTTTAGGTCTCTCTGCGCTCTGTCTGTTACACATGAAAAACTCCACCTTTGTGTTTTCCTCTCTCTCGTTCCAACAGGTGTCCAGCTCCCACTGGTCAGCGGGACACAGTGTACATGGTGTTCGTCTGAATAGATACGGGCTAAGGCAGCAACATATTTTACACAAGAGTAAATGTGGATGAGCAGTTTTTTTTTCTGTTTTTCTCTCTAGAGTCAACTTCATATTTCTACTAAATGTTTTGGCTTCCCTGTTCATATCTGACTGCTGTCTAGTCAAATCACATTCACAGGAGGTGGTTTTCTACCACTAGCTAGAAAAAGATCTACCTCTGGTCAGGGTGCTTTGCTCCTGCTCACTAGAACTTGTATGAAATAAGATCTGTCACAACTGTGGCTGCATGGAAAGTGCATGAGGTATTGTTTTTAGCTTTGGTCAGTCAGTCCACACTTCTGTTCCAGACTGAAATACCTCAACAACTAGATGGATTGCCATGAAATGTGGTAGACATTCATGGTCCTAATCCTAACCCCCACATAAGGTGGACATTTTTGACAACCATAGATAGTTTGCAATGACATTTGGTACACATTCATGTTCTCTAGAGGTTGAACATCTTTGAGGCCAAACTTCTCACTGTGAAAAATCAAAGTGTCCAGTTGCGCCTTTCATGGTTTACACAGGACAAGGTCTAACGACTTTAATGACCCCCTGACTTTTCCTGCAGCACCATCAGCAAGATAACATTTTTGGTTTTAGTGGCCAAAAGTGAGAACCACCGGATGGATTGCAAGGAAGTTTGGTTCAGATATGAATGCCCCCCTCAGGATGAATCAGAACAACTGACCCTTAAGTTTTCCTCTAGTGCCACCAGCAGGTCAAATGTTAGCATGCTAACATGCTAAAGTAAGATTGAGAACATGATAAACATGCCAAACATCAGCATGCTAGCATTATGAGCATGTTCTCTTACTGACGTTAGCATTTAGCTCAAAGCACTGCTGTGCCCCACTAGTGCAGCCTGCTTGGATAGCGTTGCACATGTTACTTGCTGCTGATTGCATTTTAATGTAAAGCACATTTTGTTTGCCTAGAGTGAGATGTGCTATATAAATAAACATTTCTCACACAGCTGTGGTGTCCTTCATCGGACCACAAAAGAGCAAGAGGGGAAGCTAAGAGAGGAGCTGGAGCACAAGAGGACAAACAAGCAGAGCAAAAGTATCACCTAATAACAGAGATAGAGAGAAAAGAGGTGGATAGAGGGGAGAGGGAGGAGAAGGAAAGGGATAGTTTACATTCATGGGAAATGTAACTGGAAAGAGTGCAAGATCTAATCACAGTCAGGCATTTACTTTTGATTTTGTGTTCAGTTTAGTAAGCAGGCCAAGACATTAGTCTTTCCTATTCTCTGTTTCACATAGAGTGAGATGCAAGTGTTGGAAAGAAAAGAAGGGAATGAAGGAAAACGGGGTACAAGGGAGGGAGGAAGAGTTTGGAGTAAGTGGAGGCCGTCAGAAGACGAGAACTCATAACGGCCTGTTAATAAAGAGGGTTATGAAAAGTGATAAACAGGGAACAATAGAGGTTAAAAATGGAACAAAGCGAGGGGCAGAGACATGTGGAAAAGACATTGTGGAGAAGGAGAGGACCCCCAACCACTCTCCTCTCTCGCTCTGTCTTTCTCTCTCGTAACAGCCAGAACTTTCTCTCCAACGCAAAGCCAAGGACTCACAAAGACACATTGTATAAAGACACACAGGCATATTCACTGTCTCTCCACACACTGCCCCCTCTTCACACACACACACATGCACGCACACAAGCATGCACAGCACACACTCTTTGCTTTTAATAAGGAAGGCCTGACTCAGTCAACAGTAGCAAAAAAAAAAAAAAAAAAAAACTCGATCAGATTACAGATTACTCTCTGCACGCTAGTGAGAGTTTGGCCTGAAGTGGCCGACGGTTCACTGGAGACCGGACCCATCTGTCTCCATAACACTGCACCGTTATTGTCGCTGTGTTTTGGAGAAAAGCTCTCATGTGGGCGTGCGAGCGAAGTGCTGATTACTGTTTTTCCCCAGAAGAGGCATTCACAGACAATGCAGATGGATACGGCCGAGGACTAAAGTTTACTTTTACGACCGTTCCATTCATTACAGTCCTCTCTGTCCAAATGAGTTCAGCTCCAGCTGTCAAGCCTCAAAATTCTCCACATGGGGGACTGAACCCAAGATTTTCACCGTTTTACCTCATCAGGCTCCACATGGCTGCAGTATAATCCTATATTGCCATCTAGTGGCTGCAAGGCCTCACCGCCCTCCCCTCCCCTGCAGCGTGCTGGCTGGATTGTGCAACAGTTAGGAATGTGTGTGTGGGAAGCACACCCCTGCTGCAGCTGTACTGTGTGAATGTCTGTGTGTGTGCACACTGGTCAGTCACAGCAACCTGCGTGGAGTGTGAGTGTGTTTGCAAAAGTGAATCAAGGTAAAAACAATTTTGTGTACAGTCGTGCACTGCACGTACATGAAGCAAGACTTTGAAGCCTTTGAAGACTTTGGAAAAGACAAATAACAAGAAACAGACTTATTATCACACACAGTGAATACAAATGACGGAGATGTAACTAAACTTGCAGCTCCTTGTTGGAAGCGAAAGAGAGACGTCTGATTCTGAGCGTAGTTCCTCAAATGAAGCTCCAAGAGTCTGCGTAACCACATCAATACATAGTAAGTGAAAGGCGGGTTTACAGTGTGCAGCCGTGTATTTTACTGCATGTGGTGAAAATACTGTATGGCCACATGACAGAGGAGGAAGTGAGACCGGGAGCGGACTCCAGAATGAGTGTCCTCTGCTAATGTTCTGACTGTATTCATTTCCTGTCCTCTTCTGCTACTTTTATTAGTACTTTTTGCTGCTCTACAGTTATGTGACAACTATATGACATGAAAAAAAAACATGTCAGTGTCTCAGTGGGACGCCTTGTTATGTTACTGCTCTTGCTCTTCTTAGAGCGTCTGAATACTTTTTCCACCGCTGAGGGCTTTTTATCATTCAAAACCCACTCATGAAAAAAATAAAGTGTGTGGAGAAGTGAAATCCATGCCTTTTGGTGCACTACAATAAAGGTTTTGAGGAGCTCTGAAGTTTTGCATTGGCACAGTTACAGAAGGAGAGCAAAATGGGGACAGTGTCAACATGGACAGCTCAGGACTACAGCATGTCAAACAGCAACACAAGTACAGGCCTTAGAGGATCTGTGTCACCTATAGGTCTCCCACACCGCTTAAATCCAGGCTATTCACTATGGAATCTCATAAGCTCAGCCATTTGCAAGCTCGGGCTTCTTAGTGAGATTATTTGAGCTCATGACATGACATTTTCTCACACGCCATACGCTGCTCTCATACCGTTGTCCCTCTCCCCGAGGCCACCATGGTTTGAATATTACATGCTAACACTACACTGACCTCCCTCTCCAGAGGTCTGTGTCTTGTCTGACATGAAGCCGAAAGACCCGAATGTCACCAATGAATCTTACAAGTCCACTCAGCTGGTGTTATGTACGCATTTTACTCTTTTACCTGGCGACACATTAGTCTGCGCCATGTGCTTTTGTGTAACTGTGACTGTGTGTTGTGTTACTGTTTTTATACACACACACACCTGAATGTTTAGGTCACTGTGTGTGTGTGAGCGAGTGTGTATTAGTCTGTCTGTGCTTACTCAACTGTAAGTTTCAGACATGCTCACTGAATAATTCAGGTTTTTTTTATGTCTTGTTGCCATGGTTGTCTGTGAAATGGCTGCTTGGGCCGGTACCACAGACACACACACGTACACTCATCCACCAATATGAGCATGTTGACAGATGTGAACACCCACATACTCACTTCAAAGGAGGGAGAGAGACAGACCCTATGAATTCACTCTCCCTCACTGTACCTCCCCCTTCACTTCACACTCTTATTATTGTTAAAACTCTTGTTATTAAGCAGCCTGGTGGGGGTGTGGGGTTCCCTGCTGTTATAACACAATGGGCAGACTGTGAAAAATGGGACTGGTTTCCTGTTAATGGAATAACTACAGTGGTCTTATATGTGCTGGAGCTTAAGGATGAAACCTAAAATTTGAATTCCAACACTGATCCCAAACTAGCTGCTTATAATAAACTGTGACCTTAGAACAGAAAAACGCACTTTCACAAACATTACGTATGTAGTCACTTTTGGAGATTGTGAACTATCTTTTCTCAAGCTGTGAAATCTAGGTGTGAAAATTTGTCCTGTATGCAATTCACACAATGCAGACGAGGTATTTTAATGGTTGTGAGGTATAGTCAAACCAGCATGCAAATGGTATTTGAAGGAGTTGGGGCCCTGGGCAAACTGGAAATTTGTGTAAATACTCTGTGAGGACTGCACAATGCAATACAAGCCAAGCAGGTCTTAATGGTTTGGCTCTGGCAGGCTAATGTGATCATTTCAAAAGTCAGAAAGTTTGTCAAAGGTTGGGCTATTGAATATGTCTCTCAAGTCTTTTAAAGTGAGATAAGAATACGCAGACAAAAATGAAATGTCCATCTTTGATGTTTGGTATTTGATGATACCAGCAGCTGAGCGTGTTCTCCTCGTGCCAAGTGAGCCGAGCCGTGTTAAAATGAGAACAGCGGGCTCGAGGGGGTCACATGTGAACGTTAAAGGAAAGAGGGGGTGGGGGGAGTGTACACGAGAGGAGAAGGAGAGGAGAGAGGGTTGAAGTGGTTTTCAAAGTTGGAAAAAAAACATTTGTTGGGTTTTTTTCCCCTTTTTTTCAGTCGCGCTACGTCGGATGCGCTCGAGTCAGAGAGCGCGCACGCACCTCTCGTGGAGAGAGAGAGAGAGAGAGAGAGAGAGAGAGAGAGAGAGAGAGAGAGACGTGTGATTTCTCTTTGTACTGAATGAGGAGCTGAGGCCGGCTCTGCTCCTGCTGCCTTCTCTTTTTATATAAGCGGAGTTTGCATGCTGTAAATAGCCCAATAAGCCGGTAACACTTTACGTTTCGCCGTGCCCGTCGGTCCCTTTTGTTTTGTGGAAGCGGTCGGTCCACTGCCAATGTCCCTTTGAGCGATTTTGGACAACAAAAGCAGCAGGTCCAAGCGTTGTTTCTTCGGGGGGATTTCAAGTCACACATTTCTCAGCCGGCGATTTTTCAGTGCGGAAAAGCGACCCAGCCGCACGTCCTCACACCGCTTCTCGTCCTCTCCGTCGCCCCTTTCACACTTCTACACCTCCGGGGGGCGATTTTTTTTCCCCCAAAACCGAGCGACCATGGCTGCTGTAACAAGCCCGGAGACGAGCCCTCAACCCCGTGTATATTTCCAGACGCCGGCCGGCACAACGGAGGAACCAGAGACACCCGTTCGGAAGCAGGGACGCGTAACCGTCAAATACGACCGTAAGGAGCTGAGGAAGAGACTGAACCTGGAGGAGTGGATCATCGACCAGCTAACGGACCTCTACGACTGTGAGGTAAAGACACTAACAATAACCGGCCTCGAAACCGATCGAACATATTGATCAAGTGGCCCCGCTAAGTAATTGGGCTCTGTAGCCTAATAAGTCAGTTTATCAGCTCTGGGGCTCGTCTGTCCGTCTGAGCAAACTGTTGATAAAGGAACATCAACGGGCCCTTTGTCGCTGCTTTTGGCCTAGCCTCGCTTGTTCTATAGCCTGTAGTATGGGCCATATGTAAGTAGATGAGGTAATGAAGACGGAAAATGAGCAAAGAGTGTGAACATTATCAGGAACAAAGAATCCATGCCAGGCATGTGTAAGAGTCACATAAAAGCCATGTGGTTAAACTTCAGCCCCTCACTCACAGGTAGGCGAAATGTGGCTGATAAAGCTTTAGAGCCGAATCATGACATAGACGGCCTCTGCTCTCCGCTCTGATTGGCTAAAGGTGTTTTAAAGCACACCTGTGAATTCATTTTAATCCAGTATTAATGGCTGACCGGAAATCGCCTCTTATGTCATATTTATGGCATCAAAGACATTGTTTAACCGCTGCTTGAGAACTGGGTTGGGGTGGAAAAACAAGTTAGCAGCATTAGTTTTTATAAAAATAATTCAACATAGAGATGAAGAGAGAAAGCCTTTTTGTGTGTGTCTGTATCTTTGGTTTGATTAGGCTAAAAGACCCTTGTTGTGAGCCCTCTCCCTCCTTTCTTGTCTTTTCTAATTGCAAACTTTTAAGCAGAGCAAAATGTGGTGAGGGCAACCAACAGACATGGAGGTTATCCGGATGGGTCTGTGTGGGGGGTCCAGGCCTAAATCTTGTCAGGGGGCCTCTTATAATGAACTCCCTGTAGTAATGAGCTTGCATAACCACCAGTGGCAGTTTAGAGTCCCTCTGCGCTATCACACATCAAACCTTTGGTCACAGTGACACACAGAGAGCCGCGTGGTTCTAATGCAGCCCGGCGGCAGCTGTGGCGTGGCTGCTGGCGTCAGTAGTTGGTAAGCTCATGTCGACTCTACTGAGCTGGCATTGACCCACATTCTATTCCTAGCGTGAGGAATACAACGACTTAACAGGTTTGGAGGATTCCTAGTAGGCAAACAGATAAAAGGACAGCCAGACCAGGATCCTCAGAGTGACGCTGTAGGAGACGGGTTGCTGGAGGCGAAATCACGCATGCTTGCACTAGGTCAGGCTGGTCCATAGAGGAAAAGCCTGACTTTTGTGTTGTAAGATCAAAACAAAAATAGCTGGCATTTTTGCTTCTTGTTCTGATTTCACAAGGCCTGTCTCGCAACTTCTCTCAACTTTCTACATATATTTATCTGCAGCCTCCAGTGAGGCAAACAGGCTGCACAAAGGGATGGACTGGCTTTGGCTGTAATGGTGGAGTCGTTGTCTCCTTGCAGACAGGTTGGCCATTACTGACAACTCTTCCAGTAGTTTGGCTGTTACACCATTGCTACCTGGAAGTTCAAAATCCAAATGACATGCCGTGATTGAATGTAATCAGATGGTGTCCTATGCTCCAATTAAACATGAGTGTAAAGATAAGACAAGATAAGATAAAGTTTTATTCATCAGTGCGGGGAAATTTGCAGTATGACTGCAGCAAAGGGGGGTAGGACAAAAGGTAGAGGCATCAGAATCAGAGTGTCCTGCATGGGATGGGACATTTTCTCCATCAGGGACAACCATTGTTCTCCTTTCCTCTTAACACCTCCATCAGGAGGGGGGCATCCCAGCACAGAGCTGGCCTTCTTAACCAGTGGAGATGCTGCTGGCCCAGCAGACCACTGGGGCACTCTTGGAGTACTCAGTAATCTCAATACTCTAATGGATTACTTTGTAATGAGTAGGCTTATGCAATGATGGTACAGTCAACACACTGAAAGGTGGACTTACAGTCATTTTTGATAATGCAAAAGTACTTAAACAAGTTCCTTTTCTAAGTAGGTAGAGCTGTAAATGTAACAAGTTCCGTTTCAATGGCAGTCATCCTTTAATGTAACAAGTTGCTTTTAAAACTAACGTTACCCAACAGAGCCCCTGAAATGTGCATAATAATAAAGTAGCAGGGATACTAGGGAGACTCACATGCCAGCAGAGGTGATTAAATGGCCTGGAGAGGATTTTAAAATCAATGGGATCTGATTGCTTGCCAATGATGAATTGGTATGTTTTGCATTAAAGTCTCACAGAGACAAAAAATTGCAGGAGTTCAGGAGAAAATCTTCAGTGATTGACAGCAGGCAGTGCGCACTCTCACGGATAAATATTTGTCTTTCTCAGTGTGCAATCTTTCATTCATTCACCCGCCCATCATTCACTAATCCACTCAGTCTTTCGGTCGTGCATGCTTTAATGCTCTGATGCTTTACTGCTCGTCTGCTTTTCACCTGAGCAAACAGGGTCACAGAGAGTCCAAAACTCCACAAATAGGCATCGCTGCGGCCGTGAGACTTGGTAATGATTTATCATTGTCAGATCACAGGTCTGACTCATGCAAATGAGATATTAATGTTTTATTTCACATTTTCGGACACATGGCTCTCATTCACCTCCAGTGATGATGTCTGTTTTTTTTTGCTTTCATCCACTGTGGTTCCCCTCCTTTTCATTGTCCCCATCCCATCTCTGCTGAGGCTGTTAGACAACAAAGAGATTAATTTACAGTCAGCACACTGATGGAGACACACTGGGCTCATTTAGACGGGGAAATGTGGAGCACGTGCTACCAAACAGTGTAACTGGAGAGGCAGCTTTAGCCGGTCAGGGAGCAGACCGGGTACTGGGAGAACCCTGGTCACTGACAAAAGACATGGAGCATGTGGCCTTGGATTTCACTCCTTTTCTTCCTCTCGCCTCCCTTAATCCCTCATGTGCTTCCTCTTTCCCTTGTTTTCGTGCCACATCTGTCTTTTAGTTCTGACACATGTCATAATCCATATTTTTCACCATTCATTATTTCCCATTATTCTATCTCCCTCTATTTCTCTTATTTCTTGGGTGCATATTTTGACTATTTATTAAACTGCACGGAGTTTGTTCAACAGGGAATTCATAATGAGCTATTTTGCCATTCATATAATCCCTTTAAACAAGCTACAAGCAGTCAGCCAGTCATTTCTGCCAGCCAGCTTGTCAGATATTCATCCAGCCACTTAGTCAGGCTATCAGTCAGAGCTGCTATGGGTAATAGTGAGGAGCCGAGCCTTAGTGCGATTCCATGGCAACAAGGCTTTTTAAATGTTTATGTTGGTTAACCATGCAGTGGAAAAAAGGCTTGTGTCCATTTAGTAAAAGAAAGCTGAGTCAAATTCCATCATTTCCCCAAAGCTCCCGTTTTCATTATTTTCTATCAGTGCTGGGTTATAATTAGAGCCATTCAGTTATTGTATTATGAGGGATTTAGCGAGTACCCGCAGTTCATGTTAATTTGGCATTTGCTTTGCTGAAGAAACACTCCTTGGTTTTGTTAGCAGAGCAGAGCTAAAAGTAACAGACACATACCTGAAAGAGTTAGCTGAAGGTAACGGAGGGGTTAAGAGGAATGGTTAGAATCGATAGCTATTGGCTAAATGGTGAAATGGCTCAAAACAATGGTTGAAATAGCTAAAAGTAATGGAAAATAGTGAAATACCGAGCTTCTGCCACTTGTAGGATGAATGCAAACTTGACCAAACTAACCTAAACACTGATGGTCCAATTGTATGAAAAATGACTGTAACAGTATCTTTTAAATAGTTAATAGTGTTAAACATCATCCATCTTCAACACATTTGGAACATGACGGGTGGTGTCGGTGAACTGGCTGCTTGAGCTCATCTGATAGGGCGGTGGGGGTACATCTGAAGACCAAAAAATGGTTGGAAACCACAGTAACAGAGCCTCCAAATCCCACAATTCCTAGCCATCTCGCAGCTTATATATGAAACCCAACTGTTAATGGGGTTAGTTTAAAAACATAAACACCACACTGGCAGGGAATGTTGGGATTTAAGGGGGTTATTGGGCACAGAATGAAATCAGGGAGTTTTTCTTCGAGGATAAGTTGTGTACACTTTGTTATTGAGCCTCCACTCTATTACTGCTTTGAATGTAAGGTAAGTGAGTTTGAGCTAACTCTAGGGAAAAGGAAAGTGGGGGTTATGCTCTCATAAAGTCCCCAACTGCACTTCTAGTAAAAATGTTCAAATTTCACTCCAGCCCTTGGTATCATTTCCATGGTAACTGTGCTGTTAAATGTTATTCGCCAAGCAAAGACTCATTTTCTCCCAGTTTGCTGCTATTCTGCTCGCTTTACACTGAGTAGTAGCTACGTAGTTAACAGTGGAGCGAGTGGGCGGACCAATGCTAAAACTCCAGGGTCCTACGTGGCCACACAGATACGCACACACACACACACACACACACACACACAAACACAGATGGGAATACGGGCGAGAACAGAGGCAGGATTGGTGAGCAGGAATGCAATAAACGGGGGAAGAGAAGGAAAAAAAAAAGCTGGAGGGGATGGCAAGAGGAGAGGGAAAAAGCAGGAGGAGTAGACCGGGATGTCAGAGCGGGTTTTCTCACATGTGTCCACTGCTGTTTCTAGCCATACACACTTAATGGTGAACACAACAAATCATGTAATAGCAGTGACGAAAGCTAAGTTTTTTTAACAGCAGTCGATCAGTCTGTGAAAACATCAAACCATGACTTCTGACAGCTGAATACATTTTTCTCACATAAACCCAAAGCAATGAACAGCACAGTGGAGGAAGCTTGTAAATGGATTATTCCTTAATGATGTTTCCTCATTTTCACTCTGTTGTGGTCTCTAACAGCGGACAATTTAAGAAGTGATGGTTACAGCCAGTCTAATAAAAACTCAACATGCTTCCTGGTGGTGTATGTCTGCAGAATGTGGAAGGACACACACACACACACACACGAAAACACATGCATAGAAGGTGGAGCATTTGCTTAAACCTTACACTTAAAGGTCTGAATACCAATCAGTATTACCCTGTTTCTGTCAGTGTGCGTAAGAGGGTGACTACAAAGACTGGTTGTTACACAGCGGGAGTGAAAGACTCCAGTGTGTCTTTGTAAACACCCCCCCCCCCACCACCACCACCACCACCACCACACACACACACACACACACACACACACACACACACACACACACACACACACACACACACACACACGGCACAGAGGCATGCATCATGTTAATAGGTTACATGTGGGTCTACATGTTGAAGACACAGATCTTTTTCCTGTCGGATGTGGGGTGAGTCAGCATGCACTGTAGCCTGACCTGCTGACTGACCACGTGAGAGTGTCTTAGGACGCGGGGGGGGGGCACAAATCAATCAAATCAAGATAGGAGGAAGACCACCAAGAATATTGCGAGCGAGGGACTCTTAAGCGTGTGTTTTGGGTGGTGCGTGAGTGAGATCGGAAGGAAGTTAAGAATGCCGAGTGAGGGAAGGCAGGGATGGAGAGAGAGAGAGAATGAGGGATGTGAGTCATTTGGGGGAATGTTTATGCATGTTGTTACAGGAAGTGTGTAAGAAAAAAAGAGACAAACATAGCACATTGGAAAACAGATAATATTAAGTTAACTTTGCCTCAAAAGCACTGCATGCAATCAATGCACGCACCTGTAGAGTCACACAAACACATCTATCATCTATCATGCATAATTGATGCTGGTATGTAAGCATGCAGGACTGGAAACAAGAATCTAGCAGCCAAGTAGACACATTGTGAATATCTAAGACTTAAAGGTACCCTGTGGAGTTTTTGACCGCTGGTAGCACTATGGAACAATGCTTAGAAGAGCGGCCTCCTGTTTCTTTGCATCTTGTGGACATGAACAGTGTGTGTGCACGTTCGTCTACATCCATGTGTCTTGCATACTTTCCTGATTCTTTCGCTGTTTCGTGCTTGTCACAATCCTCGACATGTGCCGTCAACATGTCAGCCAGCGTAGCCTGTACACACTGATTGTGTGACACCTCTCCGGCGTGTCGAACCCTTCCGTGTTATGTTTCAGTACTAGCTAAGCCTGATGAGCTTGTCATTCCATCCTCTGTTACGCACTGAAGGGTTGGGCTGGCAGCCAAGTGTAAAA